>NW_019059998.1:184059-258620 GCF_000696155.1 Zootermopsis nevadensis | reverse complement strand
GAATAGCTCTCTGCTCGTGCATATTTTTGCCTTAAATTGGATTTCCGTGGCTCAGGCACTCAGCGTTCTCAAAGAAGACATGAATATTTAAACATATAGGCTACCATCGGTGGAAGCATGTTTGCACGTTCTTATACTAATCACTGCTTGAAGCTGTATGAGGTACGAGATTAAACCTATCCTGCGTGCATTTGTGCCGAGAGTCACAGTTCACTGGCGTCTTACTTCCAGACTTCATTTAAAATAAAGATTTGCGGATATGTCCTCAGAATATTTCGCAGCAATTTTTCCACTTTAAAACTAAAGTAACTACTAAGATGTTATTTACTTAAACTTGTAGTGCCTCGTATTCGGTTTACGAGAAGATTCATAATTTGTACACTTTACCAAATAATATTAAGGTAGTCATGACGAAGGCGTCAGAAATTAACAGCAAAACTAACAACACATTAGATTGAGCCCTATAACTCTCTTATAGCCCTTTAAATACTATTTTCATTTTTTTCCTTGTGTTTATTAAACTTTGTTTGATTATTGATTCAGAAAATTGTTTATCGCTCATCAAATACCCCTAAATTCGAATTCCGAGATTATTATTGTATATTTTTAAATTTTCTCCAGTCATATTCAATGGAAGGACAAAATAAAATATTAGGATTAATAAAATATAAGATTAGAGGTACGTACAATAAAATGTGACAAATTTTGACATTCTAGTTAGTGAAATGGACTGGACCCAGTAATGTCGTAATAATTGTTTAAACAATGTGACACAAACAGTAAGTAAGAAATTTAAAGATTTCACCCTGTTCCTACAGTAAATCAAGTCATTATCTGAAACCCTGAATTTACTCTTTGATACACAGCCCATGTTCTCCGCAAGTCGTAGCTGGGGGCTGAGCAACACGTTTTTCGCGAAGCTTTACCGAACTGAATTTGACTGTTATATTTACATTCTGTTTGAATGACGACTGACAGTCGAATACGTCGCTGTGTAGACGTTATTCAAAGAGAAATAGTAATAAAGTCAAATATGCCAGAAGCACATAACAGTAACGTACAGACTGCATAATATCATATGCAACATTCATTCACTTATTTGTCCAGTTAATAACAATTTCCAAGGTGGGACCGCGTTGTTATTTTGAGAGCCGGAATGCTCCCTCTAATTCTTCTAAAGGAAGTAGTGCCAAATACACATAGCATAGACCAAGAACTAGAGGAAGCATAAAGTCCCCATCCAAAAATATAATACGCTTGTGTAACCGTCCTTCCACACTCGACTCGCTGTTTGTTTATTGTAGCCAAGGTTCAAACCCAGTGACGTGCCTAGCGCTCGCGCGGTTACAGCTTTGAATTCTTCTGATAAATGCGGAAGGGATATATGGAAATTCTGATAATGGTTGAGGGTTTTGTCGGTGAGCAAGGACCTCCGATTTTCAGGAAATATACGAGGAAGGCGGCGGTGAGGTTAATGTTTTCGCGAAGGATGCGAAATCTCTTTCCTTGAGCAACTAAAGACGACACTGGTTAGCTGAGAGATGTTCACTTTTATTTTCTCTTGAGACACTTCGATGTATAACCAATTACACTTAATGGCAGGCAGCGCGACGATTCGGCTGTTTGTCTTTATATATATAATTTAAAGTACGAGCAGAACGTGTCTGCACGGCCTGAAGATCAAAACTTGAGAGGGCCGCCGCAACAACACAATCGCTCTATAAAAACCCCCGCAACTCGTAACTGTTCTTAAATTAGAATTAAATACGACGATCTGATTCGTCCCCCCAAAATCACGCCATAACGTCAGGAACGCGCCTAAAACCCATATTCAAATTTCATTGGTCAGTCGCAGTGAGGCGATGTTTGTAAAGCAATCGACATTCCACATCTGGAAAGGCTTAAGTGTACGTTTCGTAACAACTTATACGAATGCGAAATATTTGTTTATTTCACGTTCCCTCTAGATGGAAATTCGAGAAGAGAGACGTTCAAACGACTGAGGGTGGCCACTTTCTTCCAATTTAATACATTTAACAAGGCTAAAATTAATGAAATCAATCAAATTTGGGTGAAGTAAGGCGTACTAAATACCATCTAATTACATCTCCTTCGTTTATATAACCCAGATTAACATGCCAAAGCCTGGTTTACCCCTCATCTCAAGGTTCAGTCCGTTCGGGAATCGAACTATGAACTTGGACTGGCACATTTGTAAGGGTTATGCCTCTCTAGCATTTTAGAAAGACTGTGTTGAACAAAAGTAAAGGAAAATACGAAATTCTTTGCTCCATTCTTAAAATGCCATATTATTTTCATCACAACACTTCAACAAAATATTTTAAAACCAGGTGTTAAATTAACTGAAATATAATAAACTGCAACTTGTTTAGTTTCCGGCCTCTATGTTTAATGCGTCTGTGTCTTTAAGTGTGTGCATTTCTTGAGTTATTCGTCGTTCAAATAAACCTCTTATTAAACAAGGACGAGATAACCTTATATCATTATTCACGTCCATTTCTTTCAATATCAAACTGCGTACCAGTCTGCCCCGGCATTTTTATTTTTGGGGATACACGCCAGCTAAGTGGTCGATTTTGTAAGAGTGATATATATTATTTATCATTCTACTATACGTATATAAACCCCCTGCAGGGTCAACACGTAGTCTGCAATGCCATATTCGAAACATAACATAAAAATGAACTATGTGAATAAATATCAATGTCATCTACAAGTTTCTGATTTTGTTACTGTGTGAATTACAATATAGAATAACAGATTCAGGTAAAGTTCAAGTGTATTAGGAATAAGAACAGATAAACAAACGTACCTGTGGCATTGTCGCTGCTCTGGTTGTTGTTGTTGATTGCGTTAAAGAAAGCGGCAGCACTAGTCAGTCGAGTTCTTCTTAAGATCCAAAACATGATGAATTCCGGATACAGTGACGGTACGTAAACAAGAAGCTCTGATGTGGGGTGCTGGCTGTATCAGTTCCACCCCACGAATGTGACGGTGTACAACACGAGGGTTGTGCCGCTTAGTACCCGCCATTCCATTGGCAGCACATGCGCCTCATTTCCGCATCCGCTGCGTGACCATGCTCCCTCCACGTCTATCCTACACCAAGAACATGACCTCTGTAACCACCGAGAGTACATGGGCAGGTGTTAAGGGGTCATACACAGTCAAAATTTTACTCAGATATGTTTGTACAAACAAATATGAAGTGTTCTAAAATTGGACGGTTTAGGCAGAACAAAACTACATCAGTGCTTGTCATTTTATATTTTTAACAAGATGTGTCAAACTAAATAAATTGGACTGCACGGCAAATCCGTATCTAAATCTTTGGTACGATGTTTAAAAATTGGCTCTTATCGGAATAAAGATCTGGGTGTGTATGGTAGCCCATTTAAGAAGGTTAATGTCTCAACATAATAATTATGTGGAGGCCTATAGAATTGTGCCTGTGAATCCTGTGTATTATTGCTACGCGTTAATTTAATTCGGTTTTCTTCATTTTAAGGTTCATTATAGAATAGCAAAGGGCCTAAATTAAAATGGACATAGGCCTGTGTCCTTTAAACTCTTTCGCAGGTTTTAATGAAACCTAGGTGTATTAGGTGACTATCGTTAACTTCAATTGCTTTGAAAGCCCCAAATACACAACTACAAACCTATACGTATTCAGGCATATTTCGGTATTAACCAAAGATACGTCTATGACTTTAAAAAATGGCAGGGATCAATCAGATACGTTTCTTGTATTTAAAACAGCTTTATAATTTTAGGAAAATCAGTACTATAATTAATATACATACAATGTATGTCGTAATCGGAAATGTCTAACACCTTTCAATCGCCCTGAAATGTAGTTCATATGTGCTCTTTTTACATTAAATACACTGCATGTACCTAGACAGCAGACAAGTTCCATGCGCACTCCAAACACGCATTTTAATGTCGCCAAGGGCGCATTTTCCTGTTGTGTATATTTGGTACTTTACAGCTTCACCCCCACTTCTTTCCCTGTAAATCTCACTCTTTCTATCTGTCTCTATCTCTCTCGCACAATTGCACAGACTTCGTCCCATATGGCCAACAGCACTCACTGGAAGGTAGCCTTGTCCAGCCGTGTTCCTGTAATATTTCTCAAAACTATTATAGATACGCATAGTTTCATATTAGACTATTAACACGGATTCTCTGAGTATGAACTGTCACTCTTTCTTTTGAGGCCCAATGCCAAATGTAATTAAAATCCTTCTACCCTTCCTTCCTTCCCGTGGCTCTGCAACTCAGTGAAGGTCTCTTTTTTGAAGTGTGCATTTGTAAGTAGTGACCAGCCCACTGCCCCTACACAATTTCTACTCAATCCTGATTTTGTCTGCTAGAGCCATCTAGTAGCGCGTCACGAGAGACATGAGTGAGAAATGCTTACGAAACATTTCGTTCATTCTCGTAAGGTTCTCTTATTTGTTGTAAATAGTTTCTGAATTTAAATATGCTACAGGTAAACTAAAGAATATGATTTCCCTTCTTTGCACTGTGATGAAGGAAAGCATACTACAGGGATCGGAAATAAAAATGTTAGAAAATTGAACTGTCTGTAAATGAGCCCTCATGCTGGTGCCGGTAGTTTACAGTTTCCCACTCGACAGCTGCATTTTGAGTCGTCCCATTGAACTCGATTCTAACCTGCCCTGGTTCAAGGACCCCAGTTGGTTCCATTAAGCTCTGGCGATAGGGAAATTAATTAAATTTATAGACAAAACATGTTACTATGTGTCAGCAGCAGTCCAAATATTTGCATCAGTCTCAGCTTTGAACCTCACCGGTGTATAGTCTGTTTCCTGTTTACTGCCTGTAATTCCCACATTCTTGTGTTTGTAGCATGATAACATTAATTTCCATTATTTTAGACGCGTAAAGCACCATACCATGCAGAGGAATGGGTAAGTGGAGGTGGAGTACCACGCACTCTTAACCTTGACACTAAATGGAGGTAAATGGCCTCTTTAACCTGAGAAAGAAGGGCCCATGGTATCCAATGAAGAGAAGGCTGACTTAGTGGCAAAGAGAGAAAACACTGTCCTGCAGGGAATCTAACCATGGTCATCCAGCCAGTAGTCTAGTCTAGTGTATCGATTAACTTACCTCCGATTGTTGTTAACAAGTGGGTCTGTTATTCCAGATGCACCCGGCTGTCCATAACACAGCAATATTGTTCGTAATTCATAAATTCATAAAGGTACTCCTACATACAGCATTTTGCCTCTGTCCTTATCGCATCACATACAATAAACTACTACAACTGATACATCGGCATCAAGTAATATACTAACCGTGCACGTTACTAGTTACAGACGGTCTTCAAATGTGGCGCCGAACCAAGTAATAAATCAATGCTCTGTGAGGCCCTGTCGCTTCACGTAGGTGGTGCTGATATTGATGTTAAGCTATGAATGGCGTTACGATTCGTAATCGAGTTCGA
The DNA here is from genome assembly GCF_000696155.1 of Zootermopsis nevadensis. The sequence goes on along the minus strand of NW_019059998.1, from coordinate 253,123 downwards.
AATTTCGATACATCAATTGAAATGTGAACACGTTCAGGTCATTATGCCCCTTACAAATAATTAAAATTATTGAAAGAATACTTTGTATATGTGTTGGATGTTGCGTTATAATGCCAATAGTTGCATAAATTACCGAGCTAGTGAAACTCTTAAAAACGTTTTAAATATATTTTACACTATAATCTCGATAGGTTAGAAAGAGGTTAGATTCTGTAGAGACATGCAGTAGATGGCTTTACGGATTATGTTAGATGAGAATAAGGAAATGGTAATTAGAAACAGTGGTATTCACGTTAAGGTAAGGCTACGTTATCGAGTGCAGTGTTTGTTAAATATGCATATTACACAATAATGGCTGCTTCAGGTGAGGCAGGATTTTGTGTCTTTGCACACTGTAAACCAGTGATCTTACCTTATATGCCAAAAATATAAATATCTTCTGCATGGCGCCTATACTGCCTGGCTGTAGAATTCATCCTTTTTTTTCAGTTGGTGCCAAACTTTACGTACTACTACATTACCCCAAAACCTAACCTAATTCTAGTAGAGTATTTTAAATTGGTATTACGGTACTTTTTGAATAAATAATTATCATAATCTCGGGTTAAAACTAATAATTATTTCCATACCTCAACACTGCTACTTCAAATCCTGGACCACATAAAGTTGGGGCACAACTCAAGGTTATATTGCCCAAAAGCCTGTATTGTGCATGAATGAATAAGTGTAGAATTTGAGGTTCATGACTGAAAAATAAGTGAACTTAACTTTTGTTCAGAATGTTTTTTCTGCTTTTGTTATTACATCAATCTAACCACTTGATGCTGGAGCGCTTTTTATTATGTGTTATTTTAATTTTGTAGGTATCTTCAGGCATAGCTACTACAAGTGAAGTGAAGTTATAACTGATGCAGAAAAGTACAGTAGTAACTGGTTATTAAAATAAAGTGTCTATTTTGAGTTTGTAATAAATTTTCGAACATGATTTCATCAGGCCGTACCCTTTCTGCTTTTAGCAGGTGCCATACACACTTCATAACTGAAATGATTTACAAACCTAATAGGTGTCAACAATATAAAAAAGTATTGCCAACTACATATATTGCATTGTCTCTGGCTTCAACAACACATCTTTCTGATATGCTAGGCACAGAAAACTACAAGAGTAATAATTTGAAATGTCATGAAAGTAATAACAATAAAAACCATAAAGGAAAAGTATCTTTTAATCAGCCACAAATTGATGCCAAAACACACTTAGAAGCAGAAATGAACTTCTCTCAGAGTGACCCAGATATATTTGGAGACCTTAAATGCAATAAAGAAACACCAATTGAAGCCATCGAAGGTGATGAAGAAGATAAAGAAGAAGAAATATACTTAGAACATGCCCCTACAGGAACACAAAAACTGAGCACCAGACAGTATGCAACTATTATCAAAGATTTTATCACCGAGAAGAAGGTATTGTCATGTGAAGCTGTGCATTTGAAAACAAATACTTTAAAGATGTATTTTATAACTGTAATCCTAATTTTTTTTTTCAGGTAGCAGATGCTATTGATGTGCTTGAAACACGAATGCTTAAACAGGATCGTGTTAAACCAGAAAATTTCATCTACAATCTTATCATTGGAGAGTGTGGTCGCTTAGGCTACACAAAAAAAGCATTTCAGTTGTATAATCAGGTATAAATATATTTAAATATGAGTTAATTGGTATTATTAAGGCACATTTCATGAGTATCATGGTGCAGAGCAATGTGATATTTTATTGATGTTGGTCATCTGGGTTGTAATGCGTTATGGACTAGTAGGTAGATACCAACATTCCAAAGAAATATACTGTCTCCAAAATGTTTGTAACTACTCAGAAGTCCACAAGGCAACACTGACATCTTCACCACTGTGGAACGTCAAATCTCATACACATATTTTATTTTAAACTGTGATGCCATCTTAAATTGGTCTAACTGAGTTTCTAAAAGTAATTAATTATGATGCAAATAACAGAACACACTTTCAGTGTGATACATTCACATCTACCCTTCGACAAGTCTTTGTTTCCTTGGCTCATTTATAAACAATAATTATATGTGTATGAAATATGCATTTGACCTTCTTGGGATATTCAAATAGATACACAATAATCATTCAGCACTCTAGTTCTTTCACACCATAATGTGGGCAGGGTACAATGTAATGCATGTAACTGGTCTTATCTTCTATCCAGTTGTCCATCAACATTTCTGTCTATCCCTCCTTGATCTATCCACAGCTTTCTTGAAGCCCTTATTAAATATCTCTGGCTTTTCATAGCATACCTTCCTTTCTATACAAAAACTCATAATTTCTCATTAAATGTAAATGTAATATCAAACAACATTACTGCATTACCTTTCATTGCAGATGAAAAAACGAGCCCTTAAAGTAACTGGCGCTACCTACACTGGACTATTTAATGCGTGTGCTAACAGCCCATGGCCTAATGATGGTCTTAAACGTGCAAAACATTTACGTGAGCTGATGTTTGAGAAGCGTTATGAACCAAATGCTGCTAATTACCATGCCATGATTAAAGGTTTCAGTATTTAATGTACAGTCAGCAGTCTATGAACATCCACATATTATGATTGAATTAAATGTGTCTTACATACATAAAACTTTATCCATTTCAGCATTTGGAAGATGTGGAGATCTATCAACTGCATTCACTCTAGTGGATGAGATGGCAGAGAAGAAGGTTGTTATTTCAGACGAAACTTTCAATTTCTTGTTGCAGGCTTGTATTACAGACAAAGAAGCAGGCTTCAGGCACACTTTATTGGTAAATAAAAATCAATTGAGAAAATTTTTGTTCCAGTCAACTTCCTGTGATTTATAAGAGCTGGGGATTAAATCTCATGTCTACTGTCACAATGTGTAACATTTCATAATGTGCTAGTTTTTATGGGGAGCCCCCTGCCAAACCCTGAAAATGGAGTATCACTCCTTGGCTTTATGTACTGCAAGTCAAGGATATTGTGGAGAAAATTATAAAATGTTTCTTCATGTTACCTCAAATTAAATTTGATTTCTAGGTATGGAGAAAAATGTTAGAAAAAAGAGTAAAGCCGAACCTCTTTACATACAATCTCTTGCTTCGATCAATAAGGGACTGTGGCTTTGGGGATATTGATGTTGCTCAGGATGTGTTTCATAGGATCACTGAGGAAAACAGCAGGCAGGAATATAAGACACTGAAGGTAAACTATTAATTAATTGTATTTCAGTATGCTGTGTGCAATGAAATATACCTCTTAATTATGACATTGTTGTTTTGGGTTGTGATGCCACGTGGACTTGTGGACAGATACCAACATTTTGGAGAAGCATACATTTATTTGAAACATTGGTCTTTGCCTCCATGTCCACATGTCATCAGAACCCAGAAGAACATAAATATCCTCACCACTGTGAGAACCTCAAATCTTTTTCGTATGTTTTAATTCTTCACTTTACAGACAAGACCTTTGCTGACATCAGAAAATAATGATTCAGTACCACAGCCATCAAATTCATGACCAGAAAATGTAATAGAAGAGGCTTCAGTATATGAAGTTCCTCCAGTTACTGAGAACCGTCCAAATCTTCTAGGAGCTCGACCTCACTTTGGAAATATAATTGCACTGTCAGAAGTTACAGAGCCTGAGGACAGGTATGAATGACATGAATAACTCAGTTACTATTCAGGTATCTTGAAGTTAGTTTTCCCAGCCCCTCTCTTTCCTCTCATAGCACTGCAGTTACCCCATTTACCAGTATATAACAGAATACATACTTCTTACAACTGCATAACAGATTAGACACTAGTCTGTTAAAATAAGACTTGTGGCTGGCTTGTTCTGTATTCCTGCGTACTTGTTACATGCTTGTACTGCACGATCATATTATGCCACTGATGCAATTACCAACATATATTTATACTGGAAAGACAGCCTAAATGGGATGTGATTCCTTAATCAAGTAATGAAGCAGTTTTAAACTGCTGTCCAAGTTTACACATGTCAGTCCTGGCACTTCCAAACTGGAAGGACTTTTCCTAGGCAGAATTACATTTTTTACTTGCAGTGAATAAAAGCTTCCTGTAAATGACATATAGCAGAAAATTTTTAATCAAATGTCATGCTTTCCATTGGTAATTAAGAGATAAGTACAAATAACTTTCAATAGTGAGCCTTTGCATAAGTGATTATACTCACTTTACATGCCCATATCATATGCAATCAATATAGTCAGGAAATTCACTGAGTGTCTAAGAATCAGTCAGAATAACAGCTAAATAAATTTGGACTATCTTCTCCTTATGTCAAGTGGTTCCAAAGTTATTTATCATCCAGATCTGCCTTTGTTCGCATTTTAGGACAGTCTTCTTCTTTCTACGCGGTGTTATCTGGAGTTCCACAAGGCTCTACCTTGGGACCTCTCTTATTTAATATTTTTATTAACGACCTTTGCGACAAAATTAAGTATTCTAAATTTCTCTTATTTGCCGATGACTTGAAACTATATCACGATATTAAATCTGTGCATGACTGCAGAGCTCTTCAAGCAGATATCGATTCCGTACATGAGTGGTGTAATGATAACAATATGGAACTTAACATAGAGAAAACCAAAATTATATCGTTCACACGTAAAACCAACAGTATCCATTTTAATTACATTGTTAGTGACTTTTTAATCTTGCGTACAAATTGTATAAAAGATCTTGGTGTTTTGTTAGACAGTAAACTGTATTTTCACTGTCATGTAAATTGTGTTCATTCCCAGGCACTAAGGACCTTAGGGCTTATTCGTTTTATTACTTATAATTTTTCCTCTCTAGACAGCCTTGTTGTTTTATATAATGCTTTAATTAGGTCAAAGCTTGAGTATGCCTCGGTCGTTTGGAATAATCTTACACAGACAGATTCTAATAAATTAGAAAATATTCAAAGAAAATTTGCCAGTTTATGCAATTACCGATTTTTCCAGTTTAATATCCCCCGAATGTATAAGTTTAGTTAATCCGTTTGTGTAATATTATCCATTATTATTTCACTATTATTGTATATATTATCAGTGTTTGCCTGTTATTGGCTTCTTGCTGTTGGCAAACACGTAAATAAATTAATTGAATTGAATTGAATTGAAAAAAAACTCTTGACTGGGCTGTAACTGAGGTTGTGGAGACTTAATACATGATTACTGATACAGAATTAAATCTTCCTATTGTTTCATAAGACTTGGCCAATATGTTAAACTGGTAGTTAGAAAGACATCTGAACAGTGTATGACCTGGCAGCCATATTTCTTTACGAAAACCAATCTAAAATCCCAATTTTATTCAAATCCTCTGAATATAACAACCAGAAGTTATTTAAATTAAGATGATAGCTTCTGTACCTGTGTTACAGATTAATTGTTGTGGGTGGTTGTTCTGGATTCCTTGAACAAATGAATAAAGATGGAGTGAAACCAGACATAAAAACCTTCACCCAACTTCTGGACATCATCCCATCTACTAAAGCAGCAGAACAGGTAACTGTCCGTATGTGCAATTCACAAGTATCTGTCCATCACTCTCTGCATTGCCTGAAGTGCTGTAAAAATAGTGATACTCTAACTTTCAGAACACAATAACAGTTGAGCAACTAGCAGTTAATCAGGTGTATTCCCTACTTCTATGGAATCCAAAGTCTCCATGTTCAGAGAAATCCACCACTGAACCTAATCCTGGCATATAAAGTTCAATCCAGTCACAACTAATCTGTGTAAGATCCAGTTTAATTATTGTCTTCCTATCTGTGCCTAGATCTCCTAAGTGGTTTCATCCCTCGGTGTTCCCACCTCAAAATTTTGTATCTGAGGTACATTATGTTATTCCACTTTTCTGTTGGCTTACTCATTGTCACAGAGCAAATTTTTAATCTTTAATACCTTGAGAAATAAAGTTTTCGCATAAGGTGTAAATGATAGATGTTGAAAAATTAATTTGTTCTCCTATATTTTACAGGCCCTGCTGTCAGCCATGGCGAAAGCCGATGTCTGTCCAGATATAGATTTTTATAACATGTTAATAAAGAAACGAAGCATGAGGTTTGACTATAAGAATGCATATGTAAGTGGACCCTGTGTCACAAAATTAACTATTTATTACTGAATCTTGTTTAGATGGGCATAAAAAAATAATTTTACAAATTCCTTCTTTAATTTTGGCAAAGTTTGTATGGTACAATTAATAAAATGTATATAAATTCAGAAAAAGCTACCTGAATCATGCATTATGTCGAAATTAGCACCGAGTCATGCATATTTTATGCTTGCTTTTTATATCTTACACTTTTGTTAATACATTTGTATTCAATTGGAAACAAAGATAAATAAAAATTACTTTTAAAGGAATAATATAATATTAAAATTACAAATCCTTTTGTTCTATGGTGCAAATAATCTTGTTTAATCACTGTATAGGAAGTTCTTAAGCTGATTCAAAGATCCAAACTGCACCCTGACATTGTTACATTTGGAGTCTTGGCTTTAGGCTGTCAAACTGAAGAGGAGGCACAGTGTTTGATGGAAGACATGAGAAATACAGGTTTCAGGTATGATATCAGTAAGAAGAGACCTAATCAGAAAATGTCAGTACTGTATTTGTTTTATGGAAGTGTGGATTATATTATGCAAGGGAATGTGGTTGACAGCACTTGCTGACATCAACATCCCTGGAGGGAAGGCACTGCGTAATTTTGTTTTTGAAATGTATGTATATTTATGTTGCACTGCTGAATGTATTATCAACAAGTGTGTATAGAATATTAACAGCTGTACTTGTTATAGAAGCCTTTAATCATTTGAAAATATTGAAATTAGTTTCCTTAGATTATAGTGATTATATTTGAATACTAAAATATTTGGTTTCATTTGCTGATATGTGTTCTGATAAATGATGGAATGGTTCAGGATGAATGCAGAAATTTTGGGTGCGATGCTGAGGCAAGGCTGTTGTCATTATAATTTTGAATATATAATGGCTATAATGGCGACGGCAATAAGCGAGAAAGTCCGCCCAAATGAAAAGTTCCTGGAACATTTGGAAAACTTCCACAAAGAATGTCTGCAGAAGATAAGGAAGAAGGTAAATCATATCATTATTAATAAATGTTAGCACCATGTACACCATGGACTGCAGCCGGTAGCCTCCTCATATTTGTCTTACATCAGAAGACAGAAGGTCACTGTCTAGATTACAATTAGAGGAAAATGAAAACTCACTTCAAAATAATGATAAAAGAATTTTTTCTGACTGAAATCTAACAATGGTGGGTGAGATGGATAACACATTTGATGTATGAAGTATACTGGCACCTGGCTGTTTTTGACATGTAATTAAAAACACTACAGTTGTAAATATATTCCCTTTTACATTTGGAATTTTTGATGTTTTGAGGCCAATAACTGCAGCAGAATGTGGAATAGCAGAGACAGAATGTAAGACTAGTACTTCCTTTGAATGCTTTTGTAGATGCCTACAGACAAACTTATTTTTAACTCTAGTAACATGAAAATTTTCATGGGGAAGAAAAAATAATATTCCTCATTACAATATCTACTGCCTTGGAAAAATTTTATAATGAAGCCAGTATGAGGGTCGAAACAGGTTTTTGTTAAAGTAAGTCAAACATGAAATGTATATGAAAATTGAAGGATTTATATTTTCTGTGTAGTAGCTTTGTTTGCAATAATGTTAGATTTTTTTATAATCTAAGTTAAGAAGAAGACAGTGACTAACACAATCTTATGTTAACAGGATACTGAACTGCCACAAATGCGTAAAACTGCTGGTAGCAATTACTTCAAGAAAAATTTTCAAATCTTTTGTACTCGATACACATCATGGTTGAAAGAAATTGTTCCTGAGAAAATGGGCCATCCTTGGGAGCAGTTTCAGAAAAAACCACAAACTGACAAGAGCACAGAAAAAAATAACAAGAAGATCCAAAGGCAGAGCAGAATAAGAAACAACTGAATCTCTTTTCTTTGTGTTTACTAAATGTACATCACTTCTGAAAAGTGATATGCCGTAATGGTAGTAACATGCTGTCTTGAAAGTATTATGCAAGTAAGAGATTCAAAGGACATTTGCTGAAGTGCAATATATGGATGAAAAACATCAGTAAAAATTATAAAATCATTTTTTAGTACTAGGACAAACTACATTTATTTCTAACTAAACAGGTATTTACTGGCATAACTTTGTGACCAGAAATGAAGAACAAAACAGTTTCATTTTTAACTATCAATGATAGCTGAGAACAATGATATGAAACTAGAAGACTATATGGCCCAACTACCCAGATCATAACATAACTCACATCACTCTAAGAACCTCAGATCCTACAATTATACTTCACTTTCCTTCTCCTTAACCTTGATCATACTGGAATATGGTATTTAGATCCCATTTACCCTTTAGCTACTGCAGGATGATATATTCAGTTTAATTAGATTCACTACTACTACTGTAACAATAACAGGCACTCACGCCCACTACGAGCCTTGGCCTTACTGCAGAATTATCTGTTGGCTTTCCAAAGACTCAGATTATCACAAAGTAGCACAACACAGAAAAATGTGGACACACATCAGTGACTTGAATGGGATTTGAGCCCATGATCTGTGTTCAAGCAGTCACTATGACCAGCTTATAATTAAATCCAAGATGAGCAAACATCCCCCCTCACCACCCCTCAATGTCCTCTAATTTAACAGATGTGCATCACAGAAACTGGCCTTCTGCAAGTGTTAATGTGAATTCTGTTGGGATGTACATCGTCTTATCTTTCCCAATCATGTCTCAAGATACTTGTCATGGTAAGAATACTACTTCTTCCTCATAACTGTAATCATTATGACTTGAAGATGAATGGACTTTCTCCCTCAAGATGATCACAAATGTGTTGAAATTTCAATAATTTTTTAAATCACCGTCAGCAGTGAATACTTTCTTTTCCTCTTCTTGACTGTCTTGTAGATACTATGGATCCTTTTAAATAATTCTGATATTTTCTATGTAAGTAAGTTTTCACTCATTTAGTCTTTACATCTGAAGTACAGAAAACCTTCTTCCAAAAATTCATATTTAAATGTGTTAGTTCCAGCTCAATTATCTAGTATTAAAATTTCCTTCCATTTAGTGTTCAGGGTTCAAATAAGCTGCCCAAAACAGAAATATATGTAAAGTTCATTGTATTGTATTAAATTACAATAGTATTTTCCAAAAGATCATACATTAGTGAAAAAATTGAACATGTTATGTAACCAAAAAATCAAGGTATACTCTGAGGAGAACATCTGATGTGAGAATTACTTATATGGGTTTTACTAAATAATATGTACCCATCAATTATAGTACATTAAAGAAAATGTATTTCCTTTGACCTCAAATATTGTACCAGATCACACATGTCTGTACCATATTTAGATCTTGATCATGCGAAGTTTACGATTCAAGTCTTCAAACTTCAGGATTTTCCGGATGAAGAAGTCCCCATAACGGTGAGCCACCTTTGTGTCTGCGATGTGGATCATTTCATGGTCAATGTAAAAGTCCAACTGCAACAATTAATAAATGAAATGTAAGCATAAATCTCTGTTTGGCTTACAAAGACAAACTGTATGAAGAAACCAAACTCCCCAAGCGGTGTACCCCCATTTCTAATGAAAGCTCTGGGAATAAACGTCGCAATATAACCATTACATCTGGTATGGAGGAAAGCCACTAACAAGTTTAGTTAGTTTAGACAGAGTTTGTGTTTTGGACTGGATTATTTTGATGGGCAGACAGTTGTATATAAACTCAGAAGTTAAGCTGCTTCTAAATTCATTCATCAGTTTACTAAGGAATAAAGGAATATCATTCATCCAACCTGTAATTTTAATGTCAGTTCAATCTTCCATTGGAAACAATGGAGGATAACAATGAAGAAAAATTTGTTAAAAAATTGTAAGCATATGTTGCTGATAACAGAATCATGAATCCAATAGGTAGTACTGTTATTCACAGCATGCATGAACCATTCATTACGTTCAGTCCAATTTAATTTTAGATTTGGTCACATCACACTTTAAATCATTTTACATGAATAAGACCAAAGCAAATTAGACAAGTATTAGATATCGCAGTTCACACTTTTGATGATGTGACAAATTTACAGCAAAAGCTATATATAGCTCAATCATATCAGCAATAAACACACTGAACAAAAGAACATAACATATGAATAAAATAAAAATTAATTTAAATATGACACATGGCTTAAATAAAGTGATACGACAACATAAACTGTGATATAAATACAACACAGGTGTGGCAAAGAGAGGAATGTGAGTACCCAGAACACGTTTCTCCCAATCACAATTGAATTATCATAGTTGTGCATTAAGACCTTCATACGCACCTCAGACCCAGACTGAAACTTCCCTTCAAGTCCAGATGTACCCCTTGTCCACACAACATTCTTCATCTTGTGCTTGAAACATAGCAGATGGATGATCAGTGCTTCAATCTCTTCCTTCAAATCCCTGCTGTCATTCTGACTTGGACCAGGGCCCATAAATGTGGCAAGTTTTGACAATGGCAATGTTGTATACAGTTTCAAATAACTGTAACATACCACAGCAAACAAAGTAATCATCAAACTGCAATGCAAAGCTATAGTGTATGAGAAGTCTTTTCGAAAAGCAAAATTTATTGCCTGGTTATGGGACCGAGGCCAGCTATACCTAATGAGATTTTTCAGTTTTACTCAGTCCCTCCAGGTAAATGCTGGGATAGTAACTTAAAATTAGCCCAGACCTGCTTCATTCCACATCCTTTCCGATTCATTACTGATTAGTCATCTTACCATTTGATGCTATAGTCTGAACTGCTACTGGTAGTGTCACTAAATAAAACCACAAATAAATATTTTCATGTTACACTGTTCCAATTGATTTTGCACATTTTACCACATTTAACTTGAGATAGTGTATAAAAACATATTGGTAACAAACCTCACACACACAACTGCAGTTAATAATGTGTACATAACTGGGGCTGACAAAAACTATCATAAGTTCTCCAAAAATGCAAACACCATGAAGAAACAACCTGAGTATGTGGGTAAAATAAGAACCAAGTAAAAACAGCTACTGATTAATATGTATTGAAGTTAACCTGTATACCTCCTAATTGTAGGCAGCATTTTCTGCTGGCGGACTTCATCCATGAAGACCTGAGTCTGACGCTTTGTGGCTTCCTTTACATAATCATAATCTCCAGTAGCATCTAACGGTGGTGGGGCAGGTGACAGAAATTTTGGACAAGCAAAGATGAAACATGTCTCAAACTCCTGAAAAGAGAAAAGCATTTGAACATAGAAAACAATTTCATCCACACAATGGGCCAATAGAATCAAAAATTTAAAAAAAAAATTATTCAATACTGGAACTCTTTGGATTATGCTGAAATTCCAAAGACTTTTTCATGCCACATCACAGGTGAAGATGTCAACAGGGCAACCAAATGAATGACAAATGCAACAGACTCATTCCCACAACATGGAGCTACTGATATGACAACTGATCTGTATTTAGGAGGAATACAAATCTCAACCACAAACACCCATCACCACACAAAACATTTCAAGACCTTATATTATGTTGTATTAGTACCACCACCATATTAATATTAGTGGTACTAGGTAATTACAAAGTACAAAAGTAGGCTGACCTCTAGTGATATGGTGTTTGAAACAAGTTTAAGGAAAATCTATCGACTGGTTACAAAAATTCTGGGAGGAGAGCAGCTGGACATACAGAATCAAACATGTATCCATAAGCCTATTCTTCCTCATAACGTATGGAACTATCTACGAGCAAGAGTTCTTATTGAGAAGCTGACAGTCACTTATTCCCTAGGTTTTATGAAACCCAAAGGTTCAGTACTGTGTTTAGCCTCTGACTCGGCCCTCTTCTGAGCCATATGACTGCACAGTTTACATGAATATTATTCAGCTTGCACTAACATGCACACTGGAATCTAGCCTCTCTTGCCACGCATATATGAAAGCATACAAAGCAAATAAACATAGTAAAGTTTTAAAACCCTCAACAACTTACACTTAGTTCTCCGTACTGCATCTTGTACATCTTCTCGTGGTAGTTCTTCTCTCTTAACACCTGATGTATTGATTCATCAATGCATTGAGGATGAAGGACTAAACAAATTGCCAACAAATGATACATCTGCTCAGTCTGCTTGTTAATCTAAAATCAGTCATGTTAAAAATGTCACATTAACCACTTCTTTATTATCCTAGTTTGATAAGCAAACACTACAAGGATAATGAGAATGAAGTAAAATATTTATAACAGTACCGTCTTTAGATATTTTATAAGGGACTTTATGCTGAAAACTTATCACTGCTGCCAGTCGCTTCACACTGAATATGGAGAATAAAATGACTCTGAAATATCAGCAAACTAGTCATCACCAAAAGATAACACGAGGTTTCATAACACAACAAATCACAATGAAATTCCTGACACTTGGATAATATGGCAGAGTAAAACAGATAAAATTTAAAAATATATAAGTATGTGCATAATCAGAATGCTTTTGTTTCACAGTTTACAACTGAAAAATTAAGGATTGTTCCGAATCAAAATATTATAACTGAATATGAATGATGGCAGTAGATGTCAAGGAGCAGGAAGTGATGGAGGAGGTGGCTGACAACAAAGATAAAGATGCATATGGCTAAACAAATAAAGCAGAATGAATCTTATGTAGCAATGTCAATAAGATCTGTCAGTCCACATATACCACGCAAGCAACAATGGATGTTTTGAGTTCAGCATTTACAACCATTTTTTACAAGTAATAATTAAACAAGGTTGCTTTACATTTCTGTAAATACAACCATTAAAGCAATTACACAGCTCTCACCTGATCATTCTGGTAAGTGCGACTCTGAAAGAGCTGCTTGGTACGCTGGATGTACAATAAAATAGAACTAAATGTTCGTATTGCATCTGAATACCTTCTCATCATCATGTATGCAAATCCAACATAATAGGATGTTGATATCTGACATGCTGGTACATGAGAATACTGACTCTGAAAAGAAGAATACTGTTACTGATCTGAGCAACTCACCAAAGATATCAATAAATTTTAATTCAATAAATGCTGATGTAATCAAAATATGAGGCCTATGGAAACTGCTATATATTTCACCCTAAGGGAAGAACACAGTTCCTGGGCATTTAAGCACAGGGTGCTGAGGACAATAAGAGAGGGGTAAGTGACAAGAATATGGAGAAAATGCAATAATCAGCTTCATAAACATTCCTTCTACTCAACTACATTATTATTATGATTATTTATACTTATTTATCTTGTTATTACAAGTCAAATATATTTTTAAATTATACATTTCCTTTATATTCCCCATCAGTAAACTGACACATATAAAAATATTTATATCTACGAATTGTCAATCACATGTCTGCTTGAAACCAAAAGTGGAAATCTGATGACAAGTTATTATATAAAACAATGACTTTAAATTAGTTAATGTAAACTGTTGTAGCCTACCTTCTTGTTCAATTCAATATTTTCCAACACCTTTATGGCCTGATAATAGTCACCAAGGAGAGAATGAAGTCTCAGAAGTCCCACCAAACTGAAGTAACCAAGCATCTTGTACAAAGAATGTCGTCCAAAATCTCCTGCTACAGAGTCAGGATCGCCACCACTAGCATACACCTAAAACAAAATATCACATACCTCTGTAAAAAGTGACCTCCAAAATTATCCTTTGAACTAATTACAATAAAAATTCCATTAACACAAAATCTAAGAACACAAGGTGCAGAGAGAGTAGGAAGAAACTCACCTCCAACTGACGCTTTATCTTGGACTTGTCAACTAAGGAGTGCAGGACATTCAGAACACACAGGACATTCCACACCTTACTTTGTGTATGCAGCTTCTCAAGTTCCTCTGGGGTTTTCTTTTGAATACGAGCACGATACTGTGCAAAAGACTGAAACTGGTACACAAACTCATCCACCAATTCCCAGAGCCACTGATCAGGCAACTCTAATGGAACAGGCTGATCAGCATCTACACCAAATATAAAATGAAATGTTATACATGAAAATGTTGCAGCTAAAATAGCAATGTTGCACAGTAGTTAACACATTAAAAAGAATTATAAAGGTTGTTCGATTAATAAGTGGGCAACAAGTATGTAAATTTCAGAAGTCAGAAATTTCTTTCAGTGACACCCATCATCTTTTTATGAGAATTGTATCATCTTGCTTCTGAATTGTTGGCATAAGTGTCTCAAAAGCAATGGATATTTCTTTTAAGTAAACCAAATTTCCATATACATTTTCATTGTTGTTTACTGGTGGAGAACCCCAACATGAATTATACATGAAAACATCACACATCCAACACTCCTTATAAATAAAACACTTTACACATTCATGTAAACTCCAGTTGTGACAACAATATTAAACTCATTTCCTATATAATTATTCTAAATTGAAAAAACAAAAAAAAACAAAGCACTTATAACACAACACCATATTTCTTCTGTCAGATATGCATTTCTTTTAAAAGCTCTTCATATTTTTTGATACAATGTTCCATTACAATGAAATAACAAACTTCCAGACACAATTAAGCAGTGAATGGCCAACAGAAGCAAATCCTATCATTGTACATTCTAATATTCTGAAGGTGATAACTGTTTCTAACTCACTTCTGTATTAACAATTTTTTACACACTCTGGTGCCACCGTAATGATTAACAAACTTCCAATCAGATATTCTGAACTGTCAAAACATTATACATGAAAACCGAAATTGTTCCAGCTCCATCTGTATGTAACAATTAGCATTACAAATTGTAACAAATGTGAGAATTATTTATTATTTTATTTAGTGTTCTGTCTGACGACAGGTCCATATGAACAGGATCCTTCCATCCTTTTCTCGGACTGGGACCTGTTCATATACGTTCTTGGCAGATGATCCAGAAGTGGTTTGCCATTGCCTTCTTCTGTGTGTGAATGGAGTAATTGTTGGGATGTCACGGAGAAACCGGGGAAGCCCCCGGAGGAAAACTCCGTGTTGCCTAGACCACGGCCTTGCCCAACACAAGTTATAAATTCGGGCACCGCCGGGAATCGAACCCGAGACCCCAGGATTACAAGGCCAGCGTTCTAACCGCTAGACCACCGTGGCTCTTGTGAGAATTATATTGGAAGAAAAAGTTAAATGTATAATTTCATCTCGGATAGAATTATATGCATAGCATACATAATATTAATAATTAACTTCATATGGTACAAATTTTAATTACCTACCATTACTAACTTAATTTATTTGATGATATTTACTCTCATGGTTCACATCAGATGGTAATTGTTATCACCAAAATTTTACTGCAAAATATATTATAAAAAAGTACTGTAACAGTAAATGATACTGTCAAAACTTACCCAGTATGTAGTTGAACAAGTCACAGTAATTGTAGAAAGAATTGAACCTTTGTTCTATAGTCGGACAACCAGACACACGAGCATATATATGACGGAAATACAATTCCTTATAGAGGATTAAGAACACCTGAAAGTGGGGGGAAAAACACAAACATCAGTGTCTTGCCTCGATCATAATGTCTGAAAATTCAAACTCTGATTAAGATCTGTATATGAACTTACTGAATCTTCATCCACCAAATATGCAATATCTGTTTCATCAGGCCACGGCTTTTTCTCAAAATACTGTTCTGTCAACTTTGGAAACCTTAACACAACATACATTAAAACATTAATTACCAAAATATCCTTCTGATGACTTCATATTGCTGACACACAGCCTCTAAGCTTGAGGGAAGAACATGAAGAATAAAGTGATCAAGAAAATATTTGGACCTAAATAAGAATAAGATATTGAGACAAGGAAGATGCCAC
Organism: Zootermopsis nevadensis; assembly: GCF_000696155.1. The sequence continues at coordinate 237,068 of NW_019059998.1, read as the reverse complement.
TTAATAAACTCAATCATAACACACCATCAGCTAGTAATGCTACTGTCATCAAATAAAAGAGATACCACTTGGTTGAGGGAACCAACAAATGCACAAAGAATTTTGATCATGAAACCTCTCTGAGGGATATACAATCTTTTCAAGGCAGTGAAAATGTAAATTGTAGTCTCTTAGGCTGTGATGCCATGCAGCTGTGTAGCTGGTTACCAGTGTTTTCAAGGAACATGATACCTCTATCTTCAGAGCAGAACTTCTAACCTGAAAATGGAAGCCATACAAATTGCAGCCCAAAAGGACTGCTATAAACATTATATTTCACAGTGTCAGAAAATGTGCATAAAATTAGGGTTGGAAGTGCCCCTACAACAAACACATGATGCTGGTAATATGTTTATTCACAAGTTTTGAACAGGAGTATACACATATAAACCTAATCAGAGTTCAAGAATTATAAAATAAATTCTCTTTGAATGTTTTACTTTGTAGCTTTTTTCACACAACAATCATATCAAAATTATTTTAGATAACCCTACAAATAAATGTCATTATTCTTGTCACAATTTATCCAGCATGAAAACATTAGACTCTGAAATCTATAAACTTATTCATTCCATTTGGAACAAGGAATCTATCATTATACCAATTTATAAAAAGGAAGATAAAACTGACTGCAGTAATTATCAAATCAACTGTTTACAAAATTTAATCTTCTTTCAATGCATGATATTGTGTTTTATCACATGTTTTTTACCTTTCACAGTTTGTTTTGTATTTTAACCTTGTATTTTCATTATAAATTAACTGGCACTTCTTAATTACCATCTGGAATACACCAGTGTAGAGTATAATCCAAATATATCATCTTAAATACTTACGAGCTCTCATATAAATTCTGGATTTCAAATAACAAGCCTTCACTGATGCAATTCCGGAAGTATGTTAAGAACTTCTTCACCATGTCTGGAATATTATAGCTTTGCCGATCATAATCAGTTTCAGTATGAGGTTCCCCTGAATGGGGATCATACTCCAATGAGCCATTATACGCATATGTGTCATAATTCTGCAATCAAGGTAACACATGTATTCGTGTATTTTTGTCATAAAGTGTGACTAAGTAATGGAATATTAAAGACATACTGCACATGCTTCAAACTAACTATACTGCTTCAAAAGCGAAGTTATTACAACAAAACAGCTGACCGAAATGCCATTCCAGTGTAAACTACATATCTGGCAAACCTTAACTCTTTCAAGGGGCCTGGAAATGAGTTCTTAATGGTTTTGCATGCTTGTCAAATACTTGTAGAACAAATATGTACAAACCTCTACATAATCGTCATTAATGTACGACATACTGAAACAAATCTTTTAGATCACACACGTGTACTACACCGCACAGCACATTTCCACTACCTGTCACAGATTATAGTACATAGCAACTTCACGAACTTATCCACAGTGACTTAATTCGTTACCTCATAGTATCTACACCAGAATGCAGGACAATATCACAATTCAAAAATGCTATTTATGACAGTGGTCTGAACTTTGCACTTCCATGTACGGTTTTCAGAATAATTAAAGAAAATTCAAATTATACGAGGACCTTTCTCCTTAACGACTTTAAATTCAGAACCAATAACAGGGCGAACACGCCAATAGTATTATGATATGCGTGTATTTTCTAATTAAAAAATTGACAGTGGAACCACGGTTCCGGAGAATTGACGTAAATACGTCTCTCTATTTGATTTATATTTACGTCTCTGTAATGTAATGTAATGTAATGTAACGTAATGTAAATTAATGAAATGTGATGTAAAGTAGTGAAATGTAATGTGATGTTATTTTCAATGTCATCCATCTTGTTACGAAAGCGGATTGTTGACGGCAGTAATATAACACAACAATGCCGAGTAAACAGATGACGTTTCCTAGGTAACATAACAATGCACGCAAGCTAACCATTGTTGTCGATTTGTTGATACGGATCTTACACATTTTCGTTATACATTTTCCTGTCACTTTTTCGTTACACTCTTTTGCCGAATGACCCTTCCGTATAGTCGTATTTACGTCAAAAAAAATAGCTCGTGGTCATCTAGAAGTATCAGTAGCAAAACTCTGCCGTTCATGTGCGTCTTAGAAAACATGTTTGGCCCAACAATGCAAAAACATCTCGGCGACCTTGTTTGGTTTGTTTTTACTTTCACCTGTTCTTTGATCACTCGTGATGATTTCATCAGAATTATTTTCTTTTTCACAAAAATTAAAACAGACAGAAACGACGACAAACAATCAAATAGTAAACAACTAAATAAAGCATGGTTACTGAAGAATAAACGTATAGGATTAGATCTTTGCATCAGAAAAAAAGTTATCTTTCTCGCTTTCTAAAGAAACAGTTGACATCACTGTTGCGCAAGTTCCTACAGGGTCATACGTAAACCAATCAGTTTTATGTAAATTCTGTGCAATTCGTTTGAAAATATCTTTCTGTTCTCCAAAATTAGATATTTCATACTGAAGTATTGCAGAGTATATATACTTAGTTTAATAATGCGAAATATAACATTCTTACTTTGCAGTCACATGAATGATAAGCATTACATGTTTATTGTTTGAAATATTTAATTTATATTCACAGAGTGCAGCCTGTGTGTAGCGAAACAATATCAATAGACATGGATGCAGGTGTTAAGAGGCTTCCAATTGCTGCAGTAGGAGAAAATATGACCAATGTTTTGTTGGTTGGTATGATCATCGCTAAACAAAACCCTCGCAAAGTAACTTGCAAGTCAGGTATACAATTCATTTTTAATTTTTTAAGATGAGTGCTGGTACAGGCTGATGAGCTTAATCGATGAAGAGAAGAAAATTAAAACTCATGTAGTAGTGATTGATGGGGATAATCATGTTCAGACCAGTAATAAAAATATGCCAAGAAAACTTACCTCTCAATTTTATCATCAAGAAATATTTGAAGTCATGCATTTCCACAAACTCACACTGTATTATATTTCACTCTGGATTGTATTTGCTAGATAATTATTTTGGTCTCTTGCAACAGAATACATAAGTGAGTATGAGACACACATATATATATGATGATACAACCTTTTGATTTCTTAAGGCCCTTCATCTGGTTCTGAGAGATCAGTTTGGAATTTTACATTGCGTGACTCCCCACATGATTTAATTAATGCAACATTCTGGGGCTCTCCGGATTATATACAGAGTCTTGCTGACAAGTTCCATGTTGGTCATGTCGGTAAGTACAGAAACAATCAGTTCTTCTACAGATGTTTTGTTTGAAGAAAATACTTTGCAATTCATTTAACCAAATTTTCACACTGTCAGTAACCCAGTCTAGTAATGATAAAGAGGAAGATGGTTGTTCAAAGTATGCAATTTGGCATTTTTTATTCTTAAGTAACAATATTATTTCCTAAGAATGGTTCACTGTGCTTCAAAACAGAAAGAATATGTTTTGTTTGAAATATGTAAATTTTTGCATATCTTGGGAATTTGTTGTTTGCCCAACATCTTAAAGAAAACATAAACAAAAGTGAAACACTGCAATCACCTGTGTAACTACTATTACAATCTGTGTAAACCATATCACAAAAATAATGTTGCTTAAAGTGCAATCTGACAAATATTTTAATGTCTGCCCAGCATTCCTGATCCTACCATAATAGATACAAATCTCACTTCCACACTAGACATAAGCCAAGTTGGTAAATTTTTAATTAATTTCTACATTTAAAGCAATGATGAAAGTAATAATGATTTGGTTCGCTTTTTAGTGGAAATTTCCAAGCCAAAGATTTCTCTTCGTTGCTGTGATGAGCAAGAAGACAGATTTTCTCCATCTGTTACAAGGTCAGTAAAATTATAATATTTTTTCAGTGGCATGTCAAAAACGTTCAAGTTGCTCTCATTTTATAGATGATTACTATAAGAAACAGCTGACAGGTTTCAATACTCTTTGTATTAAGTTCAGCTGAAATTAGACAAGTCATTCCTGATAAGGTTTTATCCACAAAGATGTTCACTACATTTTAATCTAGGTAACAAAAGACAACATTTGAAAAATGATAAAATATTTCATTTGTAGCATGGAAGATAATAATTTGAAAAATAAACCAAAGTTTTTTTGTCTAGCCCATTCCAACTGACTCTGTCAGAAAAACAGACATCCTTAGTTCCACATGAGGCAGAATACTGTGATGAATTCCTTTACCTCCTTCATCTTCCTACCAAGCCACCTGGAGACTACTTCACACTAGCTGATGTATACCGTAATGGAACCAGCATACGTGGTGAATTTGTCAACCTGCTTGTTGCTGTTCGTGATGTGGGTATAAGTGTTATTTGGAGTAATGTGAATTTAAATGCAGATGAATTGTAATTATGGTGCCATTTAATCAGTTTGAGGAGTGTAAAAATGTGTATCACTTTGTATCATAATCATTTGATATACATCTTCTTCTTCTTCCTGGAGTCATTTCCAACACTTGTGGGTCAATTTTGCATAGGAGTCTCCAAATGTCTCTACCTGCCCATTCTTGCATTTCATCTATTGTCGTTCCATTCCAATTTTTGTAATGTAGCAGTTCTACTATATATTCCATAATAATGCCCCATCTGAAGTTTGTATAGAAATTCTACGTTTTGTAGATTGGACCCATGAGACATATCAAAACTAAGGATGGCCGTGACATGGACTGTCGAGATGTTATGGTGTTTGACCAGACTAATACAGGATTACGTGTTTCACTATGGAACACAGAGACTGTACACCGTGCTGAAAACTGGAGGCCTCGTGAAACTGGTACAATTTTGTTCTTTCCAGATTATATGAAGTTGTTACAAATGTAGTGTTTTTCACAGGCAAAGATTAATGTAGTCCTCAAAATATTAAGCTGAAGATAAGAATATGGAGCTGAATTCCAAGTGATGGCACCATGTAAAACTAAGCAGTATTGCACGTTTCAAAGACTTTCAATCACCATCTTCAGGGCAAAGTGACTACCTAATGACAACTGCCAATACAGGTTCATAGTTAATGGGAACGGCCCCATTTCAAGTGATGGCCAATGGAAAGTAAGACAAAAAAACTGAGTTTCAGACAACAAATCTTGTTCCAGGAAGGAAAGGGAGGGGATTCCTTTTCTGATGGCCCTAAAAAGCAATGAAACACCAAAGAGAGATGGGGTAGTGATATCAAGTAGTGAAGTAAAACCTGTAGTTTGAGTAACGTTAAGTCACCCTCTCTTATTTCTTCAGAATATTTTTTTTTTCAGATGGAAATTAATTTCATTTGGCATAGTTAAATGATCAAAGGCATACCCAATATTTCAAGCAGAAAATATACACAAAGTATTACAACACTGCTTGGATTGCAGCACTATCAGAAACCAGTCGTTTGACTCAAGTAACCATGACATGCCAAGCAGTACACCCCATGTGCCTACAAATTTATTTTATATTTTCTCACTTTTGTACATTACAACAATGATGAAATCTTTCCAGTTCTGTTCCTTGCTGATATGCGCCTGGAGTGGAATGCATTTCGTCGTGGGATGGTGGCATCAGATGGATCCCGTTCTATTGTGACTGAAGATCCTGAAACTCCTGAGGCTGCAGCTCTGAGGATGTATGCTCGTACTGTTCCACTCAGAGCCAGTGCTATTTTAGACCAACTTGCAAATTCAATTCCTGACCGTAAGTTCACTGAAACAAAACAAAAAAGGGGAGGGAAGAACTGAGACCTTGGTATGATCACATTTTGAACATATTATGCATTTGATTTCTGTTTTTGCTACAGCAAGTTCAATCACCAATGTGATGACTGTGCAGCAAGTTCTGGACCGAGCAACAGCAGGCAGTCCAGACAACTCAGGTGGTGATGACTCACAGTTCACTGCACTCCTCTACTGCCTTCTTACAAAATATGATCTGGATGGATGCTCCCAGCTCATCATCACAAAATGGTAATAATTTTTCTTTTTGTTAAGGTGTGTATACCTGAACAATTTTTAGCAGTCTATGAAAACTAGCATTTGTTATGTTTACTTTCAGCTCTCAGTGCCAGATGCCAGTACAGGATATGTGCATTAACTTGGAGTGTCCTATTGGCTGTGGAGCAGAATTACCAAGATATGATGTAGCTTTTGATCTTCGTATCAAATTGTCAGATCATACTGGTTCTCTGGAAAATGTTCGTCTTTCTGGAGGAGCAGCAGAACGTATTATTGGATGCACAGTAAGGAAAACTCACTGTATAGAAACCATGGTATCACTGTTATTGAATTTACAGTTAACATCACTAATGTAATTCATAAATTAAGAGTGGACTGAATTTTGGTTAATGTTTACTACCATATAGTTCTGAATATATTTTCTTCCTGTATCTAAAATATAAAGATTAAAATATAAATAACAGGGTGCTTTTAAGTTCTTAAGTGACACATGAAAGTTTGTGTACTGAAGAAACAAAAACACTGACTTATTCTTATCTATAATTAAATTCAGGCTCTAAAACTGAAAGGATATAACATTACAGTGTATGTGGTTGCCTAGAAACAAAACTTCAGTGCGCATTGATCACATTATACATTATTATTATAATGGTCTACTAGCAACATCCAGGTAGACAGAACACAAAGGAAAGGGAAGATATGGAAGGATGTTATATTATACATTTATAATTTGAATAAATAAAAAAATGTCATTTGTACACTACAGTTTATCACAGTTAACATTTTAACCAGTAAACTACTGCTGAGCTTTTCAACGAACTGATCCACTACACTGCACAACTCAGTATAACATATCTGCCTTTTACGTTAGAAGTTCAGAGACTATTTCAGATCTGAGTTTCTCATGGCATGAAGATGTCAATCATACTCTTCTGGGCTGTGATGCCACATGGATTTGTAGGCAATTTCCAATGTTCATCCAAAACATTAAAGGCTGTTATTCAAATATATACTATAATTTCACTCTTGTCTTAACAAGAATCTGTTTCTTTTCAGGTTAATGAGTTCATGTCCATGCCTCTTGACATGAAGACACATCTTAAATGGAAACTCTGTCTTGAGCGCTGTGCTGCTAGGATCTTGGTATTACGTTCATCAGATCGTCCTCGCCCTCTTATATCCTTGCTTTCCTGCACTGTGGCAGACCCTTCAGAAGCAGCTGCTTGCATTCCAGTTTATTGACCTCAATATTTTCCAGTTGTGATTTATTGTTTAATATTATGACAGTTATACTTCAGTATTACATTTTTAAGAAAAACCCATAATTCAAGTTTAAAATTTCTATTTAATACAATATTTCCATTTAACACATTAATAAATTTGGTGCACATGAAGATGTATATATCACACACATTCAGATGTCATCTGATTATATCACATCTTTAGAACAGTTGGGTTTATTTTTTTATGTGAACTGTTATGATTCTACTGTTCTTATGTTATGACGAAGTTCTTTAAAGACAGAACTGAGTATGTACATTGAACTATTTGTGTGTTATATGCAATTATGATCATTATATGACATTATTATTTCAAAATAAACAATAAAATCTTCATACAGAAAAGAATTTGAATTCCTCTCAAATTTATATAATTACAAATAGTATTAAAATATAAGTGATATATTTAATATATGACGCACCTACAATATCTTATATAATTACATTAAACATATACATTATATAAGAATATACATTTCAAGTTGTAGAGAAAATTATAAATTCTTATGCAAAATGTGTTTCAAACAATTATCCCATTTGATATACTGCACTTCCAGTGCTGTTAACTGAGGTGAGTTTATATGCAGTTAAACTTGTTCAAAGGACAAACTGGGAAACTTTGAGGAAAACAAAAACATGACACATTTTAAATTATAAATCTTACCTGCAACTCTGTAACATTTCTGCTGTCTTGTCTGTCTCTGGTGTAACAATAAAAACATAGCTGTGTGTGGTATATCAGTCTATTTTATACTTGAATCACACATATCATGAATGATATTGTTTCACCACCACTACTCTCCCTAGAACATTAATGGCACTGCCAAATTTCAATGCAAACTGAATATCTACACAAGGAGACCTGGTTATTTATCATTCATTTTGAGAACACAAAATTACTACATTTTCCTCCTGCTAATACTGGAGCAACAAAAGCACATAAAGCATAGAAAAACAGCAGACTTAATTTCTCTTTAATGCTATAACTTTCTTATTAACAATTTTCAATCCCTCATGTTCAAGCAACCAATTCTTCACACTGTTCTTTCTACCTCTGGAATACTGCCCCACTGAACCGTCACTACGAATGACCCGGTGACAAGGGACCAAAATCTGCAGTGGATTTGCTGCCATTGCACTGCCAACTGCCTGTGAAGCTCCTGAAAAGGACATATTAAGTCATTTGAACTTAATTTAATCAACATCCACTGATTCTGAGAGGTGCTATTTCATGAGGACATATAGATGGACATACTGAACATAATAAGCTTAAAGAGAGACCATTTTATCCTAATTTAAATTGAAATTCATTATCAGTCTCATTTTCCTAATAATTTTCTTCGTCCATAAGCAGACAGATCCTATTTGTTAAATAAAAATTAGCTTCACCAGCTACAGCTTTGAATAATTATACCATCAGATGCTCTCGATTTTCTACCACATTTTAGCTAAGAGAGCTTAATAAACAAAATAACAAACCTGGACTGTTCACCATCTTGGCCAGTTCTCCATATGACACTATCTGCCCAGGTCCAATATTCTTTGCTAAAGCAACCCAAACTCTCTCTTGAAACGAACCTGCAGTAAACAACAAATAATCAGAATTAGATGAAGTCAGATTTTCTTGATCAAGGTCACTCATACCAAATTTCATAAAGTCATTCAGGAGATGAATGGAAGAACAGGTGGAAGGGCAAAACATGTCAATTTAGAGTACATAAAATGCCTAAATCATAAAAAGTCCTAAAAAGAAAAGTTTGAATCAATGTAAATGTCACTAATACTAAAAAAATTAACATACCCATTTCTGTAGCAACACATATGTCAGGCATGTGTACACAAGTAATGCTTCCTACATCACTGAAGTAGACATTTAACCAATTAATGCAAGCTTCAACATGCTTCTGCACTTCATTATTCTCAGATTTCTTTTCAGTCAGAAATACACCTTGTCTAAAACAGACAATTACATTATATAAATAGGATTGAATAGCTTCATACAATGTCAAGATACACTTGAAAGATAAATACTTAAAACTGTCTTTTCATAACCAAAATAGAATGGTGTATTCAACAAAAAACTTGAAAAGTAATGATTGTTCTTCACTAAAAGTTAGTTACATTTTGTTATTCATTAGTCCCCCAGCTATACATACAAATCATTCCAGTTATCCATCCACACACAAAAGCTGTGTGAAGACTAATTTGGTGTGTATACTTTACTACTGATACACACGTAAATTAGGATTTGAGATTTATACTCAATTATCACTGCAATTCCTACAAGTTGCAAATACTTCTTTAATTCTCTGGGTGGGTGTATAATTAACCACATATACAACTATGACAAAGCACAGTACATCAATATGAAAACACTTACTTAACCATTCATTAACGTTACGTGTGCTATAATTAATGACCGATACAGTGAATGTATTGACACAACTCAATGGGAATTCACATTAATTAGCTTATGCTTACCCTGTCTGTGGATTGAAATTTATGTCACATATGTAATCACATTGAGACAAGCTATGTAATCCTTGTGAACATATTTTCATAAACATTTCCCCAATTGGAGACATAAAACGAAAAACTTCCACAGACTTCAAGCACACCATTTTTAACCCACGTTATTATAAAACAATAACCTTACACAATTTGCCCGCCAGAACGTAGCCGAAAATAGAGAACACCAATCCGAGCATTGTATCAATTCCGCAGCGTCTAAAATAATTTAAAACTGGTTCTTAAAGTGGTTGATAATAATTGGTTCTTTCTTCTGTCCACAAAATTGTCCATAACGACATAGCTGTCCTAAACAAGTAAATTAGTTGGAAATTACAAAATATCATATCAGAATCGTAAATCGTTTTGTTCACACCTGGAAATATTCATGCAATTTGACATTGAGCAGCGAAACTGTTTCAGAGATCATAGCAGTGGACTTTAGGTTTCTTCCGGCCACAGACAACATACAGCGGCAAGTATATAAAAATGGCTGTTTTCTGATTTGTTACACCGCGCAGCCTGGCGACTTTTCAAATATGCTTGCTGCTTCCATCAGCACGATTATCAAGGCAGCAAGAACCTCTAAAATGTCGGTTAACTTCTACCAAACTTCACCACTTTTCTTCAATGTGCAACTTCCACTTGCCATCTACAGTCTGTCCTCTGTAAGGCCTACCAAAATCCCCTAAAAATATTCACCATAAATACGGCAAAATGAAAAATCCACATCTCATATGGTTCATGTGCAGGCAGAATAAATCATTAGAGTTGATGATGAAGGCAGTTTCCAAAACACTTGATTACATGCCATTCTCATATGTTGACTTTTTAGGTTAATCTGCATTGAATGTCGAAGATGTCAAAACACTGGATAATCTTCAACATTCTACGTCTCTCATCCCTGAAAACCATACTTGTACAAATCCAGTTATCATCATTGTCATCATACAACAAAGACCATCTTTTGCAGAAAACCATAAAAACTTTCCTATATTCATTGATGCAGAAATGAGTTTTCTGGATGACAACTGGCAGCATTTGGTTACTTTTCAAAACATCTAACCCAAAATTGAAATGTCATATGGATCCTGTTTTAATATTGTACACCACAGTAGTTAAAAGTGATAAATACAACTTATTTGTTATTCGGAGTCTGCAATAGTTATTCTGAAACTCAGAAATTTTCACAAAGTTTTGTTGTGCATCAGAAAATCATCTTAAAGTACATCCATTTTCATACACTATTTAAATATATGATCTTGTGAACACATTAGGGAATTTCTCAACCATCTGCCAGCTATGCAAGAACATTATCCACAGAGTTAGTGTGTTCCTCTGGTTACAACCCACAGACAGGTGGAGAATAAATACATGGCAATATAATAAAAGAACACTAGTTTGAATTAATACAGTCCGAGTTACTGAAACGCCCAAATTACACAGCATAATTATATGTAAATATTTTAAAATCCAGCAACATGTTAACATAGGTGGTATAAGATGGGGTCCATTTTAATCAAGTTATACTGCAGTAGCAAACTGTCCCCATAGTGGATGGAATTCATCATTAAAGTAAAATGTATCCTCCAGCATGACTATAAGACACATTTGTTGATTAAAGAGCTAAAACCACAAAGTACCTCAGTCCTGATGTTACCAGATTACATACCATACTAAAAACAGTGAAGATAAGTTTATGAGGTAAGAATAGGTATATTTATTTAACAACACTTCCAGTAGAGCAGACTATGTAGCATCAGATCATTTAAGAAGCAATGAAGGGATTCAGGAAGGGGACAAGAACCCTGAGTCAGAAAAGGTCTCCAGGTAGAGATTTGGGCCTGGGACCTTTGAAATACAAGGTGATAGCCACTTGGCACTAAACTCAGTACAATGGTTGCAGGGTACATGTTTGTTAGTGTAGTAGAGTTTTGAAAAAATAAAACAGGAAAAGAAAAAAGTTACATTTTATTTTGGAGAATTATTTACATTGTATTGTTCAAGTCATTGCATCAAGGAAGCTCTAACATAGGAAAAAACTGGGCATCCTGATAGACTGTTCTGGGGCACCAGAATATGACATTAAAGTTAGGGGACAATCATATATTTTTATGGGTTGCCAGGCATCCTTAACCTACATCCAAACCATAATAAAACTTGTTCATACTTCCCTTTCAGAAAGTGCAGTCAATTATAAACAGTTATTCTACCTGCACATCAGCAATATCAGTTTATAAATTCAAATGCCCCAGAGGCTTCACCAATAACTTATAAGCACTTACCTTATTAAAATATATAATAAAATACAGGTCAATACACAAAACTATATTTGGGTGTTAAAATTTAAATGTTAAAATTTTAAATTTTAAATTAGCGCTATTCATCACTAAAAGGATGTTACATTTGCGCGCTTATAGTGATGAATAGCGCTAATTTAAAATTTTAAATTTTAACATTTAAATTTTAACACCCAAATATAGTTTTGTGTATTGACCTGTATTTTATTATATATTTTAATCCAAAACACAAACATGACGCATGAAAACCTTAAACTTACCTTATTGTTCATTGTAAGTTCAGATAAAGAAACAGAAGGTATTAAGTAATAAATAAAGTACAGCCAGAAAAAAAAACATGAGTGACCTCACAAAAGGTAGTATATAAACCAGCTATCTTACAAAAACAGTGTTTGAAATAACAAACATACATAAATATATACTCCATCTGACTTCGCATTGTGTACACACTGCATGTATTTTAAAATGGCAGTTTTACGAAGACAAATTATTAATTACAAATTATAGTCACCATTTGTGGCCAAGCTACCAATACATTATCAAGAATTTTCTTATAAAATTTACCCATAGTGCTTTTTAATGTTTATGGCCCACTCCTGGAAAGAAGTCTGGGAATAAACATGAGTTTGATATTGCTATGTAGCCTTATTCAGAAACACAGAAAATGAGTAAGAAAAGAAAGCAGTTGCCAATAACAGCATTACTGAGTAAACCCTGCCTTGCATCAAACAAGTCACCTGTATGCACACTCTGTGAGGGGGATTCTTTTTAGTACTTTTAACAATATGCTCATAGCCATGAACTCTGTTCAACTGCTGTTATGTTTTAATTTAAAGTACTGCATTATGTGTAAGTATACAGTTCATTAGCACAGCCAATGATCTTATTCATTTTCACTACTGGTGATTTTTCCATGTGAATATGGAGATATGCCTATACTGGTAATTGAAATCGCCAGCAGAAACATACCTAGCTTTTACTGTGTAATGCAATGCAGTCTTTGTACAATATTACTGTAGTCTCTTCACGTATTTTCCTGCCATGCATTCTGTTCTCTGGAGCGTCTATGTAATAACAGTAATTTCTTCAGCCTCAATGTGTTGTATTACAAAAGCAATAGTGAAAGCTTTCATGGCAGCTACAATTGTACTGTTTGGCTGGGAAATTAGACACCTAAACTGTATTTAGAAAAACTGACATACAAAATAGTACTTAATTTTTGTTTATAAACACGAAGTTAACATATGAAAAACTAGTCAAAATTTTACTTAAGAAGGAGAAATTACTGACTGACCATGCTCCTAAATATACATCATCTCAGCCATGTGGGACATTTTTTTAGGGATATGAACAAAGACATCAAAGTAGCTGGCTAATTCATCAATTGTAACATCATCACAAGAACCAGAAACAGTCATCCTGGCTTGCTGTGAGCATGACTGACCACCTGAGTTGTTACCATTGTTGTGTGTAAGCCCAGTTGCTGCCAGCTTCTTCATCACACAGCCAACACACGTGTTCTCCCCTGAAGACATTTTCTTCCCTACTTTTGGCTCTCCCATACACATCTGTTTGGATCTACAATTTGCACGCATGTGATGAAAGCTAGGGGTACTGTAACTCTGGCTTCTGTCTGTGGAAGAAACTTTTGTTGACAATGAAAGGAGAGACCTAAAATCTTGGTGTGAAATAATGCTGTGACCAAACAACTCTTGCGATTTAGAACTGCTTACAGAATTATGCAATGGAACAGTGACACTTTCTTGCACAGCCTTATCAGTAGCCAATTTTGATATAGGGATCGTTCTAACATCAATTTTGTTGAGTGGCAACATATTCTGCAGTGACCTATTTACAAGTTTCAAAACAGGTTCCTTCAAAATTTTATTACTCTTATCTGTCTTTCTCACAGCACAAACAACACCCAGCTTGCTCTTTCGTACAAGGTTCCTCTTGAAGGTAACTGTAGGATGAACATGAAGTACCCGTTTGCAATTGGACCAGTCATCACACAGACTATCATGGTGTGCTGCAGATGAAACGGCCAAGAACTGAACATTACAATGGCATGATGTACTAGTACATTCCTCTCCAGAAAAACTGAGTTTTCCAAACGTTTCATCAATAGGATTTGACACCTTTTTACAGGTACGACCACCTTCCCGACTGAATGGGTTTACATGCTTAAAGTTGTACGTTTCCCTGCAAAAACCAAACAATTCATATATTACCCATTGCCTTACAACTGTTTTGACACGTGACCTTCATTTTATTGTATTTACTCTCACACAATTTTTTACATGAAGACCACAGAGAGAAGTCCCATGGATCAATTGTCTCCTCACGTGCCTTAAGCCATCATGCTTCTCCTTCCAGCATACTCCCTTGTCCCATGATCGTCTAGTCATTCTATCTACATGAATGCTGGAAATTATAATATTCATTAACAAGAAGCTGTTGGTCTGACTTAATATGTTGGAGGCAGAATTAAAAATGAAGAAATAGAGAGAGAAGCCTTGACCTCTGTTTCACCCGCCATATAAAACAGAAATATGCACACACACTCAGAATGTTCAGCATTTTATAATAATATTAAAGTTACATCCTTAGTACAGCAACTGTGATCTAATACCTAACTTCCTACATAAGACAGCATCTATAATGCATGTAGATTGGATAAAAAACCTCAGGTTTTTTATCCAATCTGCATGCATAATAGAACTTTCTGGAATAAAAACACTCAAAATCCCCTCCCCCCCCCAAATTTGTCAAGGATTTGATTTGATTTTTGCACAGGCACAACATACAGCACGTTTACTATTGGCATTACCTGTGTGAATCAATCTCTAATTTCTCGAGACTAGCTGGAAGGTAATTATCTTCTGCCATCTTGAGTTATATATTGTCTGAAAAAGAATCACCATACATTAATTATAGAAACGTTGGTATCTGTGATGATATACATCCTTACTGACCAATGATTTAATGACAACTTTGAATTTTGACAAGATAGCTGAAACACAAAACCAATTAATACTCTTACAATAAAATGCATACACCTTTCACATATAATTCAGTTAAGTAGCGGTGTCACAATCAAGTAATTGTTCCAATTTGCATAGTATTTAAATTCTTATAATTCAAATCTTCCATTTTCAAAAATCAGAAATTTTACTTCAATAAACACTTGTTGTTGTAATTTTCCACAATATAAATGTTATTAATCCTCTTTTCAGATACTAAATTTCTAATGACAGGACCTGGTGTGTTAATGAAATTGGTCCTTGTGGATCTACGCAGTTCAGTAGAACTGCGGTCAGTGTTTACTTTTATTTCGTCTTACCCAATTAGATACTTGCAGTTTCAAAATCATACACATTTTTGGTTAACTCATTTATCACGTAAGCGTGTAATCATTAATACTCAACGAATAAATATTAATAACGCGGGAAAATGAAACCATTTTGTTTGTTTCAAAACAAACTTTTCCTATAATTACCTGGACTCAAAATATGTAAACACGTGTATGTAATTATTTATGTACACGCTACTCATACTCCACACGAGACAGATCATTAATCTCTATAAACACAAACGATGACTAAGCGTACCCAACATAGCCATTTTTCTTTCTGTTTGTGATACGAACTTATGCTCTTTATGGGATACCGTGGTGTTGAAATAATCTGTGCTTGCGGTTCCGAGTCACCACAGAAAATATTAAAACGTAGTCTTCCGTGATAGAAATTTACAACGAACATAAATCACGGATTAGAAATAAAAAGATTCTCTATGTGTTCAGATATGAATATGGAAGAGCATAAATAAGTAAACAAATAATACAAATAAATAAGTGTGATGTTACGTCAGGTGTAATGGCGGCAATTAATTGTGTCATTGTTCTAGCTCCGAACGGTAGAAGACAGAATGTGAAAGTTACACCAAATACCACTATTTTGCAGGTATGAAAACTGCAATTCGACTGTGTGTATAGTGTCAGCTATAAGATATTTTAATGATTTGTACAATTCAACATTTGTCGTGTCTTCCTTAACCTTTCTCTGATGCAGGTTTTGGAAGAAGTATGCAGGAAACAGGGTTTCAAACCAGAAGAGTATGATATTAAGTGAGTATTGATCATTAAATCGGCAAGACCAATACATTCCTCTGGGTGTGTAATTTTCCGTAGACTGAATTTTAAAAATACCCGTATTTAATTTAAAATTTATAGACATCACAACCATGTCCTCGACACAACGTCAGTTATACGGTTTTCTGGGCTACCTAATAATGCACAGCTTGAGATGGCAGCAGCACAGAAAGCACGACAGGAAACGACTGTTATTCTAGGTCTACAGTTGGAAACTGGTGATCGGCTCATGGGTGATTTTCACCCAACAGGTAAAGGATCTTATTTTTCATCACTATAAAAGTCATCGAATGGATCAGTAGTTTTGTAGATCGAATATGCATAGATGAACAGATATTTCCTCACTATGTTTACCTGTCTGCATAACCATTTCTTTTATGAGTATATGGTAGGAACATACTAAGAAGGAATATACAGAAATTTTTAACATGCTGAAGTGTATTTTATTGTGGGGAAATTTCTTTCAAATTATTGCTGTCTAAGCACATGTGCAAGTTGGTAAATACATCTAGGTATACAGAAATGAAGAACCTGAATATACTGGCTATTATTTTCTGTTTATATTTGTTATGGCTTTATGACAGTTGCTTCCAGGTGTTCAGTTTTGTTAGCCAAACAGTTAATTCTCTATTAATATTTCACTTTAAGTTTTGGGAAATTTATATTCTAAAACATTTTACCTCATTTCAGTCTTTTTTGATGTGCGGAACTCTTGGGAACTGGCAGTAATACTGATATTTGAATAAGAAGTAGCTTTTTTTCAGGAAATGGAAGATTTAAAAATGTGATAAAATGGATCCATCATTATAGCATGTTGAAATTTCATCTGAGAATAAGTCTGACAAGGAAATGGTCTGGTTGGTCATATTGAAACCTCACCTGAAATTTTGCTTATCTACAGAGCCCATCTAGTAATGATTGTCCACAAAATTTCAGCTGCTGATACGCTGCACAAGGGTGCAAAAATATTGCTCAAAATTGGAATGTATATTTAAAATTCACGCCACTGGCAATAAACAATTTAATCAAAAATAAAATGAAGTGGAGGACTGTATCACAAATTTCTTAATAACTAGGGCAGGACGCTCCTTTCGGAGCTCCTCGGAGAAAAACTCGGCATTGTTGTGGAACACAACAATGCCGACTTAGTTTATAGTTGGCATTGTTGATGACGTCATTCTTTGACGACAAATTGGTTGACGACAACGGGGAATCACAAATTTTTATAGTAGAAGAGAAGAAGATAGATTGTTGTGTTGTACTCGGCATTGTTGTGGAACACAACAATGCCGAGTATAAACAAACATAAGTTGACATTGTTGATGACGTCATTTTGTGGACGACAACGAGGAATCGCAAATTTTTATAGTAGATTATTATATAAGATAAGCACTTGGGTTATTCTGAAAGGTTTTTAACAGCACAAAAGTATCTCATCTACCACGCACTACTTCCACAAGCTATTCATAGCTGTTCTTTCTGATTGTTGACATCAATATATATAATACTAATATAACAATGCCTACAAAAAATATTATGTAACAATTATTGTTATTGTAAACAAACAGAAGTCAATGGAATAAAAAATTGAATTTGTGTTAGAAAGAAGACAAGCATAATTCTCTTCCAAGAGTTCACAAATGTAAATGAAAACCTGCAAATGTTATACGCAATAATAACAATAACTAGGATGATCTTACCTCACTCTTTCATCAAAAGGAAGAGACCTTGATGTCCACCGGCAAAATAAAATGGAGACAGTGAAGGACAGTGTCAAGAATTTCTTAGTAATTCACAGAAGATAAGTACTTTGGTTATTGCGAAAGACTTTTAAAAGCACAAAAGTATCTCGTCTACAACACACTTCTCATACAAGTGATTCACAGCCCAGCTCTTTCCACACTGACGAAAGCGGATTGTTAATGTGACAATGCCAAAGGAAACTATGACGTAACAATTAGTAAATGACTGGAGTGCAATACAGTTTATTCAGTCTATTATACTGCATGCATAAGAAATGAGCCTTAAGGCATGCTCAGTCAATATTGTTGCAGGTGTGGTTTAGAAATTCCAATACTTCTTATTACATTGTTGTACACACAGGTGTTCATATAAAAGCTGACCATTGTTGTTCTATATTTACACATTCTTTTTAGTTAAAAATAATACAAAGATAATTACTCAAAGATATAATTTGGTTACATTCCATCCTAACTGTAAAAAGCATAAATTAATATTAAATATTTTCTCTATAAGAAGGAAATAAATTTAAAAGTAATGAAAAGAGGCATGAAGAAAATTTTACAATTTCATTTGCCCTTATTTGGAAATAATGTCCGGTTTTAGTATACTTGCCCGGACGCTGTTGAATCCATCCCTGGGTGAGAGAAAAATGTTTCCTTCATTCGATTTCCGGCAAAGATGTTTTTTGTTGTTCGGATGCTAAGGCAAATTTAGTTTGCCCCTGGGAAAGGATCTGATAACCAAGGTCACAAACCCGAAAACTAACCTGAGTTCCAGAAGATGAATTTGTAAGAAATTGTCGTATTTCCCCTTAGTAAATACTGCAAAATCTACTGGTCATACGTAAACTCGAAATTGAGGGTTCACATGTTTTTTTACTCATTCGCTTGTGGCTCAGAAAGAAGAAACCTGGCATAATTATTCTTAAGACAAATGAGAGAACACTGGAAGGTCAGAACTCTGGGAAAAATGTCCTGAAGTGGCACGAATTTTAACTGAACATTCAAACTTTGAGCAATTTTTTCGCACCCTTGCACAGCATATCAGCAGCAGAAATTTTGCGTACAATCATTACTAGATGGGCTCTGTTGACGAGCAAAATTTCAGGTGAGGTTTCGGCATTACCAACTGGACCGTTCCCATGGGAGATGGAGTTTAGAAGATGTATGTGCTAGAAGGCTTGATATTTGTTTTATCTAAAATTTCCACTATATTGGGGATCAGTGACCCTTCCTCAAAAATGGTGTATGTTACTTCATATCAGAAGTTATTGTTATGTACTTTCAGATTCATTATGGGATGTGATAAATAAGTTATGTTCAGAAGAAGCTGATCCTAACTCAAACCCAGTCATTATATATATGCGCAAAGAAATATTTGGTATGAAAGCTCTTGAAGAGACAACTCTTCGTAGTCTTGGGCTCACAGGAGGTAGAGCCATGCTTAGGTAATGACTTATATCCTTTTTCAAAGATATGTTTTAGTTTTGAGATTGTTGGTAACCTGTCAGGTAAAGAAGGTAAGTTGATCCTGTGCTTATGTAAACATACAATGAAAGCATATGGGAGAGTGCAGGTAAAGCTCGATGTTTCAGCACCTTTACTTCTGGTGAAAGAACCCCTGTTCTCATTGGAGAGGAGATAGTAGGCCTTGTAGCCAGTCTGTATGTGGCAGTGGAAAGAAAAATTCTTGCCTCTGAGAATAGAACTACTGACTGAGCTATCATTGTTCATGGTAACCAGTATTAATTTGTAAATAAATGCCTCAGAGTTACCATGTAACTTCTGTATAGGTATATGACATTTAATGTCCAATGAAACTATTCCCACTTTCATCAGTTTCACATGTCACAAATTATTTAGTCACCCAAATATGGGGATGTTCCACACTTGTCAAAGTTATGTATTCTAATCTAATTTGTTACAGGTTTCTTCATCGTACACCAGAAGAATTACATCATCAGGCAAATGTCTCTGGACCTCTGCCTCAACGATCTGTAGCAAATTTTCCACCACAAAATGCATCTGAATCAAACACATCTCCAGAACAGTCTCCCATTATTAAAACTTCTCTATTAGACCCAGGGTGCAGTTCAGCAGCAGGAACTATAGATAGTTCAAGTAGTGGTCTAACAGAATCACCTACAGTTGCATCTATGTCTGTAATACAATCAACAGCTGAAAATGTAAATCAAAACATTTCTATGGAAATATCAGCGGGAAGCATCTCTTCATATTCTATGCAGATGGTGTTGGAAAATCAGAAAGAAGGAATAGAAAGTAATGATTTATCAATGGAAACTTCAGCAGTTAGTTCTGACGCAACTCTGTCATTATCAGATCACAAGGAGCCTAATGAAGTAATACTGGTAAGCTGTTAAAAGAATTGAACTGTGTGGGAAATTGCAAAGAGAAGAACTTTGCTATCATAGACTCTGATGGGAAGACTAAGAATAGACTACAGAATTTTGCGACGACACTTAGAAAGTCACCACTGTGCATGGGAGAGGATATTAAATTGGCTGTTAAAGGAATGCATTTTGGTGATGTGTTTTAATTGACATGGCTCAGGATAGGATCCAGCAACATATTTAGCTGCCTTCAAGTTTTAAAACCACTAAATTCGTTATACAAATTGGAAAGTTAGGAATGAGGGCATTACCCGTCTTATCAAGGAAAATTGGGTATATTGTCAGAAAACATGAATATTTCATGCATATGTAGGATTTGAGGTTTTCACAGCGGTGAGTTTGAAGATGGCTGTCTTCTGAGTTGTAGTGCTGTGTAGTCTGGTAGATGTTTACTACACAGAGCAACAATCCAGAAGACAGCCATCTTCATGTCATGCATACTTCATGAGTGACATAAACTACTCATGAAGAGAGAATTTCTGACTAGGTTCTTATAGAATATGTGTGTGTGTGATTCCCCTTTGTAACTTTCAAATCAAAAGAATTAACTGTTTGTGATTTTCTTTATAGTTAGGAGAAAGAAATGCCATTGCTTTCAGTCTTGAAGTGGCCCAAACTGTACCTTATGAAGATTTGCCCGATGATTTCTTTGAACTGACAGTGGAAGATGCACGGTCCCTTCTCAGTGACTTGAAGAGGAGGAGGTGAGAGTTCAGGAACATAATAGTAAAGAAGAACATTCATGAAATATAATTGGCCATTGGAAGTATGAAGTTATGAAAAGTTGTGCTCCAATTTGGCAAGACTTTTGAAGAATGTTTCTTAAAATCAAAATGTTAAGACTTCCCATTAACAGTTCATCCATTTCAAATTTTCTGACATGTATGAAAAAGGTATGGTTGAAAATAGCACAGATTCTGCAAAGCATTAATCCTTAAAGTTCTGATCTGGCTAGACTTGAACTCAGACAGCTTGAGAAATCTGTTAAAACTGTGTCACTATATACATCATTTCAGGAATATTATCCCATCTGAATCATCCTTGTAAAATACAGTTAAAAGGTGAGGGGGAATTTCATGAGAACTTTGTGATGATATAAAGAACATCAAATATATTGGTTTTTAACATATTAAGGTTACTTAACACATCATCCTTTTCCTCCTGTAAGTTTTTAATTCGTCTTTGTTATAATGTCCTACTTCTTAACCATACAATTAATCACATACAGTATTGTGAATATGATATATTTTAATGGTATATACATTACTTTATTAACAGAGAAGAAATGGAAGAGACATCACTTGTTACAAGTGCACAGAGAAGTCTAGAAGAGTCTAAGCGAGTGCTGTCTCTGTTGAATCAGTACCGTCGAGCTGTAATCCGAATCCATTTTCCTGACCGTACAGTTCTCCAGGGGATATTTTTGCCTCTTGAAACTATTTCAACTGTCATGGATTTTGTTAGAAGCCATCTGGAAGACCCGAAGACTGAATTCCATCTTTGTGAGTACTTTTTAAAATAATTTAATGAGCTCTGCATTTCTTTAAAAATACATTTCATGTTGAAATTCTAAATTTGGCCTTTTAGATTTATTGTTGTTAAACTAGCTTTTCCTGAACATATGTTACACTGTCTTGGATGTGAAAGAACAGAGCTTGTAAATGACCATCTGTTTGTTGGAAATAGTCTCAAAGAATATGGGCTCATGGATTTGATCTGAATTATTTATGGGATAAGTAACACCCTGTGCAACTTGTATCAATGTAGAATGGTTTGATCTAACATTACTGACTGTATTAGGCTTATGTATGCAATGCAGTATGTCCAAATACAAGAAACAGATCCTTGTCTTGTCCAAATTCAGCAGAATGCACCAAACTGAAGCATTAACTGATTACTTAATTATGAGTCTATGAACTGAGATGATTTTCTCCATAATAGATTCTGTAAAACTAATCTCTTCTAGTAGTTGTGTATTCTTTCTAAATCTTGTAGATACCACTCCTCCCAAAAATATTCTAACGCCTGAAATGAGACTTTTTGATGCTGGGTGTGTACCAAGTGCTATGGTACATTTTGGAACCAAGGATACTCTGACTTCTGGTTCTAAAACATACTTGCAAGGAGCAATACTCACTCAGCTTACTTCACCCAGTGCTGCGACACTTGCAGCTTACCGATCCAGGTGAGATTTAATTTAAAATGTTGACATATCATCCCTCATTTCTTAGTGTAGTGAAATTCTGCTTAGTAAAATTAGATCTTCTTGTCTGGAACTAAAGAAAATTAATCTAAAGTGGCAGAAAATCATTTAAGTGGATGAATATTAAATAATGATTCCACTATACCATGAATTCTGATCACTTGGTGTGGGCAGTATTTGAGTTTGTGTAATGGAATTATTTTTGATTGTTTTCTTTTTGGTTAGGGGAATTGAGCCAGGAGTGCATGCAGTTAGCTCTCCTGCTCTATCACAGTCCAAATGTTGTGGAAGAATTTGACACCTGGAAGAAAATTCATGAGAAGTTAGGCCAAAAACTGAATGAGCAATGAATATAGACAGTAGACCAAGTATATTTTGCAACTTCCACAGAGATAAGTGGGAGCTCCCAATAATAAGGTTCCAAAATGGTATAAACCTATCAAATAATTTAGAGAAAACAAGTATTTTACCATTACTCTTTCATTATAAAATATGATCATGGGAAATTAATCTGTATATTATATGAAACTATGGTGCTGTGAAGATCATTACTGCACACATGAGACAGAATTAAGTGAATGGAATTTCAAATATTTTCTTTTATTATAAAAGCAAGTATTTGCACTTCTTTGGTAAAAAAATAAAACTTTGTAATTCACTCTGTTGTAATACTGAGAGCATCATGCCAGAAAGGCATATCAACAAAATGACTGATTTACAGGAGACTAAATTCTTATTCTCATTTGGTTTGACAAATGTACCTTATTACTCTTAATACACCCAGATGTTAACTGTCTGTATCTCTCTGTAGAGCAGCATCAGCATTATACCCTTCTGGCATGACATACAACTCACTACTGTACAGTGTTATATAAACTACAGTAGAGTGCTGATTATCTGGGACCGAATTATCCATGTATTGGATTATCTGTGGTCTTAGACTGTCTGTAATATGTAATTATATTTTTCTTAACTGCTCACAACACTGTATTTCCCCAGCTGTTGATACATTACTTTATGGAAAATCAAGATGACATTATGTTGACCTTCTTAAAAACTGTGGGTATGTAAGTATAATAAAAATTAGACCAACACAAAAATTATAACTTCCTGATAAAATTACATTAAGAAGGAATTTTTAGTCTTTTTTGTGTTTCACAATGTGAATACATGTGTTTCTGTGCACAGATATGTATAAGATCTTATTTTACTTATATAGATGATAATTCTAATAAAATATAATTTGCATTAACTGTGTTCTATTATTTGGACTCCTGCTTCCCACAATTACTATGGACAATCAGTGGTCTACTTTATCTTCATTTATGCTAATATGTTGATGCGCCCTTCTGACTTCGTGCCCTCGATATAAATTTTTTTGAATTGTAGCTTATATTTACACATATGCTAGAACTACTCTCAGTTCAAAACGGGATATTTGATGAAAAATGTGAAAAAACTTTGAGAACTGAGACAAGAATTTTCTCTACTAGACAAATTTTTTCACTGTAATCAGACTGGGTAACAAGCCAGTTTTTCACACTGCATGAAGTGTATTACTTATCCCTTTTATCATATTATCTTTCAATGAAAAATTTCCATAAACCATTGTGGCAATGTATTTTAAAAAATCACTTCTATGGCCAAGTCCATTTTAAACAATTTGTTAAACCTGAAAATTATCAGTACAAATCTCTGGTCCTTCCTTACAACTTGCTGAATCTAAAAATTTGCCACAGAAGTTTGTTAATAAGAACAAGTAATATTGTTACTGTGTGGTGTAATAATTTATACTGGTGTTGTAATAGTGGACTGTACACTTATGGATTCATCTTTGGCAATAAAATCTTCAAAAAACTGGATTTCAACATGTGGTAGAAAACTATACTTTCTTTTATGCTTGTGTGTACCAGGATTTCAAGATATAGTGGAATCCCTTACTTACAATTTCTGGAGAATTTTGAAATATATCTGATATGTATCATAATTTTAGATATACAGCACAGGGTATTTGAAAGTAGGATGGATAGTCATAACAAGTCTGTAGCCACTTTCCACACAGATTTTAGTTCATGTAACTGTGGGTGCCTGAAAGAGGAAGTTTATCAGAATATATCAAACACAGCTGAAGAAATTAAGAAAACAATCATTCAATCAATAACCATAAGTCTGGTTGCTGAACTACAAAATCTATGAACAAAAACTGTTCTGTCACTGGAGGAAATGTAGCATTTTATTGTACTACTGACATCAGTTGTGTAAAATGACAGCATTACATGTATAGTCTAAACACACTGTATTTTGCTTGTTTTTACATACTGTAAAATCAGCTATAGGCATAGCTGCTATCTTCTAGTGTTCTGCCCTTTTGCTAGCTATGTAACTCCATGGTCACCTTTACATGATCATCGAGAGTAATCTAAGTACTAGCCAATCACGTTCTTGTAGTGCAAAATGTGTGTGAAGATTTTTATGGCAGGGGAAGGAAATGATCAGATTGTATGTCCCAAAAGTCAATGTGCTGTGCCACTGCTTCATACATTCCCTCTGCTCCTTGTAGCCAGCTGAGGCAGTAAAAATTAATGTGATCAAATCTGTCTCTGGCTTTCTCCTTTATTTTCAACACTGTTCCAAAAATGTGCAATTAATATTAATAAAGGGATTATTTAACACCAAATTTGAGGAGGGGGTCGTAGGGTTGCTTTATTCTCATGATAGGATCATCTGAACATAGTAATGAACCTTCCAAGTGCCATAAAAATGGGAGATTTCTTGACTGGCTGAGCAACTGTTA
This sequence comes from Zootermopsis nevadensis, assembly GCF_000696155.1. The sequence goes on along the minus strand of NW_019059998.1, from coordinate 211,690 downwards.
GCTTCTCAGCAGAGACTCTGCTCTATGGAGTTAAAGGGATATTTAAAAAATCCAGAAATTGACAACATTCCTTTGTTTTTTGTCACTTGGAACATTCACACAGGTTCTATAAAGCCACACACCATTCTCACAAAAATTGTAATTTTATAATAAATGATACTGAAATTAAATTAAACATCTTTCAAATAATGGCAGTGCAATTGAAATAGTTGTGCATATAAGTTCATTACAGGCTCTCAAGCTGTCAAAGGAGGAAATCCAGGTTAAACTATTACATGATATGAGGTATAGAGTAGAGCAATATAAAATGGAACACAGCACACATTTGGTGCTGAAGCTCATCCATCTCTTGTAAGAATGATAATTTACTGCATAAATCATTACCTGGCTTCTCCCTTTCAAAATTTGCATTGTGATAATACTATGACTATTGAACATACCCATACACTTTCATTTCAGAGACAAGATACAGTAAATATTACCATAAGCAGCATGGCACGACTTAACAAATATTAATGTAAAGGAACACTTACTTGAAAGATGACAAATAATAATGTACTCTTGATTACCAGCACCAGAATTAATACTTTGATTAATTCTGTCTACCATCCAATTTGATATACTGGAAAAGAAACTAATTAATATGATAAAATTAATTTAGCTTATGAGATAAATTAATTCTAAGCTAAAGTTAAATTGTCCATTAATATTTGATTAGAAATAGCACACAGTATAAACTCAATATTTATAATTAAAACATTTTCTTCAGATTAAATCTGTTCCCATTCTTCCACTTTTCTGATGTAAAAGCAACCCAAACTTCAAGAATACATAACTAATCATCAGCTTCAGTAACAGAAATGCAGTCAACAAACTGTTTTCCTGGCACACAATTATTATATTATCATATTATTCTTATCAGAAGTAGGTAAATAAAGATTTTATTAAAATAAATATACAAAATTTGTTTTGCATTGGAACAGGCCAGATGGTTCAATCTGTGAAAGCTGGAGGAAAATAATTTTAGCTAAATATACAGGTTTCTGATAATGGTTTGTTACAATAAACATCTATTATTCTGGGCATTATCCATAATCTTGGTCTGTTTCAAACACGTTTTGTAAACTGGATGTTTCTGTCTTCAAGTATAAAAATGGGAGAGAGGTAAGGTTATTACTCAGATGGGCCCTTTTATTAAGACCAACTCGATACCTGAAGACAAAAGCAGATCCAGATTCTGGAACACATTTGGACACAACCAGGAAAATGGACAATGTCCAGAATAAGTCATGTTTATAAAAATATTTTGTAAAAAACATAAAAACTTTGTCACATACCTGAACCTACTATTTCATGAGTAACACTAAAAGGTGTATTTCTGCATTTCTGATTGTCATGATGATTAAACTCAGTCTCATTATTTTTCCACTTTGAAGATGGTACACCAGTCTGTTTCAAGGAATGAATTCCATGTACAGAATCAATAGTGAGTACATGTTTTAGTTTGTTCTGATATTAAAAATGAAATCTCAGTGTGTCTGCGTTATCTGGATTTCAGACCAATCAGAGCTCAGCCCTTGCAAGTTCATGCAAACTACCGTCTTGTTAATATTATATAAGGCTGCAAAATTTTGCATTGTTACATGAATCAGATTAATTAATAGACATAAAGAGACCAACAACCAACTGCCAACTGGCTGGTCATGATGGCTGGTTCACTAAGATGTACAAATAGTGCTGTGTGCTTAAGATCCAATAGGAACAGAAGATAGTGAAGATAGGAAGAGGGATGATTCCAAAGTACCTATTCAAACTGCTACAGAAATATGCTCCAGTAATTGGATGCAAGAAGGCAAGAAAATTATGCTGCCACCACAGATTAACAAGAATTGGTTGTAACTACTTACAAAAACAGATGACACAAAGTATGTGTGAAGTTTGCCACTTCCAAAACAGAAATGACATTTCAGCTTTGTTCAGTTTTATAGAACAAGAATAGAATTTTAATTTTGGCACAACAGGAACAAAAATCTTAAAATAAAATGACAATTCCTATTAAGGACAGGAACCTTATTTAACCAAATATAATATTTTGATGGAAAACAGGCTTAAAATACTAGTATAAAAATGTAGAAGACAGAGGGGAAAGAAGTTGGATGACAGAGTAACTGTTTTAGTTACTGGGATTCTTTAGGTGAGAAGCTTGATTTCAAAACTAGTTATCTAACCACCAGAAATTTGCTGTCATTTCTTTAGCCAACTAGAAATATATGGCAGCTCTTTTCCCCTTAAACTATTACCCTTATCTTAATGACATATAATGAAAAAAGAAAGAAAGATAGATTCTTATATACTACATTTTATATATGCATTATTCAAGAAACTTTAGCTGTAATCTAATAATTAGCTGAAACCGGAAGTGTTGGCAGTTATTGCATAGCTAGCCTACATTTTATGAATTCCCAGGTTTTGGAGTCTGTGGTTCTGACTCTAACCTTATACCCATTGGACCAAGCATGTTGCTAGCAGGCCCAGGTCCACCCATTTGTGACTGGTATGATTCCAAAATATTCTTCAGAGCATTCATATCAATATCCACAGGGTCAAAGGCTTCTATATCTTCAAAGGTATCACCTTCTGTGGATATACTGCTGTTCACAGGTCTCTGGAATTAAGCAACATTAACTTATAAATGAAACCACAGTTATAAGTCCATTTGTCTGATTTTACTGTCAGATACAGCATACACCTTATGAATGCACATAACTGTTCCTGTGATTCTTCTGATGTCTGTACTGCATTATATGGGTGAGCTTGTTTCTTGGTGTGAAATAAGAAGTAAATTTATTCACATAATCTGAAAAAATCATAAATACAAGCAAAATTATATTTTCTCTCACTTTGCCAACTTGACACAATCCAGTTTGTGTGTTGTGGTATCAAAAATTAAGACAGCAGCAGAACAGCATAACATTTCTAAAAATAGTCAACATTTTATGTAGTGTCTTCAAACACACCTCACTTGAAACCACCATATTTTCAATCATTTCATTACAATATATAATTTTCTAAAGTATATACTGTGTTTCACAGATGAATATATCATATTCCACAGTGTAGAGTGCTTCAAGGAAGAAATTTCTACTAGCATTACTAGGAATCTGAAAAATTAATGATGCAAACAAGTCATCAAAATATATTATATTCAAGAAAAGAATCAAGATAAAGATCTTAGATGATCAAGAGCTGGTGGTATAACACAGTAAAAATTCAACAGAGGAATTGCTTGTTGTTATTAATTTCAGAAACTGTTGACCAACATCCAGTATACTTTCCAAGATGCTGAAGATAAGGATATGTAAAACAAGAACTCTGCCACTTTGTTCACTTGGTTGTGAAATGTGGTCTCTCATACTCTGAACAAGGAATATACAGTACAAGTGTTAGAAAACAGAGTGCATACAAAAAGATTTTGGCCCAAAATGATATGAGCAATACAGAATATAATATAACCAAAGAACCTCAGAATATGAACAAACAGTGAAATTCAGAAGGCTAGGATGTGCCGGACATATGACTAGGATGGAGGGAGCGAAGAATGCACAGAGACTTTCTGTGTGTAGACTTCATTGAAAACATTCACATAGAAGGAGATGCAAGGATACAATTGTGATGGATCTTGTAGACAGAGGTTGTGAGGATGGTAAGCGGATGGAATTGGCTCAGGATCATGTCCAATGGATTGTTTATAGTGTCATTGGTATTAAACATTTGGTTTCTGGTACTGGGAAATTATTGATATGCAGAATAGTACCTCTGTAATGAAATACAAAAAAGGAATGCTATACCTTGCCCTTATCTTTACTATTGCTGGCTTTTTCAAAACTCTGTCCCATGGATGTACTGGCTAGTTCTCGGTCCATCTGGTCCATGTATTGTTTTAATTCAAATTCTGGTTCCTTCCCCTTCTTTTCTTTTCCTGTAAGTTAAATCACAAACTAAACCTCAATGTCTATATAGATGTAATGTTTCTATATTAACTTCAATTACATTATTTTACTCTGTAACAATGACAGGTGTTGTACTGTCTGGAAATATTTGTATTCACAGAAATGTGTATATAAATTTAAAGATGCATCAGTTATGAGTGCTCTTTGTACCTGATTCTTGTACTCTTGTATAACAAATCCATAAAATTTTAATAATTAAATCACACACACATGTACCTGGTTTCAATTGATCAAGATCCATTTCCATCTCATCTTCATATGAACTCATACCTGAGCCATCTGATTCCAAATCCCAGCTGTCTTCAGGTATTACAAAATCTTAAAAGACAGAAAGATGTTTCAGTAAAGCACTCTCTTCACTGAGTTAATAGTAGCAATTAGTTGAAAACAACAGGGAATGTAGAATTACATTTTCGTAAGATATACATATCTTCAGTAAACTCTTTTTGGATGACAATGTCCTTTATCTTTTGCTTTAATTACACCATCTCCTGACAAAGTCAAAACATTTTTAATATCCTAGAATATTTCAATGCTGCAATTAATATTAGTGACACTGTGTTTCTGGCATTGGTCAACTGAAGAATTGGATAACAACAATTTCTACCAAAACAAATGATGTCAGAAGATTTGAGCACAAATGTAGAATAAATAGCACACAAGGGTTGAGGTTATTTAATATACACTACAGTATATAATATACATGTATGCTTGAAATGATAATTTAATTTCACAGCATCAGACTTACCAAGAATATTCTGGACTGCACAGGAGAAAGCTTCTTGGTCAAATGATATTCTGTTTTCTGAGCTGGGAGATGAAGTCCCTTCCTCACGGTTTCTAACTTCTGCAGCAAAGCTGACACCTTTCCCTTTCTTTATTCCTCTTTTTGGGCGAAGTGGAGGAGTTTCAGTTTCACTTGATTTTTCTTGTGTTCTAATGGATTAAAGAAACAGAATTAAGGTTTACTAATAGGCAAGAGAGTAAAATAAATCTTCATTAGATTATGTGGATCAACAGGTGGAGAATATTTCATAAAGCTAAATCTGATTTATAACTGTGTGCCCTATACCAATATTTTTCTGTAATCTGAACCTGGAAATGTTTTTGTATACATGTCATGGAATGGAATATATGCAATAAAATGAAATAAACATTAACAGACTATCATGTGTCATGGGTTATGCACATGATGTAGTTAATATGTACTACATACTATACCATGGTTCATTTGTTCAAATTTAATTATGAGTTGTCTTTCTAAACACTGACAAAAAAATAAGCCAGGGAAATAAAAAAAGGAAATCCTGACCGGCTTAGATGTCCTGGAGTGGAGTCAGCTTTTAAACCTATGGTATGAATTGTTCATTATAAAGTAGTACATTTGCTACTGTCCTTTGTGAACAGCTTATAATCACAGAGTCAAGAGATTCCCTGCCTTTTATGGAATCATAAGTTAATTACCAATTTCACAAGAGCCTGTACCACATGAATCCAATCGGCAATCAGATATCCTTTTAAGATCAATTTTTATATTATCCTCTCACATATGTTAAGTCTGTGAAGTGTTCTCTTCCAGATTTTTCCCAACTAAAATTTTATACAATTCTTATTTACCCCTTGTGTGCTGTACGAACTACCCATGTCATCCATCCTCATTTGATGGCTCAAATAACATTTAATTCAGAGTGCAAATTATGAAGCTCTTCATTATGCAATTTTCTTCATATCCTTATTATTTATTCCCTAAATGTGTACGTCATTTACTGGAAATTCTGTCTGTTTCATAGGATGAAAGGATGAATGACTAGATACACAGGGAAATATCTCTGTATACAAATATGTACATACATGCATATATATACATATAACTTGATTCTATACCAGGGTTTTGAAATTAGACATATCTGTAATTAGACAAGTGGTACAATACCGAAGTAATGAAATGAATAAATCAATACCCTGGATATTCAGCTCCATCTACTCCTGACATGTGATCCATAAATTTTGCCAGCTGAGCAGATACGTTTGATGGATTACTATTGCTGTTTGTTGCAACAAATTTCTTTGGTCCATATCGTTCTTCCAACATTGCATCCAAGTCTTTTGGACACAATTCCAACCATTTTTCATCTAGACAAGAAATACATATCTCACAGGACCAATGATCACTTTACCACTTACCATTTTGATTTATTTATACTCATTTAATGTTAGAGGGGCCCTATACTTCACTTAGGAGCTGGTGTTAAACCCTGTCATCCATCACTACATAGTTCATATCACCACAAAACTATTTCACTCAATCCATTTATAATTTTCCTCTTATCTCTTTCACCTTATCCTGAGCATCCTGATGATGGAGATAGCAAGCACCTCTGAAACATCAGTAAACTTTTACTAGAATACATGGTGCTACAACCCAAAAACAACCATCTTTGCCTATTTTGTTCTTATTTACAGATTTTGTTAAAATTAATAATGGACTTGTTGCTAACATCAAAATCCAAAAAGGTGCTTTTGAATGATATTAAAATATTCTATGGTGTAATTACTTAGTAAACTGATTTTAAATCCATCTCCTGATATGTGAAATATGCCTGACTTGTGTCAAATGACAAGTATCAGCAGCAAGTAAGAGAAAAACTTTGAGTTCAAACCCACATTTAAAGCAAAATTTAAGTTTCTTTTAAGAAATATGGTTGTTCAATCATTTATAATGCCTACCTTGCCATACTATTCTTCCTACAGTAATCAAAATAAATGGCACAAATGGTATGCACACAAAATTAATTTACCATCAGGGGGTGGCAGACCATTTTCTGCTTTCTTGAATTCTGCTATATCATTTTCAATGCTGCCTAACAAGGTGAGTATTTCTTGTCCTGTGGAATGTTCACAATGCATTGAATTTCTGTGACTTATATAGTATTCTTCAGCTTTTGCTATCAAGCTTTGATAATCTTTCGAACCTTCCAAGAGATCCTGGTAAAATAATGAAATAAAACGTATTATACTTTTTATTTCTAAAACAATATGTAAACTATACAATTAAGACAAACCAAGACAAAATCTGAGTGCATGCTAACTTGAGTTCCTCAGACTTTCATGCTTCTAGTAGCTAATTTTAGTGTTTTAATAATCATATATCACAACTAATTAATCACAAAACCATATAGTTTAAAGAAAAACAGTCTGTCACACGATAACAGAAACACATTTACTGATATGTTAGTCAGAAGGAGTATACAATTTTGCATTTAAATAACACAGAGATTAAAGGAAAGAGTTGCTGACTATTAGCATTTGAAAGTAGTAAATAGTGTTACTGTCAATATTTAGTTCTGTCACTAATAAAACACAACAATTCTGCTCTGCAACATACCTTGAAGTACCCTGTCTTTCTTAGGTTATTCAGATACTGACTCCAGCCATGATCACCATCTAGATCAACAGGATTCTGTGTTTTCTTATCTCCTTGAGATGTTGGCTTTGCTTGAGCAACCAAGATCTCAAAACCACAGGCCTATATAAAAAAGTCAGAAATAAAAATTAACTCATTTCTTCTCTTCTCTACTGACTGACTGCTTCCATATGCATGGCATGTAACCAGATTTCTTACTTTATTTTTAACAGAAAACTCATATATTATTTGGTTCATTGATAACTGTTTCATCTTACAATATAAAATGGTATTAATTTACAAAATAAAATGGCAGTAACTTCAATCTCTATTGTAGATTTGGTAAAATTGCAAAAAGTGAAACACCTGGGAAAGCTTTGGTATTCTTTCCTTTCTCATCATGTCCGTTTTCAAAAAACCAGGACAACATTTTTCATATTCTAAATTCAAATGCAGCCATAACTTACCAAGTAAAATAGTCCATAAAATTCAAGTATGCTTTACACCAGGTGTCCCAAAAGCCAAATGCTGAGGCAGGAAAAAGAATTTTGTGGATGGGATTGTAAAAACACAATAAACATTTTCAAAGCTAAAACAATTTTGCATGCAAAAGATGCTGCTTACAATCAAAACAATTATTCTGATAGCATTAAACATAATGACAAAGCCTACCAATTTCATTCCTAGATTATGAGCTTTGAAGTCTGAGCTGTTGGATGGAGGCATGTTCCATCCAGTACGTCGATCAGGGTTGAACTTGTGATGAGTCAGCATTGCATAGAGACATTTAGTAAACACCACGCTTGTCATTATTCTGTTCTCAGGAGGAAAGTAACGCATAGCTCGACACACCTGTCGCAAAAATGAAATATCACAATAGTCTGCATGCTACTGTAATGTATACAAATCAAATAAGCATTCTTGCTGCAATATCCCATTGGTACTTTCTTTAAAACATGCCTATGCATATAAAGTCATATATGTCTCATGTATTGCATGGAGACCATTGTGTGTGTGCATGTACTTGGAGATTTATTAACATTAGTTTGTGGTATGTGGTGTTCAATATAACTGGTCAAAAAAGTGACATTTGAAATGTGAATATATATGGCCAATAAATGATTATATTTTTCTGGGCCTTAATTATAATAAAAACAATACTTTTAAAAACATTAATTTTATAATTCCAAGTTAACTGTCCCTAAGGGACAGTCAAATTAAGTATAGTAATGAACCTTCAAGTTCCAAGAAAGAAGGGATTTCTTGACCAGCTGAATGACAATTAGCTTTTCCAAGAAAAAATCTCTTCTATGAAGGAAGTTTATGACTAAATTAGTTATGTTAATTGGTGCTCTGTATGACTACTATCCTGGAACTGCTGACATCATAGGTTTAAAATGTATGTTTCAGGGCAACATTATGTGGTACAACTTTCTTTCCTGTTTAACATGAAATTACTTAAAATGTATTAAACAATACAGGATAAGTAAGGCATTACAACTATATTTCTAACAAATATAAAGACTGCCACCTCATGATTTAGAGATATAAAGTACTGTGTGACTACTTCCAAATATTCAATATTACATTATAATGACAGTGCATCACTAAAACCAGATTTTCAAACTTCTCAAAACAACATTCTTGTTCAGTTTCCTACACAGACCTAACAGAAGTGAACCGTACTTATTCTTCACAATAAGCAGGATATTAAAATACATTATTGCAGATATAGGTGTTGGCAGCAACAGAGTGAAAATACCCTAAGAAACTAATCAGTTGTGCAACTAATAATGTAAGACTAAAACTGCTTACCTTCATATCAATTGGATCCCTATTGCAAAAAGCTAGAACTGCTGGTGAAATTAAATTTGGCTTCTCTTTCAGAAGGGCTGCAACTCCAACCGGAACATACGCATTTGTCCGATGCAGTAATTCAACAATTTTACCAGGGTAACTGAAGCAAACAGTCAAACAAACATTTAAACCACTATATATGAAGTTGATTTAAAAGTTTAAAAATGTATAAACTACAGACAGTAAATATCAGTTCAAACTGTAAAGTCACGATTATTGGTAACTATCATCTCATCCTATGATCTGTCCTATACAACAGACTTGAAATATGACTCCTCTCCTTTACTCCTACTTGTATCAGAAGACCAGTAGGATTGGTTTAGTAGTTCAGTATTTTCTCCCACTCACATTTCAATTCTCTTGTATATGAACTGGCCTTGATATGTGCTTTCTTTAACTCAATGTGAGGCACCCCTGAACATACATGATTATTGTAAATGCTAGAAGTATTGTAAAGCCCACTTTATTTTATGTCTGTCACAGAATTTGATATGTTGTCATGAAATGTCTTTGGATACTGGAAGATATCACTTTCAGCAGTTACTGTAATAACAGTAAGTAAAGTGGTTTTACAGAAACCATTTTCTGAATTTAGGTAGATGTCTAATCAGATTGTGTGGTAATAAGTGACTTCATTATTGAAAACCTGCTCAGCACTGGTGTCTCACACTGTGAACACATGGTAGTAAAACAATGAATGGAAGACTGAAACACCCTGTATGTTTAAAGGTGATTTGCTTCAAAATGTCATTTTAAGTTTTTTACGATTACAGCATATCCTTTTATCAGCTATAAATTTATGTCCACAAAATATGAAGATGTGTCTGTTTATAATTTCTATAGAAGATGCTAGAAAGTTTCAAATGGTTTCTGTAAACACTATGAACTTATTCCATGTATATAACTACTAACTAATCTGGGGAAAAAACCTAAACCATACAACATTACAAAGAAAAATTAAATGTTAATGTTTCAAATAACATTTTCTCAAAGAAACATCAAAAGTCAATTTCAAGCTGCACAGTAATAGAGCTTATGGCAAGTTAATATCCTGACCCATATATTTGCTAGTAACAGACTAGGTAAACTATTCACAAAGTCTATAAACCAGAATCCCATATATGTCAACTCACCCTCCAATCCTTGCTTGAACAGCATCTTGGATTGCTTGTGAAGCTATAGTTTTCTGTGGTTGTTTACGTACTTGGAATATTGCATCCACTACAGACAAGAAATCACTGTTTTGTCCATTTTCTTGTTCCATGGGTACAATATGTACAGCTCCTTGGTACAAATAAACCTACAATATGATACAGAATAATTATGCTTAATAAATAGTTAGTTTTTATTAAATCTAATATATCAAATACATCATAGTTTTAATTTTATGTGAAATTCAGACACATTTGCAAAAAGCTTTATACTCAAGTTACTATTTTTGGAACAACCTAATAACAAAGAAAGAAAGAAAATGCAATCTAAATATTTTACTTGTGTTGCTAGTCTTTAAATTCACTGAAATGGGTTGTTTTCATTTCTATTCCTCTGATGCTACATCCACAGATCTACCTACTGATAAAATATACCTGAGCTAATCAATGCCACACAAACAGCTTTACGCATCCAAAAGTGGATGAGTGATAAAGGGTAAACTGAGCAGATTGCTGTATATGGAAGACCCAAAAAGTAAAATATAAATGCAAATTCAGAGCCACCATAGCAGCTCATTCATATTTAATTTAATGATAGAATGATTTTATGAATTTATTATATAAGAGTTTTTCTCCAAAAATTTTTCTTCATTACATGGCAGCTTGTAATATAAAGATTTAACTGCAACTGTTACAGAAATATATGCCGATATATACCTGAAAAGTTGCAGTATTAAGTGCATAACAATGAGTATAGTCTGAACAGAAGTAAATTAAATTCAAGTAGTACTATAAACAAAACTTCAGGTCCCATCCTGACTAAATGTTATGATGCTACAGAAAATTTCTATTCTCAACATGACTCTTGCTTGATCCTTGACAGTAATGTGGAAAATGCACTTACCCTTTGTTCACAGGTTTCTGGGTTGGCCCAATCTGGTAGATAATCTGCAGCCTCAATAAGCAAGAATTCACCATCTGAATCTACAACTCTGCAAATATAAAACAAAAAATCCATAAACTGAACTGATGCAGATATATTTAGATTTGAAGATGGTGGTGTTCTGAGTTGTTGAGCCACGTAGTCCAGTAGAAGTCTGCTGACATTTCAGAGTTCCTTTCTGCGTCCATCATTAGGGTACCCTGATCTATCTTCAGATTCACTGTCATGAAAGCCTCAAATTCTATTACATATTTAAATTTAATTACTTGATTATCTCTACCACTGAACCTTAAATATTTGTTGCATGTGACATGTATGATTTAAGAAAATTAGAAGGTTTCCAATTGTTTGCATGTTAAATAACGTAAAATCTCATTAATCTGAAATGAAAGGAACCAAGAAAGAAAAACTGAATTTCAAATAAACGAAGTACTGTCTCAATTGTACAGTATTTAAACATCAAATGTCTTAATAACAAAAGTGAAGACAATAGTACAGTGCAACCCTTTGGAAGAGAGTCTAGATAATTCTAATGATTAACCTTGTGTTAATGATATTATATTATATTGTATTATATTAACAGACTTTTATGGAATTAAACCAGTCAGTGAAAGAAGGGGGGAAAAAAAGAAAAAAGAGAGAGAGTCAAAGATGTCTACAAATGAACAAGTCTGTGTTAATGATATTGAAATGTCAAGTAATTATAGAATAAAATTAGCCAGCAAAATAATAAAAAAGAATATGAAAATTACCTTGCTACCAATCCATCAATTTCTTTTGTTAACTGCAGCAGCAAATAGACAATAAACCATTCATCTTCTATGTTATCTCCGTAATGTGAACTGCCATAAAAATGTTGTGGCAAAGGGCCTAAAGAAAGAAAATAAATTTTAAAGCTGAATCACATTTCTGTTTATGTCAATCATTTGCAAAAATAGACTGATACAGATTATTCTTAATTTAACGTAAACCATAAAATCATTAATGGATGGTCAGTACAATGGATACACACTTTGGAAGACTTCCACTATAACTAATCAAGTATGGCGAAAAGCAAATTACAAAATAAGAATTATGAGATTTACAGTATACAATTACCAACATGAACATTTAACAGCCCCAAAGTGTGCTACATGACCATATTTTGTGAAAATGATTGTATTTATTTATTTATAGTTTATTTAATTGTTTTTCAGTAGCTAAGACTATATAGCATCAAACAAGAGGATGACAGTGAATCAGAAATGATTGTAATGCCATATGCTAGTTTACAGGGTAAAAATACAAATCATTATCTACAGTAATTGCTGACTTTGATATGATTGCTCATACTTCTTTACAATCAAATACTGCAAGAACCTCACATAAGAGAAAGGTAAATGTCCAAATTAAGTGATGACCTTCCCCTCCCACCTCCTATTTGTTTCTTCCTGGGCCAACAAATCATGTATATGGTAATTTTACGTTAATAATATAACCTCATAAATTTATATAAACATTCAAACATACTTAACCCCAGCCAACTCAACCAATTCCAGTTACATGTCTGTCACAATTTATAAAACCAAATAACATAACAAAGCAACTGCTACTGTGCCAATATTACTAACATTTTGAACATGTGCAACTTGAAATAACCGTTACTTTAACGACGCTTCTTCAACTACGTACATTTTATGTATGTAACAACAGAAAATGAGTGGATCCAATTCTAAAACTCAGCCTATCATTTCTATAAAACTAATGATGTAATAAAATGTACTAAATTAGTTATAAAACCGTCAGTTGATAAAACTACATACCTTTACAATTCTGTTCAGAATACAATGACAACAATGGTGCAGTAACAGGGGTGACACTGAAGGAATCTTTATGCCATATATAATTTTCACTGTATTTACGGACTATGGACAACACATAGGACAAAGTCACCTTCACTTCCCGATGTATTTCTTCATTAGCGTTAATAATGTCTTCAATCTCAAGAGGAAATAAGTAATACTGAACGAAATCTTCTTCCCTCAAACTTTCAAGCACTCCGGCCATTCTTAAACAAAAGAATGAATCATCAAATACATGGGTCATATACATCAAACAAAAAACAAATAAGCTTGGTAGAAAATTGTTCACTGGAGCACAAGTGACATCAATTTAATTTTTATTTTTTAAATCTTCTTCATTTTAAAATCCACGAAAGAGTTTTTGATAGAAACCCCTCTGTATATCAAATGACTGACTTCGATGTAAATATGGCTCCGGCAAGGAACCTTGACAGTAGATGGGTTCGTAGATATCGGGCATTTTTCATTGTAGGTAGTGTAATATTGAGTATCCAAGTCTTCCTAGCTTACAGATTCTTTCCAATTGACGCTGAAGGAGATGAGTCAGCTCAGGAGCATCGAGACCTTTCAGGAAAAGGATTAAATTTAGAGGTTAGTATTTATATATATATATATATGTATATAAAGGATGCACTGTAAATGGTTAGAGTGGATCCCGCAGCTAGCACGGCACGTTTCTCGCATAGACCCGCCACAATAGCGGGTTATTCACGTCCCGCTTTACCGCTGTAGTTTAACAAATAAAAGTCACAGATATTTAAATCAGGTGACCGCGTAGGCCACAGTCCCGAACTTATGATTCGTTCGCCAAAGACTTCATACAATGCAATCATTGTTTTAAGTGTATGCTGTTGGATTATTTTGCATGAAATGCCCGTATGATTTTGCATTAGTCAGTTGACGGAGGGTGACATAACAATCTCACACAACGTTCGGAATTAATTGAAAAAAGATATGGGTTGAATTGTGCACTAACTGCACACCAAACCCCAACTTTTAATCATGAAGTGGCATTTCATGAACAGCACGAGAATTTTCTATGCTCCAGTATGTTATTTTTGCTCTTTACTTAACCACTTAAAGTTTACTATGCCTCTAAGGAATAAAACACATCCACGCCTGCTCCCATTGGCTCAGGGCAGGCTACTCCATTCACACTCTGGTACCTATAAAACTAGCCCCACACACCCCACTGGCACATTCATCGCCCTGATGACGGAGGCAGTATGACCTCTGAAACGTTGGCTAACATCAACCAGACTACACAGCGCAACAACCCAGAAGACAAGAATCTTCATACTCACCGCTGTGAAAACCTCAAATCTTACGAATAAAACACCAGTTTTGGGTGAAAAAGTTCTTAAATACAAATAACTGAAACCACCTGCAGTATCGTATTCTTACTTCACAATTGTAAATTTTACTTGTATGTATCTTGAGATCAACCAATCATGCCAAACAAGCTGCTCTATTGATATGTCAGTAAGCACTGGGTGGCTAAGCAAACATTTGGCTGCAAGCTGTGGGCAAACAAGTTTCTAGCTGGCTGGTCTATGCACAAATTGGATTTTATGTGTAATGGGCCTAGTAGGTGATAAGGGGTGGCAATTTTGAAGGCTTTTAATAGTGCTAGATTAACATGGTTTCATAAGAATAACTACTGTTTTGTTTTACTTTTGCTTCTTTGAAACAAGGCAGTAGAACAGAAATTGGTATATTTATTTGTTTTAAATTTAGTTTTATCATTAAAAGTTTGTTTCACTTTTCAGGTTGTAAATGAGGATCTGAATGGTGGAGTTTCATCAAGAAGATTTAAAGAAAATTATTTTGTAGTAGATGATGAAGACAGTCCAAGCAATAGCAATCCAGTGAATGGGTTATACATCAGAAACAAAGTTCCTCCTGATAAATCAGACTCCATGGTTAGGAGCAATGGAGGTGCCATAGTGAAAGTGCCTAAGTTTAATAGTAAGGATGGAGGATCTCCTGGACTAAATCGTACTAGTTTAAGATTAGAAGAATTAGATTTTGTGCCTGCGTGTGATATAGTAGCTAAAGAAGCAATATCTGCAATTCATCGTGCCAAGACACAACTCTGCAAACAAAAACTGGCAAACATTACGTGCCTTATACAGCAAAGGCAGCTGTACCCCCATCACCTTCCTAACTCATGCCCATCACCAGGTAATAATACAGAACATGCCACAATGCCAGAATGTCAAAACAAAGTTTGAATCAGAAATTGTTTTGCTTTTAACAATGATATGTACTGCTTATAAGACTGAGTTGTTTGCTTTATTTGTTATAGTTCTATATAAGGATAATAATGTTATTTAAGGATCTATTGACAGGAAAACACTTGCTGCTTCATATGTACACTGGCATTCCATATATTATACATTTTGTGTATTTGTTCTTGAATTTTGATTGTCTTTGAAAGTGTTTATCTATAAATATATCACTACTGCCTTTCTTATTCTCTTTGGTCTGAGACACAAGTTTTTGGTCTGATTTAATTTCCTTGTGTCATCAAGGAAAGGGTATGATAATAACAATCAGAAGATCACCATTTACAACTTCAGTAAAGGACAGGCCAAAGGCATCACTTCCATGAATCCTTGTGCACACTACATGTGTTTTCCTAACATTTCTCCTTCCAAGTTAAACAGCGTGGTATATGCTATACTTCCAGGTTTCACAGCAGGAAAGTCTTTAGGTTGCTACCGAGATGAAAAAAAATTTCGTTTGCTTTCTGGGTATTATGCAAACCTCAAAACCACAAACTCACCAAAACACTGCATCAACATGTGCCTTCAGTCTGGATTCCCTTATGCTGGTGTGCAATACTCGTAAGTGTATAAATTCAGTGTTCCTGTCTGTAATATTTGTTCATATGCACTAATAATAGCACTAAATATGGCAGCTTTCTGGGATATTGTGCCATGTAGTCTCATAGAAGTCTACTGACCTTTCAGAAGTGCCTACTGCCTCCAACATCAGGTCAGTGAGTCACCTGTACCTTGTACAGTAACTTTGCCTGCTCCTAAATACTCAGGGTTATAAAATGTGTAATTCTTTCTTTATCAGGCTTAAATAAATAATAATAATAATGTCGGACATTTTAGAACTGAATGTTTCTGTGGAAATGAGGAGCCTCCGTCCGCATCTCGCCGCCCTGACTCATCTTGTAACATGAAGTGCCCAGCTGACCCTAAAGAAGCTTGTGGAGGTTACTTCACTATCAATGTCTTTGAAACAGGCATAGCAAGTAAGTAATAATTCGTTGGTGAAGGAGAGAGGTTGTTTTAACAAACAACAAATTCAAGTTTTCATTCTTTTTATTGTTTTACAGATGTAATTTGGTCCATACTATGAATATTCAGTAGGCTGTCTGGTATGAAAATAGCAGTTGGAAAATGTGTGAATTTTGTGATGCCTTTTGATTGCATGAACTCTGGAATCAACTCAGTTCTGTTCAGAGTGATGAAAGATTCTACATATTTCTGTCATTATCATGGATTTAGTGAAATTAAACACTGATTAGTTATTACATTTTTCTGAGAAGGGTTCAAGTCTGCCAGGGATATTTTGATGGTATATTTAACAATTGATTGGAGTCTGTGGCTACTTATTACCATTTAAAATTGTGCAGCAAGCAGATTGAATGGGAGATATAGTTAATTGAAAATGACCCCAGGTAAAGGCATCATATTGAAGCTTGTGATGAGATTTGTAGCATAGTGGAGGCTATGGTACTTGGAAGATTACCACATCAAAGTTCCTGTCTACAGCATCTTTTTTGTTGTTATTTTAAAGTGTGAGTTTTTTTTAATTTTCTGTGATTTTATTTTAAAGAATTTACACCTCAAGTGCCAAGAGAAGTTGCAGAATCTGGAGAACCTCCAGTGAAAATTGCCTTTCTTTTGACTCTCAACGGACGAGCACTGCGTCAGGTGCGACGGCTCATAAAAGTCTTATTCCATAGGGACCATTTCTTCTACATTCATGTTGATGCTGTGAGTATAAAGCTCACTTACATTTGACATTCTAGTGGCTTACATGCAGCAAAACACTTATTTATTCTTTCAATTAAGCTATGTATTTTTTTTATTTCTCAGTTCATTAAAATTCCAAATGCATGTCCACTGCTGTGATGGTTGCGGGGTCTTATTGTTTGATATCCTGGATTTCCAAGATCAGGATGGGGTGTAAGTGCTTTATTTCTGCATGAAACCCTTCACTCCAGGCTTTGACAAACCATCACATTCCATGAATGATGCTAAGTTGGAGTTATTCTTTTGACTGTGAGTGCATTCTCATTTGTTGATGACACACTATAAAATCAGGATGTTTGAATGACCAGATCAGTTACCAGCATGTTGATCACTGAATTTTCCAGTCATACTGTGAACGTTTTAAAAATGGGCATATATGTTCAACTGCTAACATCAACTGATAATAAATGACACTACTTATATATGAGAAAGTAGATGGCCGCGCAGTCTGAGGCATGGGCCTTGTGCCGCTTGGACACTGGGACCGTGGGTTCTAATCCCACTCAAGGTATGGATGTTTGTCTGCATCTTTCTGTGTTGTGCTGTCCTGTATACAGGTAGAGGCCTTGCGACAGGCTGATCACTCATCCAAGGAGTCCTACCAAATGTCTAAACAGATTACACAACCTCCAAAAAAGAGAGGAAAAAATCAGATCCCGCCAAAGTGGGACAAATGCTGAGGAAAAGAAGAAGAAAAAGAAGTATTTGATGAGAAGCTTCATAGTTCTTATTCCTCATCTAATATAGTTTGAATGGTTGAATGATGGAAGCTGAGATGAACATAATTAAGTACATGGAGCAGAGTCCTACTTGCAACGCTAATAGACTCTCAAATAGTCGAGAAATTCCCTGCTTTTTATGCAACCAAAGGTTCGATACCATGCTCACAAGAGCCAAATGAAACCAATCCATGCCCTTCCACTCTGTAAGACAGATCTAATATTGTCCTCCTGTCTGTGCCAAGGTGTTCCAAGTGGTGCTGTTCCAACCAAATTTTATATGGATTTCAGATCTCCCCCTTATCCGCCCCCCACATACCATCATCCTAATGGTGTTTTGTGAGACAGATAATAAACTTTAGCATGGGACATGATGATAATGTGTTAATTAAAATGTGTCTATCAAGTATACAAGTTATGTACTTTTTACAAAGTGTAATAAAAGCTAATTGGTTAACTTGTGAATGTCAATTGTAGCTAAAAGGTATTAAATTATTATATACTTTCAAGATTGATGTCAACCCTGAAGATGGGGGCAGTACATTTCTCTGAAACATGTAACCACCTACAGGGCTACATGGCATCACAACCCAGAAGACTACAACTGGTAACTTCACTGCTGTGAGAGCCTTCGTCTTTGCATATTTTCGTGTTTATTTCTGCTCACTTGAATATAATTAATAATTTTTTGCTGCTTGGTCAACATGTGAAGAAATATCACATCTTCTAAAATGTGAGATGTATTTTTTTTGGTATCTTGACAGAGACAAGATTATTTGTACCGTGAGTTATTGGTTCTTGAACGCAGCCTTCCAAATGTTCGTCTTGCTCGACATCGCTATGCTACCATCTGGGGAGGAGCATCACTCTTGCAAATGTTGCTGACGTCTATGAACGAGTTACTTAAGTTAGGATGGGAATGGGATTTTGTCATTAATCTTAGCGAGTCTGATTTTCCAGTTAAGTAAGTACAAAATTTGTAAATCTTTGTTTAAAAATGATGAATGTTTTAGAAAATGTGTTCTAAGTATGCACAGTTTTATATGTTCTTAATTTTACATAATTCAGGAATGTGTGTTCTCAGATAATTGCAAATCATCACAATTTTATTCTTAATTAATATACTTTCCTCCTTTATTTTATAATTTCATTTTACAGGACCAATAATCAATTAGTGGATTTCCTAACAGCAAACAAAGGGCAGAACTTTGTAAAGTCACATGGGCGAGAAGTACAACGCTTCATACAGAAACAGGGATTAGATAAAACGTTTGTTGAATGTGATGCCCATATGTGGCGGACTGGTGATCGACGTTTGCCTTGGGGTATCCAGATGGATGGTGGCAGTGACTGGGTGGCCCTCTCTAGACCATTTGTTGGTTATGTTGCAACTGCTGTTCAAGATGTGCATATTCAAAAGGATCCTTTAGTAGAGGGCCTGAACACAGTATTTAAACATACTTTATTGCCTGCTGAAGTAAGTGTCTCCATTTTTCAGAATTTTTCTAATTACAGTAATTACTTGTGCTAACACAACTCTTTTAAGTGGCAAGTCCTTTGTGTACATGTTTTATATGCTTACCATTCCCAGTTGATATATATTTTTTCTGCCTTCTGTTGCTTTTGCAACATTTTTGTTATTAAATGCCTGCAATTGATTCTACAAATAAGTTATGCAAAAGTGATACATAGGTAACAATTTTTTTTTTCTCTCTGCTGGTAACTAAGGGTCCAGTTTTTCTACCATCACTTGTTAGGAAACTAGAAATAGTAAAAGAGTTGAAGTGTTCTGTTATTAATGCGACCTATGGATTATGTTTCAGTCCTTCTTCCATACTGCATTAAGAAACTCTTATTTCTGTGATACATATATAGACAACAATCTTCATGTAACGAACTGGAAGCGCCGTTTGGGTTGCAAATGTCAATATAAGCATGTAGTGGACTGGTGCGGATGCAGTCCGAATGACTTTAAGCCAGAGGATTGGCCACGTTTACAGGTGATAACTGAAATGCTACTGTTGCTGACAATAATATTTAATAATAGTAATAAAGATATAAGTGTAGAATTCAGAGTTATTAATTTATTATAGAAATATAGTGGTTTGGAAGAACATAGCTTGAGGATGTTTGAGAACAGGATGGTGTGGTGAATATTTAGACCTGAGATGGAGGAAGTAACAGGAGACTAAATGAAAATGCATAATGACTAGCTTTGTAATATGAGGATGGTGTGAGCAGGGTATGTAGCTCTCATGGGAGAGATGTGAAATGTGTACATAGTTTTGTTCAAAAAGCCTGAATGGAAGAGACTACTTGGAAAATCTAGATGAAGATAGAAGGATAATGTTAACACAGATCTTAAAGAAATAAGGTAGAAGTGTTTGGTCTGGATTTGTCTGGTCAGTGGCGGGATCATGTGAACACAGTAATGAACCATCTGTTTTCATACTTTTTTATTATCCATGTGAATACACTATTCGTGTATCATAATATATTGTACTAGATAACATTTCCAGGTTCTTCTTAAAATGAAATTTAATTTTAACTGAAAACTGTCTGGGTCTGTTATTTATGTTTTATGGCATACACTGTTTATGAAGCATGAATTATATTGTTGCAGGGCACTGAGAATCGTCAGTTGTTCTTTGCACGTAAATTTGAACCAGTCATTAATCAAGCCATAATAGATCAAGTGGAAGAATGGCTATATGGACCGTACCCTTCTAGTGAGTAATTCAAGTCACTATTTTACATGAGCAGTCCTATCCAGCATGGACACATGAATGTTTGCTTCTTATTAAAGCATGGGAAGTAACTTATAAACAGTTGTTTAAATTCAAAAGAAGCTGTCCTCCTTCTCTTCCGTTAGTTTATTGAAAAATATATAATTTCTTAACAATTTTATATACATTCTCTTAAGTCTATATAAAGTTTTTTAAAGTTTTGTCATAAATTTAGATTTAATTTTTTATTAACATGGACTGGTAAACATTTCTGGGCTGAACTATTACCCTGCAATATTGTCAGAACAAAATCTCTTGCATTCTGCCAACATTATTATCAGATACAGTATCAAACCTCATATCTTTTGTCTTTAAACACTTCAGAAATGACAGCCTTCTATGAGTCTACAAGACACAATATTCCAGAAGGCTGTCATCTTCATGCTTGCCACCATGAATACCTGAAATCAGATTGAAACTGAAACACTATATAGCTTTGAAATTGTTGAGAACCCAAGTTATATTGAATTTTTAAGACATATTTAAAAAATTGTGGACATTCTGTTGTGAAATCTGGCTAAAATTTTCATGAGTCCCTATGTTCAATATTCTCAGGGAGCATGGACCAAAAATATCAAACTCTGTCTTTAAAATTTATAGTCTCATAACTGGTCAAGAAGTTTTTTTGCCTTTTAAGAACCTCATGCGTCACGACTGTTCATAAGACCATTATCCTTGACCTGTTGAAACCCTCACATCCTGTTTTTTAAGGTACATTTTAAATATGAACGCACATGAACTTCTTTATTGTGCATATTTACTTCCTTTGTCATATTGAAGCTCAAGAAAACTCTCAGAACTGTTGTTTACTGCTTTTGTACAGATGTAGCAAACCTACAGAGCTACTGGCAGAGTGTGTACCACTGTGCAGATTTGAGTCCACCACCTGATGATTCCCTTGTGACTCTAGCAGCCAGCTTGACTCGCTTGTCTTCGAAGGGTCTTGCACTTAGAGCTGATGGAAATAGTTGCTTTGTTCATCCAGGCAATGTCCTTGAAGTGACTTCATATCATAATAATGACAACTATAAGGTATGTATCATGATTCTCTTGTGGATTTTTCTTCTGCTATAATGTATGCTTTAGCACAGTTTTCTCTGCCTGTGGAAGGTAACAGACTACAATCATTGTTAAACACAGAAAAGAACACATTCAGTGACTTAATTGTTTTAAATTAAAAAGCATTAATTAAAACACACACACACACACACATTACTGACACGATGTGGGTTGTGGCACTGCATAGTGTTGTAGGTAGTTTACCAGTGTTTCTGAGGAACATATTTCTTCCATCTTTGGGGTGTAAGTTTGATGTGAAACATTCTTCTTAGTCACTAGTAACCACCTACACAACTGCATGGTATCAGAACTTAAAAGACCACAATCAACATCTTAACCACTGAGAGGATTTTCATCTGCTTAATGATTTACATAATCTCTTGTGCTTCACCATTATTACATTTATGAAATGGTTTCCAGATTGCCAAGACAGAAGTTAACTGTGGGTGAATATTTTTTTTTGTATGGGGGGGATTTCAAAGTCTCTCCATTATACCTTGCCTCTTTTTCATATATGGTATATTATTGTGTTTATTCCTTACTAGATTCACTAGCTGTTTGATGTGTTCTCAAGACAGTTTTTCTTAGTTTGATTTTAAATTACTTTCACTTGATTCTAGGGGTCATTGTTACTGTATGAAGCTGTAGTAAATGGTGGTTCTAAGACAGTAATAATTGAAACATGGGTGCAGCCACAACATTATATGACAATTTTGAAAGACACAGAACCTAGTAGAAGATTAAAGGTAAAATAACAATAATTTATAAGTATTATTATAACAGTGTATTGGTGATGACTTACAGCTTGCATGAAATCATCCTACAGTCTCAATTAACATCGTAGAAAATTCTGAAAATAATTTTGCAGTGTGGGGTAATTCAAAAGTGGATGAACACTAAAAACTGTACAATTGTATTTTACTATTGAACATAGAATGCAGATGGAATGTTATCTTCCATAAAGAATACACAGAATGTCAAAAAGAATTGCAAATGGCTAATCTCAGTGCTGGAGGATTTAAATAATTGAATAACAGAGAAGGTAGGGCTTCATATTCACAAACTATGGTACTTTACATTTACATTTTGACTTTGTTGGAGCTGAGGAAGGACAAATGCAGTTGGACCCAGTATTATACCACTGGTGCATGAGGTTTCCAAAAGCATGTGAAAAAGTAAGAATTTGATTTTCAGACAAGACATGCCAGAGATCTTATAATGAGTCCTTATAATGGAACTGAAGTCATCCTTTATATAAAATATTTGCATAACGTTGTAGATATTATTGTATGTCGATGCTAAATGGTTAGCACTTCTTCAATGATTAGGTTTAAATGTAAGTGAAAAAGAATGCATTTTGTTTTTGTGATTTGTCATCTTGCTGTTAATTTGTTTTTCAGACATTTCTGGTTAGTTCAGAGTATGACCAAAAGGAACAGATGTCCCGCAATTTCCTGCATAATCTTGGGCCCTTTTCAGAGCCCATTCTGGTGTATCAGTTAGGTGTTAACCCTCAACCATCAACATATAATGTTACATTTTTATGGGTGGATCCAGCTGGTGAGCTGGTTGAAGTATCTGAAGTACATGTGGAGGATGGACTTGTGGTAAGGATACATGTGTGAACTCAGTAACAGGAATATATGCTTTTGAGTACCATCTGCTAATAAACAGGTTAATATAAAAAATACACTTCTTACTGCCTATTTTTACTCCAGTACACACACATGGTGATGTCATGAATATTGCTGGGTTATATTATCTGTACACATCTCAAATGTGGGGATAGTGTTTTGTGGATTAAACTGCATACATCTGTGTAGTTATTGCACGGAAGGTACTGTTAGTGTGTAAAAAGTTAATCTTCTTTTAAAATATAAAGCAAGTTTTCAGACTTTTCTGCATGCAGGTGTCTATAGAAATGAGTGGAACACTGAGATTTGGATCTGGGGAGTGATCTTGTGGGTTATGATTCCATGTAGTCAAGACCACAATCCATTTTTTTTCCAATTTGCTGTTATGACCATGTTTAAAAGTGTTTTGTGATCTTCATTCTTATATCACATACCTGCATTTTATGGAACTATTTAAATGTATAGCCTATATGTGCTGTATAATAATATGTTTTGCCTTCAATTTTAACTATAATGGGAATTAAATTTTATGATTTGGATGTTAGAAGAGCCATACACAGCACTCCAGGAGGGCCATTAAATATTCAAAATAACTCTTATAGTTGATGTTCCCTTAAACCTACTCCTGCTGCTGTTATTACCACCATCATTGCTACCTGTCTTTTAGTT
This sequence comes from Zootermopsis nevadensis, assembly GCF_000696155.1. The sequence continues at coordinate 187,563 of NW_019059998.1, read as the reverse complement.
ATATTTTATCATCAGATACAATTACATTAAGAAATACTGATAAAACAAATGTGTGAATGCATTGCTATTGATTTATATGGTTATATCAGGAAGGAAGGCCTCTCTGTATAAGTACCTAGAGACCATAGAATTTAATAATAAATGACTGTGTTTCTTGAGATTTTTAACTAATGTGGAACACTCTTATAGAGACATGCATATTATGACTTTCCTTATGAGATTACGAAAGCAGCTGATACGCGAAGCTTTTACAATGATCTAGCACCTCATTTAAAATAGGTGTAAGCCATAATTGAAAGAAATCCGAGGAGTAACTGCATGACGGTGCATCGTTGTGACCCCAATTATCAATTTCTCTTCAAATTCCGAAGCACGGGTCATTTCCGCAATCGCGACTGAATTAATTTTGGGTGTGGCATAATTCTGGTCACGAAGTCCGACAATGCTAGATCAGTCGGTCAAAGGTCATGTTCCACAGCCACCGTCTTTAATGCGGTGATTGCGCAAGTTTAATTTTAAGCTAGACATCGCGTAAGACGAGGAGGAGAGTCGTGACTGGTGACTGAAGCGTTGTCATCTTGTTATGTGTAGATGTGCCCTCACCAAACCCGTGCAACATTCTGCACTTCGTCTTTCATTGTTTTTTTTTTTTTTTTTTTTGGTTGTAGCACCGTGTAGTCTGGTAGGACTTGTACCAGACTACACAGCGCAACAACCCAGAAGACAGCCATCTTCAGACTTACAGCTGTGAAAACCTCAAATACTCCTTTTTATTGTTTGGCAGGGTAATTATGTAAAACCGTTACTCCGTGAACCACTACTGCCAGGCATATGGACTGTGAATATGGTATATGATGCTGCAGTTGTGGCTTTCACACACTTCCTAGTCACACCACTGCAATTTGTATCAGGAGCCAATGTGTCTCAGCAACAGGCTGGGTGAGCAATCATGCTGTCCTTTCCATATAAGTATCTATAAAGCACTCAGTGCTGTGCATTGCATTTTAGGGCTCAAAATAATTATGCCATATAGGTTTAAAAAAAGGTAATGCCTTCTAGCGCATACAGATGTTTATAACATGTCACCCTACATACTTCTGATTTCAGGTTATAGTATAATGATTCCCCAATAATTTGTTATCACACCAAAATATATTTTCATTTCCATATAAATCATAGTAATCACACTCTTCCAAGAGTCTTTTCCAGTATAATACTAAAACACTAATTGAACACCTTACCTGTTCGTACAATGGCTATGTTCATGCTCTTGATAACAGAAAGTTAAGGAAAATATACCAAAATAGGGAGTTTTTCAGTGGAATGATTTTCTTACTGATGTTTTACAAATATCAGCTAGTTAGTGTGTACAGTATTTATGTCTGTTTAATCAAGGAGCAGACAGATGGACATACACAAAGAACTCACTAATATATTTTAAATTAAATATATCACTAAAGCTTCAAAACATGGATAATTGTATAGGTTTTATTTGTAATACAGCCATTTATCCTACAACATGATAGTTTGTGTTCTTGGAAAAATTATGTTACAGGAACTATTTGATTAAATTGGAATTGAGGAATTAGGGGTAGAGGATTTGGATGGTGTCATGCCATTGTGTGCATTCTTTGCTGTTAAAAACCACACCAGAACTCATCTGTGTTCTTTTAGTATGCACCACACCAATTTACATTATTATCCCACACTGAAATGTTGACAATTCTCTGACAGTATAACTGGTAGTCAAAAGAATTCACTATTAATTTACTCATAGCCAAGTCAGAACAACTGGAATCTTTTTCATGCTTGCATTTATGGGTTGTGTCTCTCAGTTCCTTTATTTGCTTTATTTTGATTGATTTATGTCCAACATTCACCTGCATTATGGAAACAGCTTTCTCTTATAAATCGGTCGTATTATGGCCAATTTGCATTATAAAAATGTATTGTAGGAGAAATTACTATACTAAAAATAGAGTACGTGAACTGAAAAGAAAATTTTGCATGCTGTTTCTCATGTTTAATTCAGAGTGAAATAAAATATTAATATATTAGTTTTACATGTGAACCTAAATAAATTGTAATTTTGTTAAACGTTAGCTTTGTGTGTTTAAGCTGAAAACTTTGTTTGCATTTAGGTTCCTACACAGTGGGCCTGGACAGCCTTATCAAATCCATGATGCTGCAGATTGGAACAAACTGTTGGACAACAAAATAGACAGAAGTGCCTTACAGAGGAAAGCTGTGGTCAACGCAAGAAGATTTGGCCTTGATCTGAAGGACTGGATTGACAATTTAAATATGAAGTGAGTTACGTATATTCTACAGATTATTTTAATTTGGGGAAGTTCATCCACCTGATTCTGTGTGTGACAAAATGGACTGTTTTAATTCAAAATTTACAGGTTCTACAAAGTTCTGGACACTTGTGTCACATCGTCAAGCAGACATGTCCTCTTGGAATGCGACAAGCTACACCTTAAAATCTGTGAGAATACTGCATGGAGTTCTCTTGCTCCTGACTCAAAATCTCAAATTGGTATGGTTAATCTGACCACGGGACGACTGAACAGGTAAGCTGACAATTATAATGAGATACTTAAAGATGAGGGCTACAAAGATGGTTAGTGTTCTGAACTTTAATTGAATAATTATATGATATGTGAATCATTTCAGTCAAGATCGGCCATAATACGAGATCTTGGATAAGATATCCGTGAAAACTATATAAAATAATTTTGTGTTTATGCCTCTACTGATATTCCCTTCAGAAATTCTCACTGTGTCCATCATATACTTGGACTGTTGTTCACTTTTGCAAGCACAGTTTTATGGTATCACTGAATTTAAATTGAATACTGTATTTATTGAGATGGGGTCACAGGTGGCCGCTCGGTCTGAGGCGTGGGCCTTGTGCCGCTTGGTCACTGGGACCATGGGATCGAATCTCACTCAAGCCATGGATGTTTGTCCGCGTTGTTATAATGTATGATCACTGTGCATATGAATAAGAGCAGATATTTGTTTCTTTACAGGTGGTAGAGCCGAACGTATATGTTATGAAGGAGTGTTTTGGTTAATCTTCAGATCTAATATTTATACTGTAAAATGATTAATCTTTTTAAGATCTAATGGCATAATACCAAATATTGTTGTAATATGGAGAAGCAGAACTTTGACAGCAAAGCTTTACATTTAAAATACACAATTTATTTTATACAATTCATATTTTAGTCTATAAATTTGGAGGTGCCCATCATCTCGTAGCATATATGTATCTGAATAGGATGAGCATGGTGGAAAAAGAGGTACTGAGGAATCTCATTAATAATTTGTATGAAGACTGCTTCAGATGTACAAGTGCAATTTAAAATGATTAGCATCAAAATAGATTTTAATCTGACAATATTATACATGTTAAGGGTTTACTAAAAAGTGTCATACTGTGAAATTTTACCATAAAAATGAGAATTTCAGATAGTATAGCCACATGGAGGAGCT
>NW_019059998.1:170957-184012 GCF_000696155.1 Zootermopsis nevadensis | reverse complement strand
TGTCATTCTAGAGCGTGCTTACTCACTTTGATAGTGAAGTAAGTAAACAAAGTATATTTATGTTTCCTTGTACATGATAGTAAACTGCCTCCCCATATATCCATAGAATTAAATTGATTTGACCATTTTCTGAAGAACTTAAATTAAATTGTATGAAAGTTTTGGTATTCTCTCGCCACTCCTACCCCTCACCCAAAGTTCGCCAAAATTCAAAATATTACCTGATCATAAGGAGCATTAGTTACTAACTTAACATATTATTTTGTTACTGAGAAAATCAAAGTCTCTTGCTAACAATCAAACTTATTCATTCAGAAAGTTCAGTAGAGTTGGTAGCAGGAAAAGATTACTATTTTCAATGCTTAGAGTACAAACATTTATATTCCTGAGAAATTTTAGGATCTTTAGAGTTACACTGATAACTGAAAGTAAGTGTAACATGCATAGTTAAAGGCACAGTATTTTCTAGCCATGTCTTTTGGCCGTCTAAATGCATACCAAATTTTTATCACATGTTCATTAATCAGTGTGTTTTGTTATACACTGCGCTAGGCTGCTAAGGGATATTGTCAAAATGAACACTGTGTATAATTTAGAATAAACATAAAAATTAAAATCTAAAGTTAAAAAATGTTCCTTTCATTTTTATAATTATGTAATTTCCTGCTCTAGCAAAATAAGAAAATGTACGTACTTTGACAGCTTGACAAGCGTGTTGATTAGGTACAGTAAGAGTTTATTTGCATCTCATTAAACCATAAATGAGGGAATTTTTCAAAATGTCTTTTTTCTTAGTATGAAATTAATATCTTCAACATTGCTGTGTGCGAACTAGTGCCTAACACATGTACAGAGAAAAATTTATATTGCTCAGAGAGACTATGATTTTTGCCATCTTATCATTCATGTTACAGTAAAAGCTCAATCTTGAAACCTAAACTGATTTTTCAATCCAGAAGTTTAAATAGAATAAAGACAGCTTTTACAAACCAAAAGATTTATAAAATGGCAGCTTCTGCATGTCTTGTTTATGTAAATTTAGAGGCTTTAAAATATTAACTGTTAAAACGTTTCGAATTCTTTGCTTTTGTCACATCTTTGTCCGCAGATGTTACTAATGCCAAAATTTCCTTTTATCTCCCGTGTGTAATAATGGAACCATACGCAGTTTATTCAACTATTGATTATGGTCTTTTGGATTGGACGCTTAGCCTTGTAGCTGGTTACGAACACTTTGAAGAACGTTTCCTTCATCTTCAGGGAGGTGTCATATTCTGGTAATCACCTACAAGACTGCGCTTTGTCACAATCAAGAAACCCCAGTCCACATTTTCATCGCCACGAAAACCTCTTTTATTCAGGTAGTTTGTGAAGTTTTCTTCTCCAGTGCCATATCCTCGTCATATATATATGGTAATAATGAGTAATTGTGATAAACGATGTAACTTCAAATGGTGCTCATAATAGGCTTGTAGATCAATTTCATTACCAGAATATGTTGCAGTGCATTATTATCAGGTAGATGAATATTAGTCAGGGACTTACTATGCAAGTCCTTTTAATTATGGATATAAATAAGGTAATATTACGCAAGTCACTTTATACTTTAGAATTATAAGTTTTAAACTTTTATACGAGTCATAAGTAACCAAGTATTTTGCATTTTTATATAATATTTTATGTTGCCAGTATGCTTTGTTATTTAGTCCCCACTGAATGTAATATTAATGTACAACTGATATTTAAGCTTTAAAAGTTACTTAATTTGATTATTGATGTAATACTTTATTATAGGAGTCATTACATTTTATGTAAAATGCCATTTTATTTCCATTATCTTTATTGTCAAAGGCTGTAAAGCTGCAAGCACTATAATACGAAGGCAATTGAAGATGTGATGAGATTTTATGATAAATTTCAAAAATTGTACAGTAATAAGAATGTGAAAATCCCGTATGTTTTGTAAAATACTCGTGTTTTGACAAATAAAATAGTTTTACATTTTTACATTTTATTTTGATTTTATTATTACTTGTATTCAAACTAATGTGTGTTTTGCATACTTTGACTGTTACCTGTTATTGTTTATAGCTTATTCTGGTTAATGCATTAATTTTATAAACAACTCCACTTCCAGTAGAAATCTCTGCTCTTCCTTTAATGTCAGAGGCCAAGTTTCACACCCATGCAAAACAACAACAAATGTCAAATCTGTAATTAACTAAAATCCGTACAATCAATGGAAAACGAGTCCATCTGGAGGAACACGGTCAACTATTTGATGTTTACGCATAGTTACGAAACAAACTAAAACGATTAAAAGCATACACATGTTCGTAACAGATAAAAAGTTTGCCAAAATTAAGGGTTTAGCAAGCAATGTAGCAATAGCTTCAATTTCGAGGATGCACCGTTCTTTGTTTTACCCACTCGTGGCAATGAGTCACAGAATATGAGCGGGAATCTGAAAGCACGCAAAACAAAAGCTCAAGAAAAAGCATCAGTAAACACAAACGGGAAATAATTTAAAAACTGAAGACAGAAAACTTACACTTTTAGATCATACATGAAAACGGAGAACTTGCACTTACCTGTGTTGTTATTCTTGATTTATCTTGTTACATAGGTTTGAATTTAATGTACAATCCAATACGCAGATCATTGAACGAATACGTATATTTGAGAGTACCACTTGTTAATTGCAGTTGTTCATATGAACTGCAATTCAGTGGCGTTTAAATGTAATTGTGAACCATCTAGTGCGACGAATGAAAACAGAAGAAGCGTAATAAGGTCAAAATGCCGCCTTCAATCGCACAACAAAACGCCGACGGCTTCTTCAATGAAAAGGCAACTGAAATTCAACATGTTGGATCGACGCTCCACTGAACTCGAAAACAAAATGTCTAAAATGCCATACAGTTTATGACGTTCCTCTTTCTTACCTTGATGTTTATGGAAAAATTTATCACAGTTCTGATGAGTTTGTTCAAATGAAAATTTATTATTACCTAAGAAAAGTTTCCGTTTGTATAAAATCGTAAATCCGACGGTAGTTTTTACTGGAACGTGAAACGTAAAATATAAATGTCGCTGATCCGCGTTTGTCGAGAACGTACGACTCGATTACGCGGCTCAGGTAAAACGTTTCTTCAGTATATGTAACGACATTCGATGTTTCTCTAATGCTGAATCTTGAGCTCACTTAATAAATTGTCTTGACACCATAAAACACAAACATGATTATTTCACTTCATAACATTCAATTAGTATTTATGATTTCGGAATAGATTCAGTCAGTCTTCCAACAGTGAAATGAAAGACTGATGAAACCAAAACTGTATTTTGAGTTTGCCCCTGCAATGCGAATTATTCACAAGTAGAGACTGTAAACATTCTTGATGCTAACCTATTTGCCTGTAATTATCAGAACACGAAATTTAATCTTGCAACAGTTAATCTCATATTAATTAATGAACTAACTACACAAATTTACTTCTAACTGTTTGCATGGAAGCTGGTCTAACTGGTAGAGTTACTGCTTAGCCTTGCAATTTTTCATTACCGTTACAAAAAATATGTATGAAATGCACATCTATTGCTTTCGGTGACAAAATATGAATAAAAATGACAACTTTACGACGAGGGCACTAAGTTAATTTACGCAAATCGTATGAATTATAACATATGACGTATGGTCAGAAACAAATTTAACCCCGTCTAACAGTAGCCTTATTGGAAATCGAATGCAAACTTTACATAATACCTTAATCATTGTGTATGATAATTCAGATTGGTTTCAACATTTATGATAATGGCGTAATATAGCTACGACTATTGCAATGGATACTTCATATTAACTAATCAGTTCCTAAATTTGAATTACACAGTTTATGACGAGCAACATATACTATACGAGAGTAAAATCTGGCAAACACGAAGCTATAAACTTCTTAATAAATTGTTCTTGTCCGAATACCTCAAATATTTAACTTTTCTGTCTCGTTGCAAAAAAGTGTTATTGTACAAACAAGAACCAGAACTACCCTGTTTAACCAGAAAACTAACGTAACGTAGGTTATAAACGCTTTGACAATATTTAATTCAAACGATTTCATAAATACCTGCAAATCTAGTTAATACAACTTATAATACTGCATGCTGTTCTACGGCACGAGGCACAACACAATACTGAAATAGAGTTGAACCTTCGTAGACCATGGCACGCAGGCAAGTAAGCACAGGTCTTTCTGCTTCGCGCTGCGACTAGTCGGGCAAGTCTTTAACTTCAAGCTATCCGCATGGTGGCTATGTCAACAGATAAATAATCAGTGGCGGCTCGTCGAAAATTGTTAGATTTGAGGTTTTCACGGCAGCGAAAATAAAGATGGCTGTCTTCTGGGCCGTATTATCTTGCAATCTTGTATTAGTTTACAGACATTTCAGAGGCACTTGCTGCCTCCATCATCAAGACGATGATTGGAAAGGAGTTATGTATGTCATTCAAAAATCGAAATAGCATTACATAACACACAAGTTTCGGGTTTAGAGGATTTACCCCAGATTTTAAATTATGATAGAGATAAAATTATAACATCATTATTAGAGGTTTCAATTGGTCTCATTCTGAGCGAAGAACCGATGTACTTGTTTGAAAATTAAAGCGATGAGACGGTTTTGAGAAACAGGTTTATGCTCTACACTTTAATGGTTAAAGACAAGGACAATGAAGAAATTTAATTGAATCAGAATGCAAAATACTCAGGAAAATGTTTTAAAACTTAACGAGGTCTAGTGGTTAGTATTCTGAAAGTCCCGGGTTCAGTTCTACGACTAGATACCGGTTATTCTGATATGTTTCGTCGTTTACCTCGATATTTCCAGCAAAAATTTCGGGAAAGTATCACGGCTACTTCCTTTTACATCTGTTCTAATTCATTATTCATTTGTAATTTAACATTAATGATCTTCGCATTTGAAAGCTTCGTTAAATATACCAAGAACAAACAAACAAACACGGAAGAGCTGGAATACTTGGAAAATTAAGGCAGTGCTGTTGCCCAGTAAGCCTACTGTTAGATTATTGTAGGAGAGGTTTCAATGAACTGGGCATGGTCTAAGGCAGTGGTGTTCAACCTGGGGTACGCGTACCCCCGGGGGTACGCGAGGACATATTAGGGGGTACGTGAAATTTAAAAAAAATATATATTATTTTATGATAAACACTGAATAATCAGTAATGTAATGTATTTAAGATGTAGATTATATACTATGTATAACTTGAATTATACACCAACAACTTCGGGGGTACAAAGTTGAAGAGAAATTATATCTGGGGGTACGTGAACAAAAAAGGTTGAATACCACTGGTCTAAGGAATCAGCTGTCAATACGGTCTCAGACAGAACCAAGTGACTCCACAGAGAGGACTAATGAATCATGAGATTGTGGTAACCCTGTTCTTGAACAGCATAACCTTTAATCACAATTTTAATAAATGATTGATCTGTATACTGTTACAGGCTTTTATTTTATAAACAACACAGTTTTATAAGATCAGTATTCCAAAAATTGTCAAATTCTCTTTGAGTGGAATGTATCTAATTAATAATTTAAACAGGGAGTTATAATTTCTATTTACATAGTTCATTTGTAATTTCCTTTAGCCAGGAAAATTGTTTTTGCCTTCAAATAGCCAGATATGTTGATGAGTACTTCACTCTATTTAAATTTGAGTATAATAAGAGAGATATACTTAACATCTTAGCAATTCCAATCCAATATAATGACTTCTAATTCACTTTCATACCATTTTTGACCAGGTATACTGAAAAGTGGATCACATATCCAAAAAACCTGCATGGCATATTTAACGATTGCAATGTTGCATTCAAAAAAAGAATTAATATCCATGCATGTTACGTACCTAAGCAGAACAGTTTCAAAACTGTTAGTCGCTTACATTGTTCTAAGGTTTGCTTTTCTTGGTTTTTATCGAGGGGGAAACCTTCTGCGGGACGAAAACCCCCTCCAAAATATTAAAAAATAAATTGGCCAATTACTTTGTTGGAGAAGCCAAATATTATTACAAGCTGATACTGAAAATAATCCACGATTGTTTCTTATATGCAACATTTACTGTGTTGGGTTAGCACGATGTAGAAATCGCACCAGCACGGCCATCTTGCCCAACTCGCATACAGAAATCTCACTTTAGATCTTATATATAGAATTCTTAAGTTAAACACATCGAACATAGTTACAATGTGACTTTTCTGGGTAACGCAAAAGTTTCATTTGCTTACGATAAAAACAAATGGCTTAAAGTATTAAGACGGTGTTAGATAATGGTTTGCAATCACACTGCAGAGCAGATAACCGACGTTTAATAAACTACAGGGCACAAAATCAAAGCATTTCAAACTTTTAGAGACAAAATAAACTACACACTGTGACATTTCCTCCGTGCCAGATGGAACTTCGTCCGTCAGTAATAGTTAATATTTCCTCCATATCTGGTCAATTAATTGTAAAAGCTATGATAATTAAACTGGATTTAAAGATAATAAAAAGTTAACATAACAATTATATCCAAAATATTCAGCGTAAACAAATGAGAAGTTACGGCACGCATGCACAAATTAAAATTTATGAAGCCGAAGTAATCAAAAGCTGTAAATATGATGCGTGCATTTTCATACAAGGAAAATTAGCTGATTCACAACTCTATAAACTGGCAAATACAATTTTTAAGTATGTGATATCCAAGCGGACATCTTTGTTCCAACCTGTAATGTTTCATCTGAAACATGCATTACTGTACATACCATTAATGAACATCAAATCTTGTGGTTACATTACCACAAACTTTTAGGAAAAGTGGAGAGAGATAAATATTTATTGAGATTTCAACCCCTAGTCTGCTCATCCAAAAATATTCATTCTTGTCCAATTAGTGCTCAAATTAGTAACAATTGTTCAAATTTAAATGCACTATGCTACTTTGACTTTTGTCAAAACATTCTTTCACACCTGTAAATGTACTACGATTTCAGAGACACGATACATGAAGAGAATTTACAGAACAGTTTAGACATTATGTACAATGATAAAATGGACCAAACGAGCAGAAAGGAGACGAGACTTCTGCACAGACACTGTCAGGAACCACATTTAAACAACACATACACTTGGTATTTCAACCGTAATCATACAATTTCTTTTGGCAACTGTTTAAAAATATGATTCAAGCCAGTAATTCCCAAAATCTGGTCTTTAATTTAGTTTTCAGATTTTCTTTCTGCCACACAGTGACTAAATAGAAGCGAAGACAAATAACTTTCTGGAGCATAACATCAGGCAGTTATTCAGTATTTAGTCTTTACTACTTAGTATGTTGCAGAAAGCTCATACAGCTTATATAATGTTGATTCAGAGTTAAAGGCAAAGCATAACCACTTCTGACAATACAGGAAAAGAATGTTTGTGCACGTGTCAAATAACAAACCAAAACAGAGATTGTGAGGAGGAAATCTGTTAGCACTTAACACAATTTTATTCTGTTTACGAGAAAATGGTCAAACTACCTTGAAACTGAAACCTAAAGACCATGCCTTCTTGTGTAAACCTATTCCTTATTCTTCTTCCTTGACATTAACTGGATGCTATCAAGCACGTTCAAAGTTCAGAAGATAAAAATTTTATTCAATATTTCTACAAATTTGCAATATATAAAAATGTACAAATATTTTATACTGGGTGCATTTTCACAGAAACAAAATTCTAAGCAAAATAAATAGATGCCATACTTTTTGGCACAACAAAACTTTAAAAGCTGACGATACAATAGTAGCACAAAAGAGACAAAGTGTGTCTCAATATGAAAATATTATTTCAGGGGTGGCATGGTGGGGGAACAATGTTTTCCTTTCCTTCACTACACAGGCATATGTACATGAAGACACATTTTGGGTCATTATTTAGTGCAAATGTTCAAAATTTTGTCTTAAAAAATAATTTTCCAACAAAAAAGTTCACTTTTGGGAATTACTGTCAAGAATCAAAATGCAACATTTCAAACACAATTCATGGCACTTGGACAGGTAACAACATCAACTGAGAGAAGTATAAAGATATTCATAAAAATTTATGAAGCTAATCCTCTGCATAAGTAATAATAGGATAATTAATCTGTGAACATAGTACAAATATAATAAACATCATTATGTATTAATGTATATTATATATTTAGCAAATGGAATTATGTTGTCTCCAACAAGTGAGAAGGTACTTTATACACTTTTGTTTCATCAAATTCATGCACTGAAATTTATAAGGGGGCAAAATACATCCAGGATGAAAATTACATTGTCTAAATATTTTTCCAAGCTGTATTTTAGCAAATCTTCTTTGCATTAAGGACATATACATCATACAAACTGCAATTATATGTCTAACAATCTTTTCTAAAACCTGAAATAACAGTAAGATTAGTTAAATTCTCTGTAATTTTCACTGCTGCAATTAATTTTTGATCTTTAATCAAATCTGTACTAATGGTCAAACAGAATACAAAGCAATCATGCCTGAATACAGCTTAAAGAAAATGCTGGAATTATTTATTAAATGTGGTCATGAAAATTTGTGCAATTACAATTCAAAGGGAACAGCAGTAAATCACACAAAATATAATATCATTTTAGCATATGATCACATTACATATGCAATTGAGAAGAGGGCATCAATTACTCATAAAAGGGGTCTCAAATTGAGGCTATTTCCATGAATTTGCATTGTCCAATCACCACATATGACAAAATAAAAATTTAATATTTCATTATAGCATATGTACAAGCATTTACAATTTGAACTATGAACTTGTTTCTTGGTGAAGGTCATTCAAATAAGAATTACTATAGCATATATAAATGATTTCTCACTCAAGACTAAAGGTGGTAAAATTACAAACTTTCAAGGCATTTTAACTCCTTTCAAAAGTGTAATATGCTATTACCATGACACCAATATCCTTCAGGTTTTAATTTATTTTACGAGTATAACAACTGTATTTAAAAACACCCATTAAACACAGATTTCTAAAAAAAGCATAAAGTTTCTTGAAAAGTTATAAAGCCTGTAACTTATACTTTTTCTTTTTAGACCAAAATTCAGGATATTTGATAAACCTTTAATTTCTATTAATATTATGCAGCATTCATAATTTGCTGTAAGAATGTCAGTACTTCTTCAATTACATTTTCCAAAAACTCTGAACAGTTTACCTCTTCATTTAATTAACAAATGATGATGCAATGTCCTATATTGTTCCCATATGTTAACTCAGTCCATGCTTTTTCAAGAGGAAGTAACAAGGTGAGGAATAACAGAAGTATAATGAAGAGTTGGACATCCAATTGGAGGCATCGAGGATGAGCCGAAGTGCAATCATTCAAGTTAAATGTAATGACGGAAAGAGAGGATATAAGGCTAGGGTGAGAAGGCAAATAATAATTCCCCATAAACTGATAAGTGTAGATAAAAAAATAAATAAAAATATATCAGCCACATGCTACATTGTGGGAGGGGGGGAAACTGCCTATATGTACTCAGAAATATTTATTAAAAAAATCATGGGGTAAACTATACACCTGGAACCTGTAAATTCATAAAGAAAACCTCAAAAAATGAATTAATTGTGGTCCAATATAAAGAATTAAAATCTAAAGAAATAGCTTCATTGAAATTAAATTATAATAAAGTGATTTTGGAGCTGCTTCCTTGAAGATCTGCAAGACAATGTTTCTACAATCTGAATCAATACCATAATGACAATTTACCAGCAAAGATAAATGATCAATTATGAGTTTTAAAAGAAAATATATAAACAAAACTAGTAACATTCATATCCAAAATTATCAACAGAAAAAAATTATTTAAGGACCTAAAAATGAATTTAAATATCTCAAAACATTCACAGATATATCGTATTCTTTCCGGAAAAATTGGACACATACCGAAGCGATGGACTTATCCATCCACAGGCACAAATTCTCTTATCAAATTCACAGAACTGCAGGAAAGAAAGTTATTAGAACCCTTCACTAATAAACATGCAAGGAAAAAAGAAAAAGACCGTCTACTGGGATGTTGCACCATGTAGTCTAGTATATGACTGACATTTCAGAGCAACTTGCTACCTCCAGCATCACCCTGATAATGGGAACAGCCAGATCTTCTAAAATGTTGATCTACATCTATTAGATTTGAAGTGACTAAACTCAATAAAATCTTCTCGGGCAATCAACTACGTCAAATGGTTATACGAAGAGACCAACCTTTCAGGAACCATCTGTCCCAATTATCAGCGTTCTGATGTGACTGGACACCACACTCATCTCATCTCGCCACATCAGAACCCTGATGATGGTGACACATTGTTCATGAAATGTTGGTCTCTTCGTGTAACCATTCAACACAGCTGATTGCCTGAGAAGATTTTATTGAACATCTATGAGACTACATAGTGCAACATCCCAGAAGACAGTCATCTTCATACCTGTTGTCATGAAAACCTGAAATCTCAATAAATAAAATGCATGATTTGGGAATGTGTATTATACAGAGATCTGGACAGGATGAAAATTCAGAATTTGACCTGGCTCAGCCTGAGGAGCATTTTACCCTAGCCCAAAATTTATCTTCAAGCACCTACACCACACTTAAGCCAAAACTTCTTTTTATTCCGAATAAAGCCCAATCTATTAACAATCTGCCCTGAATATCATATCATTAATACATATTTATTTTAATGCATAAATGCTAGTTTTACTTGAATGAATTATTTAACGATGATCTAAGAACATCTGAGGTTATTTTGGCATTTGAGAAATGGTACAAAGAAATAATATGCCAAGCTTGTAAGGTGTTATCTCAAACTATTTCTGGCAGCTGCAAAAATCCCTGAGAAAATGAAGTCTGTTTTTTCTTTCCAGAGCCCAACAGTGTCATGATCACAAGACAAGCACAACTACAAATAAAATTCTCTTTGTAAAAAAGAATGGCCTGAGAAAGCCTTAAATATTCTGTATAATGTTTGATTGATATAAACCAAACCCAGCCCAGACCCAAACATTATCTGTGCTACCAGGCCAAGGCCTGTGCAGACCTCCATCCCATAATATGAAATCCATGTCATGTGCCATAAAGTGTAATAAAAATAGCTACACACAGCTATAACTAATGAAAATGATTCTCTCACAAACAAACACATATATATACATATACACATACATTACTGAACAGATGCTTCAACTGTGAACTACTACTGTTCATTCAGATATAAAACACTAACAGCCCCTATCCCTTTTTTTACTGGAATATCTGTGTATAAGTTACATAACACATACAGAAATGTTTCTCATCATATTTACAGTTGTTATAATCAGTAATTATGTTAATTACGGCATCTGAAATGAGCATGTATTATCCAAAGGTCCAGTGATGTTTCGTCGCAAAATGGATATCAAGAGGTGACAAGATATAAGGTGACAGATTTTATATATTTTTAGGTCATATTCTTCTGCATTCTGCACAGTTTACCTTATATTGCTTTTTGTTGGTACATGCAGCTTTAGAAATTAAATTAATTGAAAGAAAATATTTTAATGTCTGCAAAGCAACTGCTATGCTGATTTGACAATGCAGCCTGCATTTCATTACTAGAATTCTGTCAAATATTTTAAACAAATAAACAGAGAAAAAATGATGTCATGATTACAACTGGATTAGAGAAACGCATGTGCTAAATTCAACAGAATTAGAACTAACAGTTTAAGAAAAGTTCAGAAATTTTGTTTCTGTTCCTGCTATTTGATACTGTTCCTTACTAAGTCCGCAGTTACCATAAAAATATTGATACTTATTCCTCATCACTGGACCCTTGCTCTAATACATACCAGTAATTTTCTCAAAGTCTATTTCCATAAATCTCTGTTCTTGAAATCTTTTATTCCATCTCAAATGATTCTTCAGAATAAAACATTTTCATGGTTCTGCATTTAATTTCTGAATTACAATGCGGCTACCGTTTGACACACCTACCACTCATATTGACAACTAACTTCCTGCTCAATGTAAAACTGAATGAAATTAAATGCAATTTTTTTACAGTGATACATATTCACAAGAGTTTAAATAATGAAAACTGAAAATATGTACATATAGTAATATTCTATAATTGACAAAGATCTGATACCACACTACATATTTACTATATATAAACTTTTTACCAATACTCCAATCTGTCTCTTCTCTTCCTTACAATAAAGATATAAAAAAGACATGACCCCACTCAGTCATCATTCTTTGAATCCAAGCACTGGTCCAAATTTTATGACAAAATATTGGGACTAACGAGTTCAATTGTTTTTTTAGTTTGAAATTAATTAATCTACTTCCATACATTTAATAATGTAGTGATGTACTGAATGTTACAAATAAAGAGCATGCCATCCTTACTTATAAGACTCTATTTAACTTAGAACAGAAACTCAAATTTTGGTGCAATCTAAATTAACACAGATGCCTAACTTCAAACACACTTTTCTTATTCATGAGAACAAGGGGTTGATCTTAAAAAGTTTTTAAATTATTTTTCTATATTACAAACTTAAGAGAGAATAAAAAGACTTATTTACAAAATCTTAAACATATGTGTTCCTGCATGTTTGATGGGGAAAGGATTCATTATGATAAACATTCCACTTTATACAACCTGTATGGCAGCGTATCATTAGATACTTAGGAGAAATTTAAGGAACTATGAAATAATGAACATGTTTTAATTTAAGTATGAAATGGAAAAATATCAGATACAGAAGAATCAATCACAAACCTAAATTAGGACGTATAATTCTAGTTAAAATCAAAATAAGATTCCTACCACATATGTATCAGTAGTAGTACCAATGCTTTATTCTGAAAGATGCCATAAACACTAATGTTCAAACTGGGAATTGTCTTGTTCATGAAGAGCTTTTATTCAACTAAAAACAACC
>NW_019059998.1:158469-170825 GCF_000696155.1 Zootermopsis nevadensis | reverse complement strand
ATATATATATATATATAAATAAATAAAGCTCAAAATTCAAATTTTGTACAGCATACCTACACTACATTCATTCTTCTCTTAATGTTATGTTTAAGATGTGTCAAAATGGCAACTACTTCAGTAACCATCAGTACACCACTAAATAAAACATAGTCCTAATGGTTTCCTTTGGTACAAGTTCACAGCTCATGTGACTATCCTTCTGTTTACCATTGCTAAAGCAATTACTCTGCGAACTTTCAAATCAAATATCAAATGCAACCGGTATGGCGCTAGAATTAATCACTCCTGCATCAATGAGATTTTAATGGACTAAAGAACAGCAAAACTCAGAACTACAGATCAGAATATTTTATACAGGTAAATTAATTTCTTACACCAAGTACAGT
Source organism: Zootermopsis nevadensis (assembly GCF_000696155.1). The sequence goes on along the minus strand of NW_019059998.1, from coordinate 170,436 downwards.
TAACATGAACTGCAGAAGCTCTTCTTACAGGGCATCACTGCTTACATAATGCCCACACTTACTACAAAACTATAAAAATACAAATTAATAAACAAATATTTATATCATTATCAAGCAACTTTTTAATTTCATTTCACTTCATAGTTTTCGATTTTTTATTACTGTTATACACATTTTATCATTTTTTAGAATAATTTTATTTTTACAGAACTAAGAATACAGTGAAATTCCATTACTCCCTACACAGTACATATAATTCATGCACAGTTTTATTCTAAACAGCAGATGTTATTAGATTACTTACATCACAAATTAGACTCCTTATCTACTGAATTAAAAATGTTTAATGGTTTACAAAAATTTGTTTTTGAAGAGATTTCACTGTAGCCACTCCATCATTTACACATTCCAGCATCTTAATTTACAGCTATGAAAAGTAATGATACAATCCAGATGTTCCTTGCATTTGTTTTGTCCCCAGAGCTCGAAGAACAGCAAAAGGATCACCCGTTCCATTTTTCTCTTCCTCCTGACCATTTGGTGACACTGAGGAATTGGGTTTCTGTGGTGTTGCTCTCAAAACACTTGCATATGTTGTACCTCCTCCATTTTGTCTCTGAGTGGATGACAACAAATCATCACCAGAATTTTCACTGTGTCCATTTGTCTTACCAAATTCTCCACTGATATGTTGCTGCTGATGGAGATGCTGATGTTGATGATGCATGTGAGGCTGCTGTTGTACAAAACCATCTACCTGCTGCTGATCTTGGATATGAGAGGGGTAGAACACTGAAAGTGGAGGAGGTGCATCTCTTGGTGAAAATCCAACAGGCAGCTGTGCTGACATATCTCTTTGGAGTAGGCCAATAGGTACTTGTGTCAGTTCCCTTTGATGTAGCCCTGCAGGTAATTGGGACTGCAATTCTCTCTGTTCATTAAGTGACAAATGTGACAGAATATCTCTCTGCTGGAGATTCATTGGCAATGTAGGTGTAATATCTCGCTGCAGTCCAATGCTAACAGCTGCACGAGCATATCCAGCAAATGCTCCACTTGTTCCACTAGTACTTTTATCCACAACACCATCCAAGATACAATGTACAGGTGTAAGAGTAACATTTTCCTGTGCTGGAGTTGGCACAGATGACTGCGGTTGACGACGGTATAAAGGTACTGACTGCTGCTGATTTTGAAATGACCAGCCATTACTAACATTCATGTCCACGCCCTCCTGAAGATTAAAACTAGAAGCAAACCTACCATTCAGAAAATTGGTCATACTGTCTATGTGTTGCTGTGGTGGTGGTGGTAGCCCCTGTTGCTGCTGGTGATGAAGATGATTAGGATGCCGCTGAAGCAGAGATGGTTGTACGGAATTTCCTCCTCCATCACCTGCTGTAGGCATCACAGATGGTTCAATATCTCTCAACATGAGAGATTTACCATTTATCACAGTAGACAAAGCTTGAAGATCTCCAGGCTTCTCATTTCCATACCAACCTGGATGATTCTGAACAGACCTTTCAGATGGCTGTGGCATTTGATGAATGGCCTAACAATGAAATTACATTTATCTAGAATAATATCCAATACCTCATACTATCTTAACAAATTGAAATTAAATGTAACATCACCAGCACATTTAGTACAGTGTTCTGCCAAAAAGTATCCATACAAGCTCAAAATATTTAAAATATGTTCCCACAAAATGGTGCCTGTTTTGTCAGGCATAACACAGCGAAGGACAATGTTACACATTTAAAAGGTATAACCCTTTGCTCTTCTTAATGTTCTAAACATAATAAAACTGAGAAAGCCTTGCCTCCTCTAACACTGCAAAACAAAATTATACCTCATTTAAAATTAAAAAATCCAGAAAAAAGTTGGACCTACAGCATACACATTAGTATTTTAAACAGAAGGGGCAAAATGCTAATTAATACCTACAACAAAAATGCATTGTGACTTGAATTTTGTTAACTATAATAAAAATACCATTAGTTTGAATTTGTAACACTGTTCTAACGGTTTTCATTCAACCTAGTTCAAATCACCTGTATATGTATGGGCACATTGTGGTGGTGATGAAGCTGATGGAGATGCTGTTGTTGCTGCAGCTGGTTACATGTCACTACTCCTGGCTGAGCACCCAAATTCTTGTCTGCAAACAATTCTTCCAAAGTGTGGATCATAGCTGGAGATGGGAATGACTCCTGGAGTGTTGGTGGAGGAGAAGGAGGCTTCTGCTGTCTTGAACCATTTAGGGTATTCGATGTGCTAACAACCAACAGTTCCATAAACCTGAAATAAATTACATAATTAGTAAGCCTTTAAAGCTGCTACATCCTCCACCCTTGACCACTAAAGTCTTTCTGAGAGTATGTTGTTCCTTAAAAGCAGGTTGAAATCCACTATCGGCTTGCTGGACCTGACATAACTTCACCACATCTCTTTTTTAAATTCATAAAGTTTAAAAAAAGAATAACAAGACCGGACAAGTGGAATACAAAAAATATGGAAAGCACAGCCGACTAGCTATACAGTTATCAAAATAAAGCCCCTTACAAAAGAAATCCCAAAAATGTTCTATTAAATGTCAATTTGGATAAACGTGTATCTATATTTAAAGTATATACTGTTCAGGACTCAGTTTTGTGAGTCTATAATGAATGTGAAGCAGGTGCATTTCCCAACCTATGTACACAAAGCTAAGACCCAAACAGTAGGTATTAAATAGCAATACAATAAAGATATATTTTTGTTTAAAAAATAAATAAATAAAGAGTAAAGAGCAGGTCATTAATTAAGCATATGTACAAGGAACTACAAATACATGAAATGAGTTACTTTGTGGCAGTTTCTAGTCCAGCACTGTCCAAAAGGTGGTTATACCATTCTCTCTGTCTGGGTTGCGATTCAATCATTTCTGCCAATGTCATATTGCGAGGAAGAAGGTTGCTCCAATCTCCCAATCCAAGACTCTATTAAAAGAAAACAAAATGTTGATACAATTAAACTGAAACTAAAGCAGTAAACATGAATATTCCTCATGCAATCTACACCAAACATAAACCACCTTCTGAAACATCTAGGTATATAAACAATGGTAATAATTCTGTCCACATGTTTTCTAGAGATGTAGTTATGCGAAACATGGTAATTCTGAGCACATGGTACATATGACAACACAATCATTTTGAGCAAATTGCTGTGATTGTTGTTGACTTACTGCTGAGTCACCTTCTTCCTAAAATATTTCCACTTTATGCATTATACTGGAAAAAGCATTACAGTTTTAACATAAGTCATACACCCAGGTGTGGGAAAACTTTTGTCAGACCTGTACAAATTTATGAAATGGGCTATTAATATATGATATAAACACTGGTCCACTTTTCTGAACCTAACTATTCAAGGTCAGCTACAATTTGGCTAGGGATAACCTACTGACAATTACTTCATATTATCAGCAATGACTTCCTTCGATAAGCATTTTGACTACACATATATTCATACTTCTTCTGACCTACTCAAAGCTTCATTATGACAATTCTTGATCAGCTGTTTGCAAGTAGGCGTAACAAAAGAGGTCCAATGCAATTCTTGGTGAAGTAGAAAATTTTACAACAAATCTACAACTATTTGAGCATCACCATACAGCAGATGCATTGTCAGACATTTCAGAAGACACTAGTACAAGTAGCAGTAAATGCCACACAAACACTTGCTTCTTAATACATACCACTTCTTGGGCAACTAAGTGATTTTGATGTCGCTCTGGAAAATGTACATTTTGTAGGAACTGAATTTGTTCAGATTTTTCATGTTGCCTTCTTGCTCCAATATGATCAACAGTTAGATGTTTGTCTCCAGAACCCTGAAGGGAGATAAATGTGTTCCTAAGGGAGTCCACAGCAGTCAGATTTTGACCTGCCTGTGGTGGCAAGTTTGGTTTGAGAAATGAAGCTGGTGAAATAACACCACCAGGAACATAACTATCAGGTAAGTTGCAACCTACAAAGAAAATTAACATAAACGAATAAGACATTTGTTCTGTACACAATTGTAATTGAAGAAAAAACACTAAAAAATAATTATTGTTTTAAACCAAATGTCCAATACCACTGAAAAGTTCTTTGCACAATATTCAAACATAACGGTAACTGTGGTACTCTGCCAATAAAACATCTTTTTTTTATACAAAGCTGCAGCACAAAGACAGAATGAAATCACAATGACGAGACACATACCAAGTAAAAAAGTCCATTCTGACTGTATAAAAAAGTACTGCAACATAACAGATAATTTAAGTATAACAGTGACTGCAATCTTATGGTAAAAGCAAACATTTTTACAGAATCTTAAGGATAATGATACTAAAGAAATGTGGTTGTTCATTACTTAACTAATTGGTTATTTAACTGGGAAGCAGAAGCTTGGAAGGTGCTTGTAATTTATTTATATGTATACTGTAGTATCTACATATGGAAATGAGTAAAACATGAAAAAACTCAGATATAATGGCCAGTAATTTGAACAAAATTTGAACCAGGTTCCTCCTGTATACAAGTATACTACTACACCACTAAGCTCAGTCTTATGAGGTGACTGATGGCAGGCATATTTACCTACTTAACAGGCTGGTACAAAACACAAATTCAGTGTTCAAATACCTGGACTAACTGGAGAAGATTCCTGTGGAATGGATGTGAAAGATCCTGGCTGGATTACTGAGTTACCAAGACTTCTGTTAGGGAGAGAATTTGCCTCTAGCCTTGAATCAGGTGGTTGATGCCACACAAACACTTGCTTCTTAATACATACCACTTCTTGGGCAACTAAGTGATTTTGATGTCGCTCTGGAAAATGTACATTTTGTAGGAACTGAATTTGTTCAGATTTTTCATGTTGCCTTCTTGCTCCAATATGATCAACAGTTAGATGTTTGTCTCCAGAACCCTGAAGGGAGATAAATGTGTTCCTAAGGGAGTCCACAGCAGTCAGATTTTGACCTGCCTGTGGTGGCAAGTTTGGTTTGAGAAATGAAGCTGGTGAAATAACACCACCAGGAACATAACTATCAGGTAAGTTGCAACCTACAAAGAAAATTAACATAAACGAATAAGACATTTGTTCTGTACACAATTGTAATTGAAGAAAAAACACTAAAAAATAATTATTGTTTTAAACCAAATGTCCAATACCACTGAAAAGTTCTTTGCACAATATTCAAACATAACGGTAACTGTGGTACTCTGCCAATAAAACATCTTTTTTTTATACAAAGCTGCAGCACAAAGACAGAATGAAATCACAATGACGAGACACATACCAAGTAAAAAAGTCCATTCTGACTGTATAAAAAAGTACTGCAACATAACAGATAATTTAAGTATAACAGTGACTGCAATCTTATGGTAAAAGCAAACATTTTTACAGAATCTTAAGGATAATGATACTAAAGAAATGTGGTTGTTCATTACTTAACTAATTGGTTATTTAACTGGGAAGCAGAAGCTTGGAAGGTGCTTGTAATTTATTTATATGTATACTGTAGTATCTACATATGGAAATGAGTAAAACATGAAAAAACTCAGATATAATGGCCAGTAATTTGAACAAAATTTGAACCAGGTTCCTCCTGTATACAAGTATACTACTACACCACTAAGCTCAGTCTTATGAGGTGACTGATGGCAGGCATATTTACCTACTTAACAGGCTGGTACAAAACACAAATTCAGTGTTCAAATACCTGGACTAACTGGAGAAGATTCCTGTGGAATGGATGTGAAAGATCCTGGCTGGATTACTGAGTTACCAAGACTTCTGTTAGGGAGAGAATTTGCCTCTAGCCTTGAATCAGGTGGTTGTGATTGTGGCGGCGGTGGTGGTGGTGGTGGCGGCGGTGGCGGTGGTGGCTGTGGCAGTGCTGCTGCTTTCTTCTTCCCAGATGCTGCAGCCATGTTTGTTGGCCATCCAACTGGTGTGTTTTGACCTGTTCCATGAGCAGAGAATATGCTACCTGGTATAGGAGGAGACACAACAGGATAATTAAGACCCCATGGATTCAAGGGAGGTGGAGGCCCACTGGGTTGAGGATACATGAGTGGAGGCCTAAGCGGGTAAAATGATGGATTTGATGGGTGATGTGGGTAATAGTACACCTGACAAGGGTATATACTGGGAGCTAGGTAAGGAGGTATAGGATGCTGAGGACCTGGTGGAAATTGCAGAGCGGGAGGAAGTAATCCAGGGGCAGTTCCTCCATATGGTCCTAGGAGAGATGGCAGTCGAATATAAGGTTCTCCTTGATATTGGCGAGGAAAAAATTCAGGAGCTAGAGGGTTCAGAACATAAGTCTTCTTCAGTTCCACACCATCCAGCTGGCTGCGTAAATAGGACCATGTGATGCCAAACAAGCTTTTGTTTTGGTTGCAGATCTGAATGAACCTCTCCCACACCTTCCTAACAAAACAGAAACATGACAATAAAAGTTAAAGAAAGAAATATAAAAGTAGAACACATTTTAGCATGTAAACTTGTTGCTATTCCTACTTTCTTTTGGGTTTCTTACTGGTGCTCCATACCTTATGAAAAATACCTTCAGATAAGCCAATCTCCTTTTCCATTCATCAGTCATTCATCGTCTATGGTTTGCTTGACTGTCGTGACTCCTTTCGGGGTTTTCTTGCGAAAGTACCACAGTGGTTTCGCCTTGCCTTCCGTGGCCAGTCTTTACCCACCAGACTGGAAGAGGAGACTCGGACAAACATCCACGCCTTGAGTGGGACTCGAACCCACGGTCGCAGCGGCCAGGCACACGAGGACCATGCCTCTGACTGCGTGGCCACTGCGCCGGCCTTTTTCCATTGCCACAAGAATAAATTTATGTATTTATTCATGGCCTACTCGGTGGTCTAGCGGTAACGTCCTTGCCACTGGACCCAAGGTTTGTGGGTCCATACCCAGCCGAGTTCAATGGATTTTTAAGGATGATAAAAATCCATAGAATAACTTCCTTCTGAGGGGAAGTAAAGCCAGCGGTCTCATGTCGCAGATTTATAGTATGTAAAAGAACCTTACGAGCATGAAGGAAATGTTTCATAAGCAAAATTCATGTTTCTCACCCATGTCTCTTCTGATTTGCTACTACAAGGCTCTAGCAGACAAATCAGGATTGAGTAGAAATTGTATAGAGGCAGCAGGCTTGCCACCTGCTACAATGAGAAAGGGGCAAGAAAATCCTAGGTGACTAGGATGTGAGAAATGGCCAAAAGGCTGTAAACCACTTGCTATGATGATAATGAGTTATGGCCTATCTAGTGATGTCAGAAACTCAGACTATACAGTGCTGGATAAGAGGATAGGTAATAAATAATGAACTGAAAAGAACATGGAATGAAATAATCATGGCCTAATTTAAAGTGCTATCCTACCATTTGCTTGGAGGAACTGAGGAAAACCACCATTATCTGTTTCATAAATTTCATACATGCAACAGATATTAAATAGCAATTAAACTGAGAAGAGGATAGACGAAGTAGATAATGCTTCACTAATGACACAATATGTCACATTTAACTGAATTTTCCAAATGTCTATGAACTTTATCACTGAATCACCTGCCTCCACAAGTTTCAGGTCTGTTTACAAGTTGTAGAAAGTTTTCATCATGGGCTGACATATAACATTTCTTGAGCTCATGTTTTTGCATGCAAAATTACTCATAAAAAGTAATATAATTAGTGTCTAAAACAATTTTATTTCTGTCAGATTTAACAGATTCATTTTTGGACATTTAATTTTAACAGCCCTAAAATCAGATTCTCTCAAGAGTCTGCCAAACCACCAGATAAGACATGAGAAAATTCATACTGACCTGCACCTGCCAATAGAACAGAGAGCTACTGGGTCTCCAACAACTGCCACCAAGCTCTGAGCCCTTGTGATGGCTGTGTTTAGAAGCTTTGAGTTTGACAAGAACCCATAGTCCATCTCATCTCCACCCATTCCTGATTTTGTCCCTGAGTGACATGTGCGACGTGTTCTTACTGTACTAAGAAAAATTGCTCGGAACTGTTTTCCTGCAACATTCACAAAAAAGTGGGGTAATTTTGATTAATTTAAGTAACTAACAAATACTTTACAAACACCAACAGTACATAAATATATTAAAATTAAACTTTAATTGAAATTAAGAGAATAATAAAGCCATGAAATATTTATTTTTAATTTAAAAATTTTAAGGTGCATATATATATATATATATATATCCACAACAGTAATTTTACCAGTTATTTTGTATGGTTATGAAATATGATCTCTTAACTCTGAAGGAGGGATATACATAGCAATTACTTGAACATAAACTGCCAAGGTAAACACCTGACCAAACAGAAAATAATTAAAGTGGGCACTAAATGGTACAACAGAAAGTGACCAACATGAACAAGAGCAAGTGGTGCACACACTCTCACACACACACATACAAATGGCATCTATTTCGCACTTAAAGTAATGAATACTTCATCCACCAACTCTGAAGCTGATGGGCTCATGACATTAGATGCACAGAAGCATCACAACTCAGCTGTTATTGTATATGTTGGTCTTTTTGAAAAAGGTGCAGGATGCAAGGACATGAGTAGGCAGCTTCAAGGCCTGGGCCTCTTTATACCTAGTAGCAACACAGCTGATGCACACATGTATTTATTATGTTTGGGCTTGTTTAATCAATGAGGTGATGATCTGAACATGTCTGGGATGAGAAAAACAAATACAGAATTTTAGTGGGAAAACTTCTGCCACTTGTAAAACTAAGATAATTGAAGGTTACATACTGTGAGGATGTAAAACAGATTCAATTAGAACACAATCAGACCCAATGGTGCAACAGTCAGTCAGTGAGATTATGTGTACATATCTCATAGTGATCCCCAGTACTGACTGCTGAGGAACCCATTAAGTGCTATTTATGGAGCATAATTATTATAGTACATTGTGGACCCCTTAAATTTAGATTTCATCATTAATATCCATTATCACTAAAGAAATCTTAAAACATTTGGTCAGTTTCTGGTACATGATAAATACTGCTAAGCAAGACATGTATATTATCAATTTTAACCTTGTACATTAAGAACCCTTTCTACAGAGATTCCTCCCATCCGCCGCTTGCGCAATTCAGAACGGATCCGGAACACCTGATCAGCGTAAGGAGTCATGATTCCAATACTCTGGTCATCCATCTTACCCCAAGCTGCTGGCCACTTCTTCCTCAGTTCACAAACCCTCTCCACCACTTCATAGACCTGGACATTTTGATCAACAAATTACAAATATTATAGAAATACCTTTAAAATATCTAACCCCCCTCAAACAAAAACCTATCTACATAACATGATAATACAGCTATACCCAAGATAGTATTGATTTGCACAAAGTTGTTTTGTTTTTACAATGCTGAAGATTTAATATCATGTTTAGCACTGACAGTGCCTCAAAGTTACAATGTTGAAAATACAAGGTATACGGATCCTTCATTTTTAAAGATTCGTCAAAATGAGGCAAGTTATGCAATTTCTTCTTCAGAAATACACAGTGCATAAGCTAATTCTTGGATTTGAGAGTTTTCAATTCTTTTTTAACTGAAAATGAAGCATGAAATGTTCATGAATTTTTAAAATTAATTTGTTCTCTTATTTCATTTCTTGATGATGTAAATGCATCACCACCTACTAAACTACATTACACCTTCCAAGAACAATTGTAACAAGAACATTTCCCCACCTATTACATTAATTATTATGGGAAAAACTGCTTCGCTATGCATCACTTCACTAAACATTTTGCGTTTATAGGACAAATCCCCTACCTTAACTGGGGTATAGCTGTACCAACCCATACTGTTCCTCTGATGAGAGACGAATTCTGAAAATGGGTCCAAAGGAAAATGAACACACAATACATTACTGATTATACAAGTATTATGCTGGAAAGGTAAATTAAAATAAAGATGAAATAGATCAGAAGGACTAATCCTTTAAGTAGAAGACAAATATAATGTTGGATAATGTCCATTGTCTGAGGTATATTTGATACAAACCTCAAGCAACAGATATGTCCAATATATAATATATATATAATGAATCAACAATTGCCACAGACCTTTAGAGTATCATATTTACTGATATTACAATTAGAATAACTTTCACCAATATATGTATGAAGCACAAAACACTGAGAACGCATTACAATGGGTCTGGAATATTAAAAGTAGTAACTGCATATTATTAAACAAAAATAAAATCAATCGATTAGATGTAAGTAACTTTACCACAAGCAAGCAAAGAAGATATTAAGCAATACTTTTAAATAAAGCTCCATTATTGCTTAACCTTTAACTCACTGCAGGGACACCTTTCCCTATATATGACATACATTCAGATTAATATTCAAGAAAGACTGAACACAATAATATTTGTGTATATACTCAACATCAAATTACTTCTTATTTATGTAGAAAGGATGTAATTTTATTCCTAAACAATTAATTAATTTTCTTCTGAGCAACAATATTAAATAATATTCCTTACTTTCTTGCCAGCCATCTTTTTAATGGACCTAACTGACTAGACTGTAAGGTTCTACCTGATGACAACCAGAGCCAATTGTGAAATGTGTTTTTAAACATTTTTAAATATTTAATTAACAAAAGAAAATATCCAAGAATATTCATCATTTTAATGGCATGTTCATCACAAACCTTTAGATAATTCTTCACATCTTCAGGTTTCCTTTTTATTATCAAATGTTCAGGTTTCAAGCATTTAAATTCTGATATTCTCATCAACTTAAAAAAAGAATTTACTTTGTGTAATAGCAGATCAGACATTCCTAACCTCTGAATTATTATAGAAGGCTGTGGAGTTAAGGTCCTGCACATCTTCACCTCGGGTAGTGAAGAAAGTTAGGGGGTAGAACTTCTCATGTTGTGGCTGCTTTGAACTACTGATTAGCTTCTGATCATAGAACAGCTCTGAAGTGAACTGTAATAAGAAGATATAAACAAATATTAGCAGAGAAGTAGTGGTTAACCCACTTAATAAACCTTACAGTATGCTACTCCACACCAGAAATTAACTTTTGGACTTGCTTTTCTTATTTATAGATGGCATAAGGGTTATCAGTGACAAGGTATTCACCCTTCAAACTAAAATGAAATATCCACCTCAGCTGTGAACAAAATGTTTGTGATCGCAAAATGTGATCAATGACCTTGTTCATACAACTTCAACAAGATGCATGTGATATGGGTATATTTTTCAAGTACTACAAAATGGCACGGTGATGCATCATGTATGGAACACCACCATCTCCTGATGTCACCTCAGATCATTCCCGGGGCTCAACAACACATCATGAACAACAGCTTCTATCTGTGGCTTGTGGTTGTACTTACCAGATGTAGTTTAGCAAAAGACCTTACTTCTGGAGGATACCTAACATGACAGACTTGACAAAAATTACACTGCACTGTCAACTTCAAATTTTCCCAAACATCAAGGACACATTTCCTGCCACCTATGAGAAGATTGCACTGCTTGCAGTTGCCATTAAAGCTTCAAATCTTACACTACATTCTCACTTTTCCAGTCATCTCAATGATTTTAACTAAATTAGTTTACAACCTCTATTGTAAAACATTTGATAAGCAGTAAAGATAACTACAGTGAAACCTCTATCCATCGTTCCCGGAACTATCGTTTTCCCGGATGCATCGTCCGTTTTGTTCGGTCCCGAATACATCCCATATAAAATAATGTTACATTTTCCCGCTTCTATCGTTCCTCGAACTATCGTTTTATCGCATCGATCCTTAAAAAATCTTAGTCCCAGCACACAATTTTCCCGCAATGATCGTTTCTGAGAAATTAAAATGCTGGGTTTTGAGATAAATTA
>NW_019059998.1:146597-157558 GCF_000696155.1 Zootermopsis nevadensis | reverse complement strand
TCAGGGTCTTCTACAGCTACGTTTCGTTGAGTTCGGCAGTAATAGTATTTCCATTCTTCCTGTTATTGTCCGCAAAGGGGGTTGGAGTGGTGAGGAAGAGGGAGACGACGAATGCGAGCCCGAAGCTTTGCCGAGTTTTGCCGAAGCGCACGCTGCATTGGCGAAAGTGAAGTTGTTCTTTTATGCGCTTAATATTAGTGAACGTGACGAGGAAAACCTTTTGAACGTGGAAAGTGCTCTGTTTGGTCTAAAACGTAAAGTTTCGACAAACCAGTTGTCCATTAAAGACTTTTTTGGTAAAAAGAAGTAACTTTGAAAGAGAAACATTGTTTTTTTTAAAATTTTTAATGCTTTCCCGCATCTATCGTTTTCCCGCATTCATCGTTTTTATTTCCCACCCCCGCCGAAAACGATGCATCGAGGATTCACTGTAATCGTATTACCAGTGCCAGAATAAAGGAAAATCTAAAAATTACAACCAAATTCATGATTGGTGCTCTATGGCCTATATTTTATATTATATGTAATTTATCAAAATTAGCACTTCAGTGTCTTCACATCCAAACTGAAAACTCATATTTTTACATTTTTCAAATCAATACACCTCACTGATGAGGACTTTCTGAAAACAAATTTTTTGTTTCCTTTTAATTGTAGCCTTTTACCATGGCACTGGAAATATGAGAATATAAAACTATTATTTGCCCCTCAATATCTTACGTAACTGATACCCTTTGGTTACAAAACTCACTTGTATGATAGCTTCATGTGCCCTATAGTTCTCACACAGCAAGATTTTACATGGGAATGTTGTGGGATAATGATCATACAGCCGCTCCAAAAGAGAGACATGCAGATTGCGCTCTTTTGCAAACTGAGAGAATAACTCAGGGGACAGCTGCAACATAAGAAAATCACACCACGTAATCAATGAAGCACATATAACAACACATTATTTACTGTCAGCAGCAGTTTTGTAATGTAGTCATCTGATCAGTGTTGGTAAGAAAAGAAACACAATATATTTTCTCCATTTCTACCATTTTCAGTTACGCTAATTTAACTTCATGGTTGAAAGTGGAAGCTAGACAGCTGCAACAAAGTAGGAAATCAATTATTTAATGCCTTCAGCAATTTTCCAATTACAAAACACTAGTTTTTCTCTGATAACAGTACTTTTTCTAGTCGCCACTAACCTGCATGTGGTCTCCTGCCAAAACAATTCTTGTATCCTCATTTGCTAAAGCAAGTGGCATGATAGCTTCACATTCCATTGCTTGAGCTGCTTCATCTAATAAGATGTGGCTAAAGTGCCCTGTAAGAAACCATGTGCCTGCTAGAAATAAATCTGCAGTACAGAAACATCAAACTTCTCAGATACTTTAAGTTTCTGTGAGTTAATATTCTGATGAGTCTTATATGAAAATGAAAACTAAACAGTGTAGAAATAATTAACAAGTGCACAGCTGTGTGAAATATAACTATTTGGTGAATAAAATATGTGTTCCCCTTCATTTATTTTAGAATATAGTTTAAATGTAGGCAATAAAGATACTTTGCTTTACATATCATCTTATTCCACAATAGCAAATGTTCCCCTTTCTCGTATACATGTTGATTTTCCCCACTACAACACTTCCAATTATTTATCAGTAACAAAATGCAAAAGTTCAATAAAATATGACCTATAATTCAAGTTAGATACTCAGAAGACAGACACACAGAGACTAAATTTCCATCTTCTTTGCAACACATGCAGACCTAAGAAACAATGGGGTCACAAACTGGAACCAGAATGTAATATAGTTAGATCTTAAAAGCTAACAAACAGTTTACAACTTAATAAAGTATATATAAAATGCATTATACAGACCTTTCTGTAAACCAAGTGTTGAGAGATACATTGAGATGCTAAGAGTCACAACTATCACACGATGCTTCAAAACATCTTCCAATGTTGGAACTCTGAATGTTCTCACACCTCCATTCATCTCAATTAGACAGTACTGAAGAGAAAACAATAATCACAAATTTAAAACAAGAAATAATTCTAGCACTAAGTAACAGAGGACTTGATAAGTGCTCTTTGTGAGTTAATTGCAATATTTCTTAGAATTTTACAAATTATAAACTTTCTCTTTTCTAAAGATTTGCAATTTAAAAATACACAAAAACTAATCATGTATTTACAATGACAAAATAACATATCTAAAAATGTTATTTTATTTACCACCACTCTACACATTTTTAAATCTTAATGACATGGATATTATGCACAGACAGTAGTTCTCTGTTTTCTTTCACTGATACAAAAGACACTGCTTTTATACAGAAACAAATTTAAGTTTCCCTCATTTTATGAACAAATTTCCCAAATAGAAAAATAAAATGTATGTGAAATACACATTAATATATTTACCTTCTGAACAACCTGATTGACCGTTGCAACCCAGCGCTTATGATAATATATTCTAAGTGGACGTGCCTCTTCATGGCCTGCTTCAACATAAGGATGAAGATAATCTTTGATATAAAGATCAGCAGCACTGAAAAGTGAAGTAAATCACAATCAAAATTATTATAAAACAAATCATATTGTTTACTGGCATAGCAGAATATTTCAGCACTTGCTATGCTGTTACAGTATTAAGAAAACTATTTCAATCAACCAAATTTTCTAGCTACACAAATCCAAAATATTTTTCAACTTATATTTACAGTTGTGCACCTCACTAACCTTAAAATCTGTACAGCAAGTTTAAAAAACATGAGTCTCACCTGTTTGAATGTGTGCATACTAGGACTCGAGTATCAGGCTGGAGTAAAAGTTGCTTAATAGCTTGAGCCAATGTATATGTTTTACCAGTACCAAATGGCCCTAGAGAAAAAGTAAAGGCATTACATCAGAACTAACAGAAACAGCAGTATATCTGGAATGAACTGAAATTACACTGTTCAAAACTTAGCCTTAAAGCACAACAACAGCATATAACAAACCAGCTTCAACTATTTGTTCTGAGAACATTTAAGAGACAATTCTACACCAGTATTTTGCATCTAAAATTACACCATGTGAAAACATACGGTAACAGTGGTATGCCCACTGTTTATTCATTTAAAGCAAGAAAATAAAACAAATAACAAATTGTAATTATTTAGAATATTTCTGTCTTCTGGGTTGTTGCACTGTGTAGTCTGGTCGATGTTAACCAACGTTTCAGAGGTCATACTGCCTCCGTCATCAGGGCGATGAAACGTTGGTTAACTTCGACCACACTAAACAACACAACAACCCAGAAGACAGAAATCTTCATACTCACCGCTGTGAAAACCTCAAATCTTACATGTAATTATTTACTTTTCTGTCTTTACAAGAACAGCATCGAAGTCAACATTACTTGAAATATGTTCTACCACTTTGTCCATTGCACACGCAGTATAATTTAAAAATGACAATCACTATATAAACTCCATGTCCAAGAATATGCAGAGAAGAATACAATTATGAATCCATTTTCATGTACTTATTTTAATTCAACATAAATGAAAGCTGAAACTTCCAAAATGTTTATACAGTGTGCATCCCAAGTAGTATAAACGGACATAGACAAAGACATTTGTCCAGCACTGCTCAGTTTTACTGATCACATATCTAGTTTTGTTTCTCTGTTCATGTAATATAGAAGCCTAACACATTATTCTAAATAGATATTAACAATAAAACTGATTCTATACCATACAGATTGAAAAAATAATCTAATTACCTATGATAAGAATAGGTGGCAAGGGACAGTTGACAGGAGTTGTGATGGCAACTACTGCTTCTTTTTGTTTCAAATTCAGTCTACTGTCCAGAATGTCACTCCACTGCCTATACAAGAGTACACAAAACCATGTTATCAATGAGAAAACTCTGAAAGTGCATTAGAAAAATTGTTTTATGTCTAGTAGTAAAAACAGCACATAGACAACAAACTGACCTATTATTAAAAAATTCCTGTTTTAGTGAAATATAATAATCAAATTTTTCTTCTTCTTCAAACATAATTTGCTTTCTACACAGGTACACATATTACAAACCTATAAAAAACCCTATACATTAAAGTTAAAAACTTTGGTTTCACTGATTTTCACTCTTTAAAAGTTCTTCCAGTGTTAGTTTATGAAGAAATATGACATTTATGTACATTAGTCAATAACAATGATAAGACTTTGCAGTGCATTATCAGAGCATGCAAACACAAAAAAGGCAGTTCATGTTTTTGCAAAGTAAAAATAAATGCCACATAATACTATGTGTGCGCGCATTATAAAATTAATTTTTCTGAGATTTTCAGGTACAAGTAAACACTTGCTGTAAGTTTTTTGTATCCCTTACTGTCAACATGAACCCTCCAAATGCACTGCAGTACATGGATATTTTATGTACTTCAGAAGCATAACATTTAAAATCCATGAAAGTAGTAGAAAAGGCTACATCTTAAACAAGAACCAACTGACAACAAAGCTACAAACACTAGCAATACAGTGACCTTCAGAAGACTACACAGAATATATTAAAAACAGACACACTCATTTCTCTATTGCTGACTTCAGCTGTCTTACCTCTGAGGTGTCCATGGTATGCTTGGCTCAAGGTACGTGTCAGGGAATATGACACGGAAGTCAGCAATCTTATCAATGGCATAATGCCATTCACAATATGGTATCCTGTTTAACTGGAACTGTACTTCAGCTATAAAGTCTGTATCTGGCTTCATTTTGAGAGAGTGCACTGTTGTAGCTGACAATCGGAGGTAGATCATGTTTTTCCCCTTGTCTTCAATCAGAGCTTCATAAACTACACGTTTCTGTTTGCTTAAATCATCATCAATTTCTACGGAACTCTGTGACGATCGTTGCTGGGTTTTGGCCACACCTTCATTTTGTAACAGAAATGTTACATATTTTCAGAAATAGAGAAAAACACAACATACCCCATTCCAATGAGATAAAGGTTAACAAACACACTCTTTTACTGCAAGATTTATGTAAACAAAAATAATAAAAAAAACAGAATATTTTACTGACTTCTACTGTACAAATTGTGGACTTCAACACACATTAAAACATCAGTTTATTATTCAATTCTTTGTGAGTGTCTATCTTTTCCTAAATACCTGCAAATCTTCAAGAAAAGAAAACACCTAAATATAGATGCAAACATTTAATTTCTCTTATCCATCTACAAAGTTCAAGATAAACTCTCATTAACCATACCAGATTCTTGTTTTGATGGAGTACATGCTGCAGTTATCAGCACCGTTGTACAGTTATTTAGTATGAGACGGCCAGCTGAAGTATCCTCTGACACATCTTTTCCAAGGTTCATAAGTGCAAATAATTCTCCTGAATGAGCATATTTTGCAGTGCTAGTCGCTACACCACTTGGAGCAAGAAGGTAGCAATTTGCTAAACGTAACTTGGCTGTTAGATTGTATCTAGCCACCTATAAACATAACAGTAAAAACTGATTCTGTCCTATGAAAACATTAATAACAATTATGGATGATCTGATATAAATAAATAAACCACATGGATAAACTCACTTTAATCATTCGGTATCAATTTAAAATATTTGTGGGAAACCTTGGACTATAACAATTCAAAAGTTTAAGATCAATCTATACTGTGAACAGCAAATACCTCTTAGAAGGGAATAAGAACAATAATATTTTGAATGTTGTTCTCTGCTAGAAGAGGGCTGCAATGTTCCATAAAATGACCAAAAAACATACATATTAAAAATAATGTTCAATCTTCAAGTATTTCAAATTGGAACACTTAGAAAGATGACAATTTTTTTTAAAATCATGCAGTGCAAATCTCATTCTCCGAACCAACATTCCTAATGAAATATTCCATATACAGAAGAAAACTGTATCCTATTTTCAATATATATCCAGCTTTATATCAAAGCATAGACAAGTGTCAGTACAAATTTTACCTGTGCAAAAGAAAATTATATTACACAACTCTGCATCTGTTAATATTCTAAGAATGTATAAAAAGTCAATATAGTCAGATCCAGAAATTAAATTCAGTGGCAGAAATTAAATTCAGTGGCAGAAAAACTTAAAATACACTAACCTGTTCATATCTTGCCATCTCTTCAACAGAAAGCAGTTCATGAATGCGGGCGCGGTAATTATTCCGAGTAAGTTTCTTCTCTGTAACGGTTGACTGTGTAAGAGTAAATGTATCTCCACGAGGACTTGGATATGCATTCAACAGATCTCTTTCATGTTCACTATCTTTTGCAATGGCTGCTGGAGTAGGCACCATTGGAGTAACCGGAGAGGAGAACGCTACAATTTCTGCATTTGTTATATCCCACCGTTCAGCAGTTGAGAGAACCAGCTCTTTGCGAATCTCTCTCATTCGATCAACATCTGTTACAGGTACAACATCTACACACAGATGTCGCACCAGTACTGGTTCTCCACCAAAATCAAACACTACTGATTGCCGAAATGTCCCATAAATGTCTGTAGCAAATGAAACTTTCACCTTGTGTTCTAAAACTGGAGCACTTTCAGATTCCATTGGGTTTCTTTGTTCCAGAGCCCTAACATTTGGTACACTCCATTCCTGATCATTACTTGGTTTCCATTCCGAAACAATTTTCTGTGATGGATCTCCACTTGACACATACCTGTAAGAAGGCAAATTTCTAGAGATCTGTTCAAAACAGTTAATTCATACATCTTGTTTCTTCTTAACCTGTACTGAAAGGTGAAATGGCAAAATAAATCTATGGAAGCACCTAAAATTCAATGAGTCACTTTCAATAACCAAGAATATTCAAGAAAGAACATACTACCAAAATTATACATTTACGAACTTATCATCACCCTGATGACAAAGGCAGCAATAACCTCTGAAACATCAGGAAAAATCTACCAGACTACAAGGTGCAAAACCCCAGAAAACAGTCAATATCATATTTCTTGCCACAAGAACCTGAAATCTCACCTTTATTCAAATGTTGCTTGTTCATTAAGGATTCACTATTAATATTTGTGTACATGATACTAATGTAACAGCTGTGACTGACATCTCATATATTCAGCAAAATTACCTTAGGAAGAAGTGGTTTCGATGAGTATCCTGTAGGAGGGCTACTGCTCGCAGCAACCTACATGTCTGTAGAGTAAAGAGCCATTCACGGTGACTCACTTTTGATGATACTGTGGTTACAAGATCACCACTGCAAAATTCATCTACGCCATCTAACTTCTCTCTCATCACCTTCTCTGGACTTGGAGCTTGGACCCACCTAGACAAAAATGCAGCCCAAGTGACATTAAAAAAAGTAACTTGTGGCATAAAAGACTCTTCCATACACGAAGGAATATAACTTTGAAAGTATAAAAACATGTCCATACACAAAAAATATTATTATACTCCTGTTTATTCATACAAAATAATGGAAAATGTGAAAAATGCCACAAACTGAAAACAGAGTTCTGTTTTGAAGACTATAAAAGAAAATTAAAGTGTCAGAGCTACTAAAATTAAATACAAGTAGAACTTTGGTTCAAAAAGATAATAGCCAGTTAAACAATGATATAATCCTGCAACAACTCTGGCCTATTCTTGTAAGGAAGTGATAAGCATACTTAGCCCCAAAAATCATAATGTGACTTTCTCCTATAAATAAGAGTATTCAAACAATTTAAACTTTGGTGCTGTTTTAGAGAATCAGGTATTATAAATTCCCACTCCTCATCTTTTGTTTAGTACAAGATCATAGCACACCTTCTGAATTGAACACAGTAAATACTTTAAAAGTTCTGAATACACACACAAACAATTAGAAATAATTACTTCTTTCACCTTTCTAGAAGTTGTTCTGTATAAGATTTCCCATACAGTTCCTTTTCACATGCTCGCTGCAATTTCATCCGTCTGTACTCAAACCGCTCTCTCCATTCAGCCAATTCTTCAGTCCCATGTGCTTCAACACACTGAGCACCATACCGGCAAGAACCTCCACCATCTGCCCAGCTCTCACACAATGAATAGGCATTTGATGTGAGTCCACGAGGAGGAGGGCGCCACTTCCAATCCCTTCCCTCGTCAGACATGATGATTGTTTGGTGACTCACTGACTGGCAATGGACGCGCAGCTCCGAACGATCAGAGAATGTAAGACAGCAATAGCTGCACATAGGTTCATTCCCACTCTCGAGATCAGACACTAATGAACGCTTTCCACCACAGTCACCATTTTCACAAACTTCACTTGCACTGATTACTGTTACTGAAAATATTTAACACAGGATTCGAACATTAAAAATCATCTATAACTTGAGATACTGAATATCAGCAAAAATGTACAAAGCATGACTCCCTTCAATGGATCTCTCAAGACATTGCTGTCATCCTTAAAGATTCAAAAACCATTATAAATAACTTGTCAGAACTACAAGTTTAATTTCAAGTAAGGATCTGCATTCATATTCTTACGGCCAGCTCTCTTGCAAATGGAACTATTAATTTCTGAACCTTTCAGATGAAACAGAAGTTCCTCCCTTCAAGTCACGCTCACTAAAATATGGATTGCTGGTAGAACTGACAAACCTACAGCCTAAACATTTCATAAATAAAGTTTACCCTGTTTAAAGTAATGTGCTAAATATGCTCTTCGTTGTTCTGGATGCATTCCTGATGCCCTCTTATAAAAGTTCTTAGAAAATGGTGAAAAATTCCCTTTATATATTTTCTTTCAGTTCTTCAGTTGTGCAAGGTCTTCACAGATAAAAGTCACACTAGATTAAGACCAGAGAGCATGCCAGCAACAAACACTCTCCTCCAAAGCATTCCTGGATGCCTTTGCTATAGGAACAGTAGCAGAGACTTTTTGAAAGAATGCATACTGATGCTCTTCACCTGCTGACTACTCAAAAAGTGGGTGGCAACACCACAGTATCTGTTTCAGGTACTTTTAAGAATTATCTGTGTCCTTGAACAAAATGGTCCCATTCATTCAGCCTGAATTCACACCACTCAAAACAATTTTGGAAACATGCAGGGGAACCTCCTGTATTAGTCTCAGATTGTGAATCTACATTATCTGTCATTCTGAGAATTTACCTCTCCATGTTCATGAAACCAAGCAATGTCAGAAAGGGAAATTTGATGAGGGTTAATTTCAAACCATAACAGACTAAAGGATCCAATTACAAAAAATTGACTGTCACTGGGATCATATGGTTGCTAACATAAACAGAAGCTGAATTGAGTGACAAACAAAGAAGTAAAGTACATCAGAATGGTTTGGATGAAGACCTAATTCTTCCTCTCTTCAAAATTCCTTTACAATAAAACTGTTTATATGGTTACATATGATGTTATACTAAATAATCAGTTACACAGTCACGGAATACTTACCATCACCAATCTGTTGTTGGAAATTATTTTGACGTATGATATCTTCAGAATCCACAACACTGACCAACTCCACAGGATGCTTCCTCCTCACATGTATCACATTATTAACAGTATTCTCTCCAGCAGATTCACAATCATTTGACTCATCAATAAGTTCAACTGGATGCTTTCGCTGCCTTCGAGACCTCTCTGGCAGACCAATACCTGTCCATGACTCTAGTCTTGAATCGAGCGCCAGCAATTCTTCATCCAGTCTTTGCTGTGGAGTCATGTTTCTATGATTTGAACTAGTCTTTTGGCCATTTGCCATTTGAAGTACAATTCTTAAGCGTTCCAGCATTTTTAAAGCTTCAGGCTGATTTGTTGCTCCACCACCAGAAGCCAACCACTCTCTGGCAGCTGCCTCAGCTTCCGCAAACCGATGCAAGGAAAACAAAGAATGTACAAGGCGCCTTCGTGCTCTTGCTCCACTGTTGCTACCACAGTCAACATCTGCTAGAAGTTTGATAACACGACGGCAGTCTGACACAACTACCTCGTGTCTGCCAAGTTCCAGACAGCACTCTGAACGCCCCAACAAAAATCCAACAACCCTCTCCTTAGGTGTACCATTGTTCAAGACAGGGCCCAATAGCTGGTCAAACAGTTCTGCAGCACGACCCCATTCTCTGCGGCGCAGTAATTCATGGGCTCGTGCTTCTGTGTCATTCATGACTATGCCGAATTAAATCAACTGGAAGCCGCTCAATAAATCCCTACGATATTCAACCTAAAATATGAAACAAAATATAATCTAAGTTTACAATACAGACCAAATACAGACAATATCTACGTACTAAATAATGTCAAGCACAACAATTGACATACTATATACTGTTTCACAAAACAACAATTTATATGGTTACAACTTTAACGCGATAATTACAAGTTTTCTATGCTCCTCCTCCTAACCCCTGCCGCCGCCATCTTGCTTATACAACTTTGTACAGATATAACAAGATATTTGCATCAGTAGAATGGCGATCCCACTCTGTACGTTAGATATATATGTTTCATGCAAAATGACATTCACGATGGAAGAAATAAAATATAAACACGAAATAAGATCTCTATGAATCATGCAAGTCGCTACTAATTTCAAGTATGTGATTAATACGAAACATCAACCAAAAAGAGATAGTTGGCCAATGTGGTAATTCAGGCACATACGCCAGAGGGAAAAATGCATTACAAATCTTAACATTTTTCGTTTCAGGGCAGTATTATCAATATACCAACAAAATGACAATCGTACGAATGTCACATCTCAGTGCCATATAGCATGTAAAGTTTGACACCGTAGTGATCACAGATAATTAACAAAGGGAAAGCCGTAGTTGTCTTAAAACTGTCCCAATAATTCTAATAAAAACCACATGAATATATTCAGTTTAGGACCCGACTGAATTGATGCCCGTTATTAATTTGGAAGACGGAATCAGAACAATAAACCAACATGGACATTGCCATCCGACGTTGGCTCGTCT
>NW_019059998.1:60985-142839 GCF_000696155.1 Zootermopsis nevadensis | reverse complement strand
GTAAAATTTAATTAATAAAGGCAATTTAAATCAATCCAATACCTTTAACTGCAGTGTGCAATAATGTTCCTCAATTAGTGAGATGGAAATGGCGGCTGTTAAAAGGTTAAATCTTCAGTGCTCAGTATAAAGGGCACGTGCCAAATACTGTTTGTACTGACCTAAGCCCTTCTTACTGAGAACCATAAATATAGTAATGAAAATAAAAACTAATAATAATTAATAAAAAAAGTTGCCAAAAATCTATATCATGAAACATATTAATACTGCCCAATATATACTATTGGTTGCTTGTATGTACACATGTGAGATATGTAGATCCACAAAGCACCTTTCAATATGGGGGCACATTTGTAGAAAACTATTAAAACTGTGTTTGGTATACTTTACAGCTTATGGGGAAAGAAAGGAATTAGCCTATCATGTTCAGTATTAGAAATAAAACAATGTACAAGAAATATTTAGATATTTACAAATATTATAAATCCTCCTCCTAGTTAAATTCTATATTGCACTGGTAAAATGCCATACATAATGAAATGTCCAGATGTTGCACAACAGTTCCTTTTCTTCCAAAACCAGAATAGACCAGTTTTTGTGATAGACGAAAGGTTAATGTACTGCAGTCTTGAATGATGTAGGCAGTAAGCTCATCTAAAACTTCAGTCAGTATCTACCAGGCTACATGGTGTAAAATCCCAGAAGAAAGCCATCTTCATACTTCTCACCATGCGAATTTAAAATCTCATACAGAATGAAATTAATGTGGAAGGTCCAACTCCAATTGTAGTAGCATGAACAATTAATGAAGATAGCTAATCTTCTATCCCTGGAAATTTTGCTTTGCCCATGAAAAGCCTGCCAGTCAATGTTGCTTTGTAGAAAAAGATATCTCTTTTCTACCGTCTCAGATGCAACATTTACTCAAAATGAATGTTCTGGTCATAGCATGATTCTGCTTGTATTAAAATCTCTGTTCCTAACAGACAACAAATGATCAGACATTTTGTGTCATACATTTTCTACAGAAGTAATTATGATTACCCAAACAGTATTAAAACTTATTGTAAATGATGGAGCAGCATGGTTATGAATGCTATATTTAGCAAGTTCTGCATTATAATGATTGGCAACAAGTAGCAATACACACCTACTCCTTCCTTCCTTCCTACTGCAAGAAAAAGTTTTGTAGCTCAAGCTTCTTGCTTTGCTAATGGCCTATACAACTTATGTAAATGATGTTGCCACATCTACTGATATGTTCTGTATATATCCTTGCACAGCATCATCTGCTGGTACTCAAATAAAATCATCAAATATACTGTAAAGCTTCAGAAGAAATGTGTGTGGTACTTAGGTAAATATGGTAAAGGACAATAAAGCTGTGAATAATAAGTGCAAACTAATGTTTAACCTTCATACACATCTTTTTAAGAATATATTTTGTCATATCTTCAGATGTTATCCATTGAGCTAATGCTGGCCACATCCAAAAACAAATATAAAACCTACCTAATGTATAGGTACCACAAACAAACAATGTAGAAGGCACCATTCTATGATGTTCTTTCGCCAGTTCTACCACTCTTGTGATTGTTTCCGACTGCACTGGAAAACTGTATCTTGGATCACAATACCTATAGCAGAACAAATTTAATGGAATACAGTGGTTCCAGTCTATACCAGCTGGCAGCAATGTTCAGGATGTATTAATGAGGTTAATGACAGGTAGTACATTGTATTTGGAAACAATTCCTCATTTTGTGACTCCGTTTAAATTTATATGATACTTGGTGAGATTTCAGGTTTTCATGACAGTGAGTATGAATATGACTAGTCTTCTGGTATGTTGTTCCATGTAGTCTCACAGAAACTGGCTTATGTAGCACAGGTGCTTATTGTCTTTATCATGGGAACTACATGGTGCAACAACCCAGAAGACAGTCATCTTTGTACATACTTGATACTTGCCTAAATGTAAAAATGGTGGACTGATATGAAGGAAGTAATAATTTAAAAGGCTTGACGTATCAGAATTGGAACTGGAACCCAAATTACGCACATTTAAATGATGGCATATCTACAGAGATTAATTAGTCTAATACTTGGTATTTTATTACACAGCATAAGACACCAAAACTCTTTAATCTAATACTAAAATTAAAAATTAAAAACCAAACTACCTTTATCCCAAGACCAATCTACCAATTACCAGGTCAGAGATGAAGCTCCAAACTTCAGAGTAAGGGTACGATAATGTATATTTGGTCAGGGCTATCACACAGCTAACAGGGTGGTAATAGATGACTATGGAGACGTGGTGAAATGATGAATATCAGGAGAAAACTGAAGAACTTGTTCCCATCATTCATCATGAATCTCACATGAAATCACTTAGGACTTTTCCCAGGCCCTCTTTAAAATGGGACTATTTATTTTAGTTTGTGTATGAAGGTATGCAGTATGAAAATAAACATACGTGGTGTCAAGGTACAGTTTATCTATCTCAGAGTTCCAGAAGCATGGGTATGACTCCATTTTTGGGTCAGCTCGAAAATCACCAACATGAAGAAAATTTCGGCCATCCTGAAGCTGGAACAGAAACATGACAGAACCTGGACAGCTGAAAAGTAAAGAAATTAATTATTAAAAATAATCATAGGATCTTGGTTCATTACTTTAACCCTTCACAGGCCAGCAGCAATTGTGTGTGCCAGCCATTTAAACAGCACTGACCAATCAGTCTTTGTAATGGAGAAGTATTATGTTTTTGTAGAAGTATGAAATGATTTCTCAATTAATATTTTGATGAGGTCTGGCTTCAATGGTTAAAATGGCACTGAATGTACTGGGGATTCCCTGACAGACAGTTTAAAACAGTGACAGCCCCATTACAAGGATAAAATTATAATTCTTACAAAAGAACAGATAATTTAATTAGTGTCCCACATTTATGAATTTACTGCAATTTTAATGATATTATAAATTCCTACAGCCATGCTTTCTTCCTTTATATATATATAAAACATTTACTGATTAAGCATATTAGTTGCAAAACCATTAATTTTATGCACACAAATTTCATGTGTAAAGCTGAGTTTCCAATTTATGAATCAAGTACTTCACTGCATCCTTATCTACCTTGCAATTAGTGGCAAACTTAAAGCAGTTTCTCTGTAGATTAATGGAAAATGCATCAAACAGTCTGGGACAAATAACTGCAAACAGTAATTAGTAACATCTGTGTAAGATATTGACACACAAAAAGAACATAATTTTTATCTCAAGATATTACTTCAAGGAACCCAGTAATAAACATGCATTATCAAATTGGCCAACTTCAGAAAGAAATGGGATAATATAAACTAATGTCATGGAAGCCCGATATTTCATACGTACTACTTATTTTAACTCTATGGTGTGGAATGTGAAATCTTGTGTGGACATAGTTTAATTTGGTATACAACCTAAAAACAATCTGACTATGGAGTACAGTACTTGTGAGTAACTAATACTTTTACTCATCATCAAACAATAACCATTAACAAAGAACATCGTCAATGTGCTATGAAGAGTTTTTAAAGAAAGAAAACCACTAACTTTTATAAAGGGAAAAACATACATACGTCAAACAATTCAAATGAGGGTAAGAATAGTATGGTGGAGAAAGGAGATCTGAAAACTGAGATAAGTATGAGGAAAATGGAAATTCCCTACATAATAGATCAACTGGAAAGCACATAACATGCATCACAATGTGAAAAAAGTTAAGAACTGGTCAAGAAATTAGTTAAGAGAACACACAAAAATAATATTGCTTGAATAAAATAAATATACCTACTGATTGGCATCCATTGATGTGACCAGAACATCATTAATATTTTGGGGTACATCCAGGTCTAACACATGCAAGTACCTCTCATCCACACGAAGTTTCATTTTTACTAAAGCAGCTAGACAAAAGACAAAAAGAAAATTAAAATGATAATGATGCAATCATGTTAACATACACAAGAGGAAAAGGCTAAATGTACATATGTGTCACACTCATATAACACTACAAACTGCAAATGCAAAGGTCACATTTTGTTCACTGCAATTTGACAAATAAAATTGAATAAGAACAGAGGCATGACAAGGCCTACTCTGAGGTACTACCACATAAATTTCAAGGCCATGAAAATCATAAAATATCTGAAGGCCAATGTCCAATCATATAGATCTCAATCAGGAATCTTAAGCTTACAAACAGAAACCCTAATTCAAAGCCAAAATTAGGTAGCAAGTATATTGGACACTAAGAACATTTAGAAAATTTGGCTTAGAAACTGCTATAAAATCAGAATTGTGTTTTAAGAACGATGGCCAACGTTCTCATAAATCGCTCTATAAAAGATACTGACAAAAGTTATGCACTTATGGAAAGAGAAGTAAGAACCATGTGTTAGAAAACCATCAGAATAAATGACAGCATCAGAGAAGCAACAAGGACTAGTATCCATAATAATTTCTATTCCACCCACAGAAAGTCACACGTTAATAAGTAACAAAAACACCTTTACACTAGTCAGCCACTATTAACAAAACTTAAACCTCCAGAAATAAAAATATGCACCTAAACAGTCACAGTCATAACCTGATATATACTTCAAATCAAAACTACTAAATGTGATGACAGTAAAGGTTAATACATACTAGTGATAAGGGCAAATATTATGATAAATTCACAGTCTGTCATGAATAAAACATATAAAAGAAGACTCATATAATAGCAGTAAGAAAAATGCTTTTCATTTTGGAAACCTTCCGTACCTGTTATTCTGCTACAATAGATCGGCTTTGAAAATGATTTTCTCAGTCCTCCATAATGATCAGAATGGAAGTGTGACAAAAAATAATGTGATATTCCAGGGATAATGCCATATTGAAATGCATCCACCACGAATGATGTGTCTGAAACAATTAAACAGAATGTTAAAAAACCTACAAATGACAACATATACAATTTTAAACTCCTGAATAATTAAAAGAATTACTAGTGCATTTTCAAGATATCTTAATTTTTGTATTTGCTTCCACATTGGTAAATGTATTTCTGTTATTATAGAATATTATATTTCTCTTTATTCATGTACGTGATATATATTTTCTGACAACAAACCTAGCTATCATGTGAAATACACCATAACGTTTACTTCAAGTACTCCTTAATAGCAAAAAAAAGTCACTTTACACTTTTGTTCCTGTGCGAACAAAAGTTTCTCATACACGACATATAAATGTCAGTTGTAAAGGATTAATAAAGTATTGTGTAAGACAATACAATGTAATATACTTACACACATGCACTTCCTCTTAGATATTAAAGCTTTCTGATAATGAAACCTCTATGTTACAATATACAAATTCACTTTTTCATTACATCTCAGATGTTCACTGAATTTACAATTTGGATTTCTTAAAATACAAAATGTCCATATACCTGTAATACCAACTATATTCCCTAAATTCTAGAAATGTTTATAAACTATCTGGAAAATCAAAATTTAATCAAACATGAGATAATGAAATGTAAGTATAAACAAATTAATATGTATACTGGAATTAGATAATAGTAATTAGAGTAATTATGTGTTAAGTATTTTACCTGGAATTCTTTTATAGTAGGGACAAGTCTTCTTTCCTGAATACTGCTGCAGTGAGTGTAAACTACTGGCACTAGTGTGACTATTGGACGTGATAGTTAAGCTGCTGTCATTAATCACATTCATAGTAGATAAACCTTTCTGTTTCATTCCATGCAGAAGCTGCTTCCAATGTGTCACAACAAACTCTTTATCTGCAAATAACATTTAATAATTAAAAACAAACCAATAAGGCTTTATTACATGTAACAATCAAAATAAATTCTTATGCCTCTTTAGAGCTGTTATCAAACAGGGTCACACATACTGAAAGTACAGGAAGTTTTTTCAGAGTGACCCAGCAGACTGGTAACAGCTACTGTGATTGCATTACAAGAAATTTGTTAAGGCTCAAAATCTTCTGGCATTCTACTTTCACTGAGACAAAGTCTATATATATTAAAAACCAGAACTGCGAAACAGAAAATATATTTTGGTTTACTAAACACTCATACTCCCTCAGTAACTATGAATGAAATCCTGCAATCATGTTCATAATAAAGCCTATCCTTTCCAAGAGATGTCAGTGCACATCAGTTAATAAAACAAAGAACTTTAGGAAGAGGAGAGGGAATAACAGGAAATATATAAAACAAGTATGTTTCAAACACTTACTATGATTTGGTACATCACATGAATTTCCTACATAATCTTTCCTGGCTGTATTCAAATCATATGGTTTAAAGAAATGTGAGTCTTGAGATGCTACAACAGAAGAGTTGGTACTTTTAACACCTTTAGTACCACCATCAGCAGAGGATCTTTCAGAACGTGATGACTGAAAATATGATGTTATTGACATCTGACGGTGTGGGACTTCTGCGACTTCCTTCTTAGACCTGTTGTAAGGTAATTTCAGCTCCTTAACATTTGAAAAGAATTTAGATTCCAATTCCTTCTTCTTTGTAACTCTCTCATCAGAAAAAATTGTTGTATGTTCTTGTGAAAGTGAGCAATTTACCTGCATAGTCTTTGAACACTTACAAAGGGAGATCATCACATCACCCACTTCAGTATCTGGCAATGCAGTTCCTACAGCTAGCATCTACTTTTACTGGAGTCCTCAATTTGTTCTCATCATCACCTGAACTCTGTTTCGATTTTGACAAAACTACTGACATGGTAGCCCCGACTTCATGTAAACATTCAGAATCTGACTCCACTTTACAAGGTAATATACGAGTTTCAATGTTACTGTTTTCACCACATCTTGTACCTAATTTATCAGTAGTATAGTTGTGATCAACTGTAGTCAATATGTTTGACTTGCTCCCTTCAGATTTACCACTCTCAACTGTAGATTTCAAATTGTCATCACAGAACTTAAGATCACTACTAGTTCTTTCATTTGGAAGTGCATATTTTCTTCCATTAATTCTAATTAATTTCATTTCATCCTTCTTGTCACTCGCAAATGATTCCAAATGTAAATCTTCAATTACATGATCCACTATTTCGATATTCCTAACCGCATTTTCAACACACGTTTGATCGAAGTCACATTTCTGCAACAGAACATTGTTACAATCACCCCTTCTGACACTGCATAATTGTTTTTCATTACTAAACAATTTCTTTTTGTGAGCTGGGGTATGCCATTGGACATCATTACTAGTTCTCTTGATACTTCTATTACTGGTCAAAGGAGTAAGTGGGCTTAATAATAACTGTTCCTCCTTATGCTTAATTTTGTTTACTTTCTCTGAAGTAGCATACTGTAGACATTGTGGCAGATGGTCCTTGGAAGCTCTCATCTTTGCCAAGGCTGTGTGAGCATAATCTCGATAGTGATGAAGACTAACATTAAAACAGGTTTCTCCCAAAGGGCATTCTGAAATACACAAAATACAAAAATCAGTCCTATAACATATAGATTTCTTAAATTCTTATACTCATAATCACATAAATTAAAACAAATAATGGTCAAATAGTGTACTATGTTTATGATAATAAACTTAGATGCATATAACAAAATTCTTTCTTCTTACATTACCGTTTACCATTTTTATGGTACTGATGTTCATATGTTCAAGCTAAAAAAATTGTGTTACAAGTTTAAGAGTTTCACAGAAACCAACAAAGGTACCATTTTCCAAACCTTTATCATACATACCACTGCAATCCAACTGTGACATAGGGAAAAGGAGAGATTGAGATATATCAATGTAGTCAAATACTGGCAACCATAAAAGACTACAATTGACTTCCTAATATATTCTGTGAATATCTCTAGGGTCTACAACATAAACATTATTTGTGTTGAGTGGGAAGTATAACATTTAATTCTGTGTTATCTATATCAGTTGTAGTCATGCATACTTACCTTCCAGCTCATCAAACTTGATGTTGCACTCATGTACATGTACATGAGGATAAACTTTCATAATGTCAAATGGTGCTTGGCACACTGGGCAGAACTGCACTCTATTTGCACTAGGCTGACGATGTGAATCTTTACACTGGTTCATACCTACTTTGGTTACCATACTTTCTACTGTACTTCCAACACAGATACTTTTAGACCAATACCCAGTACTTTTCCTACTTTTCATATAAGATCGTGATAAGCGACTTGTGGATGATACTTGTGACAATGAAATATCATCATTTCTTGATGTCAATGATATGCCATTTATGGATAATGGCATAAATGTATCATCCACATCATCCATTCTCATCAAACCTGAAACATAAAAAAACTTGTGCACCAAAATAAACTCATACACAAATACATTAAATTCAAGATTTGCATATTTTTACTCATAATTGCTGCTTTCCAGTTCTAAGAAAGAAATTAATAATTCCTTGAATTGAATTTCTTCATATCTACGTAATTTATATTAGAAACAAGTAAATGTTGTGCTATGACATGCTCTATATCCCTGGCTTGCGTTAGTTTCGGGTAGGAAAATCATGGTCATGTTATTTTAGTGAACTGTATCAACAACCACAAATACACGGAAACATTTAGGCCATTCAAGCATACATTTATCGAAAAGTACCTGGAGCACTAACGCGCAACAAAATTGTTTCAATAATTGTTATGGTTTTTAACATATCATGAACTTTTGCTTGTTTTTGTATCATTATTCACTGAACCTATCCTTCAACTAACTTTGGATTTGAAAACCAACGCCTGCTCCTATCTGATATTTATTTACCACTGAGTTATGAAACTTCCGTATCTCCAACACAAAAAGAAACTGATGTGCATACACCTTTCTCAAGAATATACACTTTGTAACGTTCATATTTAAATCCCATTTTCTCGGAAGAGACAACAGGTGAGGAGTACACAAGGCGAGATTTCAAGTTTTACACATAATCGAAAGGAAGCAGGCAGACAAGCACTGTGCACCTCGCAGTTCGTACATTCTGCCAGTTGATAGTGGCCATAAGCGCATTTCAATCATAAATCAATTTTTACAGACTACATGGCTCAACCCACAATAAAATCAAGACATAGTTCAGAGTTTATCTACAAGAGAACGCTCCTGTCGCTAAACACAAATTATAGGTACAGGAACGAGCTCATCTATGAACCACAGAAATTTGCCTTTATGAATTGCCATAAATTTTGCACATACATTATGTGTAGATACAATACAGATCATGGTTTACACCTTCACTTGGTTCACTTTTCGACATGGTAAATACTTAAACCGGTGTTTCGGTAGACTGCATAGTATTGAAATGTTTATTGATTCCCATGACACTTGAATGTTACAAGTTACGTGAAATGCTTGGAAACTAGGTGTCGATGAGTAGGAAGAAGACTGTTTTCTGGGTTTGTTATACCATGTAGTCTGGTAGAAGTTTACTATTCCAGAGGTGCTAGCTGCATCCATGACCAGGGCACCAAACACCTCTGAAAACGTTAAGAAACTTCTACAGAAGACATTTTTCCCTGTGCTGTCATCTCTGTGTACATCTCATCCAATATGCTGGCAGTTCAGTAGCTTGCCCTACTAGTCTATACATTCTACAGGCACAGGCATCAAAACTGTGCATTGTAAATGCAAACTGGGAACAAACCTCCATTGCAACAAAAGGCAAATTTTTCACACACATTTGTTTACAAAAATAGCCACTACTGTTTACAGGAATGATACTGGAACAACAAAAATGACTGCTTCCACTGCAATGCTGTGCCTCAAATGTCAGAAGTTTCTCATGTCATTTATCTTACCTGCAGCAGACAGCTCTCACAGTGCTGAAGCCAGAGCGAATTGGCATGTGGAAGGCGTAGAATACATGAATCTCAAAATGAATGCAATGACATTTCTAAAAAATGACTCACTGCGCAACAATTTCCATATTATATAAAATATATATTTCACTAACTTCTTTATTACAAACATTTTTCTGTAGTGTATATTTAGAGAAATGCAAGAAAAAATAGCTTTGTTAACAATTAAACTGTATCTTCATACTAATGGAAAGAACTATTGGTACTGAGTTGTTT
The DNA here is from genome assembly GCF_000696155.1 of Zootermopsis nevadensis. Next base: position 132,690 of record NW_019059998.1, on the reverse strand, counting down.
TTTCTGTTGTTGAAGGTAATACATACAAAATGGAAGAATTACACAGAGTATGAATTATGTAACACACATGAAAGATACAATAAATGCATACAAAATTTAACTTCAAATACCTAGAAATAATATATCAAAATTGTTATTAAAAGACAGGTTGTGAAGATATGAACTGTACTAAACTTCCTCAGTCCAATCAGTATACAGTTTATCCCAAGTCCAAAGCAAAGGCCCGATGATGGAACAACTGTTTCTATGTGAGGAAATGAGTAACAACACTGGGGAAAAGAAAACAACATCTTTATTTTCAATCCCTAACAAAGGATATTAATTTTATAAAGCATTCTATATACAATTTCAGAATCCAATTGTGGAAATGAAAACTACAGCCCTTTGCCATCATTTTTAACTTTTGCAGCTCGTGGATCATCTGGGCGGTATACTGTAAAGGAAATGTGACACAATAAGTTGGTGCATAAAGTACATACACATAACATATTTAGAATCATTCTAATCTATAAGCTATTTCTTTATTTCATACTCAGGATGCTAGAGTTCACTGCAAATACAGAATACATGTTTCAAAGTACACTTCATAATGAAGTAAAATACACCTGTTATTTTAGTTTGTATGTGAGTGCATGCGTGCACATGCTCCACAGAAATGATTCATATTTACAGTATTTGATTAGCTGTAATATCGAAAACTCTTATTTCAGTTCCAAAATATCACCTGAATTTCTGAACATCTTTGAAGCAAATACTTTACACTCCGTGCCAGTGCTTCTCAATCGGTGTGTCATGACACTGAGTTCAAATGTATTTCTGCACATTTAACAACAGTTCACAAAACAAGGCAACAATAGTGAGATCATGTTCAGTCCTGTTTTGTCATTTGACTGGCCTGTGCTGCTGTTAAACTGTGGTTGTCTCAATATTTTCATATTTTTTTACATATTGCAAGCTTTTGGAATAACCGTTCATATTTTTAACAATTTGCCAATCTTATTTATTCATCATTCATAAAATGTTTATATGCTAAACTTTTTTATTAACTGTAAAGCAAATTACAAAAATGAAATAAAAAAGTCTATGCCAATTTCTCACTACAGAAACCTTCAGTTCTATCACAGGTAACTTAAACAGAGATTTGTGGTGAACAGAGTGGCACTGGAGGTTTTCCTCCAAATTTCAATTTTCCACTCCATGAGGTGTCTAACAGCACTGACTAAACAGCACATTATCACAACCCTGATACTATGTTAGGGGCTTCATGTAACAGAACACTTGGCTGGTCTCAAGAGTAAGGGCAGCTTTCCACAAGGGAGTAAATTTATTTTTGCAGAAAAAATATAAATTATAATATAAACTACTTTTTTAATGGTAAATGCTAAGATTCCTAATTTATTAAATTATACAAAAAATACTTTTAGTTAATGTCTGCTTACCTATATAATCAACTTTGTATCTCCTGTTGTCTCCATCTTTAGAATAATAATTATAAAGACCAACTACACCCAAGCCCAACCCAAACACAGCCAAAGCTGTAGTGGCAATGATTTCAGGAATTTCATTCCAGCCTTGCTTAAAAACACCAATCACTGGAATAAAAATGCTTGTTCATCAACTTATCTCACCAAAATAATTACAACAGAAGTGTATTAACAACTTATTTAACCTTTAACTAACATGTGGAATAATGTTTTGAATATGTAAGATATAAATGCTGACACATTCAAAACATCTAGGTTTCATCTCCAAAAATTAGAAACATGGATGAAAATTGAAAAGAGGCGGGAAATATGCTGTTACAAATTATTTGTAACCACATATTACAAATTTATATTGTTTTCACACAATGTTTTACAGAGACTTGAAGACATCACTGAATAGTTACAATCTGCACTGTTTATCAGTTTGTGATGTGTGTTAAAATTCAACAAGCCTTGGCTCAAGAAAATGTACACAGCATCATTCAACATCAACAGAAAAAGGAGTTAGTATAACCCATCATAAAGGAACCCTTTATAAAGCACATATGGATGGACTGTGGTCAATTTAAAATCAACAGTTTTACCAATGTTGGTCTTCTGGTTCATAATGGATTTATACATACATACTAAAAATTCAGAGAAACATATTGGTTATCTGTCTACAAATTCACACAACTTTACAAACCAAAAGACCAACATCTTCACAGAAATAAGAACCTAAAATCTCAGAACAGTTATGCCAAGCAGAAAATATTCTGGTGTGCATTCAACATACAGCACATATGAAAGGCAACACTGTCTCTCTGGTTTGGTGAATGTTGCAAATTTCAAAACTATGTGCCAACAAACAATTAGAAAATTAAGAAGATATAAGTTTTGTATGTAAATGAGCAAGACTTTCACATAAACTTAAGACATGATCAGGACATGGTAGAAGTGTACAAATGGTCAAGTAAGATCAACAATCATTGGACAATTAATGAGAGACAGGTCACTAACAGCTTGTATGGAAAAGACTATTGCCCATTCTTCGGAGGTCATCCAAGAGGGCTAGATGAATGACTGACAACATTGCTGAAATCACCACTGTGTCAATAGTACATGTGAAATCTCACAGAGGATCAGTGAGAAGAATGAGTCCTAACTGGGATTCTGAGGGATGCAGTAGCAACAGTATGATGTTACAGCTGACAGTATTCATATATTCTGAAAAGGATTATAACACGAGATGGAATGTACTTTATTTTTATCCACAACTAAGCATCAAGCCTTGTACTGGGAGTCACCCTCATAAGCAAGTACATAGACTGTAATGCATAATTCTCAAGAGTAAGGTGATGTTGGAGGTGTACAATTCATCTGGAGTTCATTCTGGAACATTGTAAGTCAACATGACCATGAACGGAGATTCATATAAAATATAGTGAAAAGTATGCATTTTAAATTAACGATAAATTTAAAACGCAACATACAATATCACATTCTGAAGTTACAAAACTTACCCGTTTTGCCCTTAAATAGTCCCACTAAACGCGCCATTCTGGTTTCAGCAGTCTTTCGACTTCTTTGCAATGAAAGCCTCTTGGATAAAGATATCTGTGACAACTACCTGGCAAAGGATTAGATCCATAGATACTTGGATTTAACACTGCATGGTCAGCAGTTGATTCACATTTAGGCCACACGATTCCGCTGGCGCTAGAAACGTCATTTCACTGCTTGTTAAAGCGGTGATATACCACGACATAATAATAGTAACAAATTACAAACACACACGCCCACATATTTATAGGTGCAAAAGGAACAGATATTACGCAAGGCCATTGACTGACTCACAGTTTGGGCAAGAGACAATAATTTACAACTCAATAAAGAGAGAGGGTCCAGACAAGTTTCAGGAAAGAGCGAATATTCTCAGCAATAGACGTCAGTAAATGTAGGTAAAAGAACGTAAAATAATTAAGTACTTCATGTACCCGGTTATTTTCCTACAAGCAATGCGAACAGCCTTACGGATCCACATAAATGAGAAAACAGCGATAATCATCAGGCACAAAAATAATCCGAAATTGTTATAATCAGATATTGATATTCAGAGCAGAGATTACTCCAACAGTGAAAAATGGCATAAAGCTGCTCTGGTAACATTTGTCTAACCATGGTATAAAAACCCTGGAAATTGTAGAAGTTACATTTCTCATGCAGTACGTACTTTCGACTTGTAAATCCGCTGGATGGCTGCTAGTGTATGATATGACAAGAGGGGACTTGCTCATTGAAGAGGTTAGACATCAGTTGCTTTTTCCCGCAGCGGAAGCCAATGTTCATGTACCGACAAAATGGAATTAGCAGAGGAATTCAATTTAGCGATTCGTAAGCAAGCGACGCTTTGTTGAATTGGTCGTGGAGAAGAGCGGAATATGAACTGCAACATGGAGGACGAGAAGGTCGAGTGCATGGTTTTTAATCATAAAGTACCCAATTTAAAGAATGTTCACGTACGAAATTATAAACCTGTTTGCGCCTGCTGCCAAACTAATTTGATCGACACCAGCTCAAGATACTATGTAGGAAGCACTGGCTGACCGGATTGTTGGTGGTGCAATTTTAAAGTTATCGCTATACTTTTCCTTTCAATGGACGAAATGAACCAGTGTTTGGGAGTATTTTCGTAATTAGAATAAAAAGAAATATTTTTGGAAACCGGAAAAACGAGGTCTGTTGCCTCGATTACAACTTATTGATATTCGCTGTCCCAGAAGTTAGGCGGAAGCAGCCTTCTGTACTGAGAACTCGACTTATTAAAACCCTTCAGCGTGGAGTGCCGAGCACGCTCGCATAATGCGCGCTAAGATTTCTCCTTCTACGTAGCGACTGACCTTGTGGTTTATGTATTCTGGCTCCAGTAGCCGTGTAGAGAAAAAAGCTGGCTGTCGATTGATATATAACATGACTCTGACTGATCGATTTTACCAGTGTCTTTCGACTTTGAAATATAGATCGATTATTGAACTCAACTACATTCAGTCTCTGCTCTGTGGCTCCCTCTATCGAAGACGAATGAAGTAATATAGTTACGGCTACGACAGCTGTGTAGGACACATTGCAAGCTTTGCAACGGTATATGATGTCAGCAAGCTTAGTATGAACTCGACTTATTAAACATTAACATTCATTGTTTTAAACTACATATAAAAGAATTTTTTGTCATCTAATTTCGAATATGGGACATCTTATGTTTACAGTATAATGTTATGGATTACAGAATTTTTGTCTTAACCTGAATATGCGAAGAATCAAATCTTCCTATTTGAACACATTTCGAGAAGAACCAAGGAACAGGGGTCCTAGCAAGATACATTCCGAAATTTTCTCCAAAGACTGCAAGCATTCAGAAAAATGAGTGATAGTTTCATGTCCATGTTTGTTAAGTGATTAAAATCACTTGCAATCCCTTCACTACTGACAAATTTCTAATCACGAAACTGCATCAAGTACGGCTCGCAATTGGCCAAGGATTGTTATCAGTGTCCGGTTCAAATCCAGGAAGGAGGCAGACTATTAATATTCTACCTAAACTGTGCTGGATTTTTACCACCAACACAAACAACTTCTTGGTACTGAGGATTGAGGATCACATAGTGATGTCGATTGTAATCGTCCGGGTTATGGAGATGCGTGGTCTTGTAAGTGGGTACCATGATTAGGGGAAACGTAGGTAATCACATACATGACTACATGACACCACAGAAGACAGAGTTAACAACGTAGCGTTACTTGGAAGATCGAACGTTTTATGTTTTTTTCAGGTAGACGGTATGACGATAATACACTGTTACCTCTTGACAAAGTGTAATTTATTTACTAAAATAAATTAATTTAAAGAAATTGAACATAAGTTAGATTCCGAGTTCTAACGGCTGAGAGTATGAAGATGGCTGTCTTAAAGATAAACGTAGCCTATTGTTCAGAATATTTATAACAATAATGATTCTCCGTGTAGAATACATAAACTGATAGCTCAATATCACAAACTAATATACCCGCTCAATATTTATTTAATAATAATTTATAATACCAGTAAGTTAGTAGTAATTATAATAATAAAAGGATCTCTCTCCTCGCTCATATTTCACTCTGCAATGGTTAAAGAAAGAAGTGAATGGGAATAAAATCGAAAGTTGTCTTTGTACACACGTGATCAAAAGTTGAGGGGCAAGTTGGATGGCAACAACAATTGCATTAATAACAACAAAAACGAAATTAATAATAATAATGTGTCCCAGTTATGTCACGGGAAGTCCGGTTACGCTGAAAGAGTCATCGCTCTGAGCTGGTTTAAGCTCACAGAATGTCTGTAAAGTGTAATAAATTAAACTTGTCAAAGTTTCGCGCAGTGAACTGTGGCAAGTTCGTAGCTTTGAGCTTTGAACACGAGTTTCGTAGCACAGCAGCCTCGCGATATGCGAGAGTGAGACAGCTGAAATTACTTCCAGACGAGAAAGCATTTTCCCGTGAACAAGGCACGGAGAGCGAACAGCTCTCACAGAGACTGCTGGTCCTGCATCAGGCGTTGTCATGGAAACACGTACCGCATAAGTATGACGTCATCACACGTTCTCCCTGTCAAATTGCAACTTAACACCTTGAAAATCTGATGTTTGTCTTTGTCTGAGATGTATATATTTATTTGTCCCACTGCAGACTGTCGTATCATAACGCCTATTATGTTGGCAATTCTGTTTCATTGTGCCTACAATTTACACACGTTTCAGGCACGCTTTAATTTAATGGATTTAATTAAAATTTACATTAATTTTTACGATATTTTCTTTTAATGATATACTCGAAGAATGCTATCGTTAAAGGCGGAATGCTGTTTTGTTTGAATAAATGTTACATATTCAGTATTTATTGATACACTGCATATTCCGAAACTTCGCAGAATAAAAAAATTAACACGATATGTCACATTTTTGTTCGATGCGTGAACTATTTTTTGATAAAATGAGATAGTTAACAGCAATTTATATAGATAACGTACAACATTAAATTATTCTAATAGATTTGTAATCTTTATTTTCTTTGGGAAAAGTAGATGGTATCACATCCATACGTTTATATATGTTTCTTCTATAACAACATTAGAACAAACTGGAGAATATTCATTAAACTTGGTGGATGTCATACCACTTTTAATTTCCTGTTATTTTTAATACCAACATGTTGACATGTAATGTGAAAAATACATTTTCACCACTAGTAGAGCGTATGTTCATTCAGACAGGAAATAAGAATTATGCTATTTAAACACGAGAGACGATTTTGAGTAAAAACATTTATGGAAAATGTTTATGTCCTAAGCATCCATGCTTCACGAGATACGGTCTTGAAGACCGGAGAACAAATGAAGAAAGGAAGTCCAGAATATAAATTGTTCTTTGAGTACCATCATTTACTATTGAAATGTTGCTGCTACTCGTCCTCTATCAGAAAGTTCCAAATGGCTGATCAGTAGCTTGTGCTTTAAATTGACAAGTTGCTTCAGAACAGGGTGATACAGCGAATCGTTATTCCAACTTAATAAATGCTATAAAATGTAGAAATATCCTAGGCTTACACAAAAAATACATTGTAAAAGTAACTTGTAAGTATGAACTCATTTTATTTAAGGATATCTGTTATGACGGAAAAATAAATTCTATACGAACATGTACAAATTTATTTTTATCAAGGAATATGTGAGGCACATTAATTTTCTTTTTCATATTGTCTGAAGTGACCTTATCGGACAGTGTTACTTTTAGAATAAGCACCTAACTGTGTGTGTGTGTGTGCGGAATAAAAGTCTATGTTCATGATTTCTGATGTGGCACGTCTTTCTGTTACTGTAGAAAGCGAGGAAGAAAAGAAACATGGAATATATTTTGGTTCTCCCAAAAACTAAATTTTATTCTATTATAAAGGGATCATTGCTCATTTTCACCTGTATTTTTTTTTCTAAAATGTTTATTGCATGTTATTGCACAAATGTTTAATGTATACTTTTGCTTCCTGAAAATAAAATATATCAAACTCTCAGTTATTTACGGTGCTGGAAAATGCACCAATTTCTATCACAAGATAAATGCAGACTTTCTACTTTCTCCTTTCAATGTATGGCACTACTTTTATCACACATCAGTTAAAACTGCCGCACATTTTAGAAACGTTTTTCATCATACGAAATGAGTTACAGTGCATATGTAATACAGAGAAGTGATGTCTCGAAGAGTGACTCACTAAATTTGGGAATCGGTTCACTGAATGGGTTCCGGCAGGTATTTAAGAGATATGTGGTAATGGGAAAAAAAAGAAAAAGAAAGAAAGAAAAGAAACACCGTTCACAAACACGTGGACATTCAGCTCTTGGGTGACGTGTTGTATAACAATTGTCCGTAGTGTTTTACTGTGACGTGGCAATTACAGATATTTTTACACAAAAACATTATTGGCATTGGTAAATATCTGCTATTAGTCAAATGTTATAAAAGTTTCTTCACCATTCTCCATGCACACATTACCAAATATTCAGACGGGTACATACAGGACAATCGAAGAGACACGCAACCCACATGAAAATATTTGTTGGTAGTCGCAATTCAGTACAATTCGATTCGATTCTGTGATTACATAACAGCCCACACAGTCCGTGAGTTGCCTTTCAACAATCGAAGTGCAAGAATGTCTTCTTCACAGTAGCATCGTGGGTTCAGTGTCGGACACTTCCTGGCATCTCGTTCTTATTTTAATTTGCCAGAATGAGTTTCGGGATACAGTTCCCGATTCTCCTGTGTCAACGAAATTTGATAATATCTCGTCTGGCGAACCGTATCCATAACACAAGAAACGTGCAGGACAAAAACCATTCCGGTCACTTTCAATGTCAACTGACGATAGTTTGGGCGATATCCCCCAAAATTTGTCACGCCCTCAACGAAAGTCACTGAAAAAATTTCTCCTCATAGTGGATTATCCTACGAAAGTGTACAAATAGAACATGTGCCAGGAATAGGTTACGTGATTTTTCGATCATTCTGTATTTTATTTATTAAAATCATAGATATTTATACAATCAATATGCAACGTTTAAAAAGAATGAGAAAGTTACAGCGTATTTTATAAACATGATCTTCTCACTCACAGTGATGTTTATATTGGTTAAGGTTGCATATATGGGATAACGGCAGACACAAACTACAACTTTTATGTATTTAGCATAATCCATACATTTCGTATGAAGCATATTCAGTCTTGTCCAGAATTTATTAAAATAATTATTTTATTTTATTGACTTCCGGTAAACCACATCCTGTTTGATATATTTCACAGACGTTTAGTACTTCCAGCCATTTGTGTCTTCTCGACAATACCTATATTATCATGGAAATATACATACGAATGTAGCATATTTTCTGTTAGCTAAAATCTCAGCACAGGCAAGGGTTAAATAACACACTAAAAAAATTCTTTAATATAATTTAATTACAGGCATGACACTCTCAGCCATTCAAAACACGAACATTTTATCACGTTTATTTGCGGTAGACAGAACACAGACTGGAGACCTTTTCAGAATATCGAGCTTTAAAGAATACAATTGTATATAAACAAAACTAACTACAGTAGAAAGTTGTTAAATACAAGTATTATGTTATTTGTTATAATTTTATATTCTAGACTTTGCTGTTACATAAGCAAAATATGCATTTAGTTTTGATTAATAATCAGCATTAAGCAAAATTGTCATCTTTTGATTTTAAGTGGATAAGAATGGCTTCAAAATCCTGGATTATTGTTCAGAAAATCATATTTACACATGAGTATTGCTTCATACATAACATGTGGTGTTCATTTAATATAAACCTGTAATACTTACTTGTTTATATACTAATATTAAAAGTAAAATCACAGTGTAAAAAATCACTGTTTTTACCTAACAGGTACATATGCTGTGCAAACAGATTAACAGCAGTGTACCTCAGAGCATTCATCAATTTGTATTCAGTTTTGCAAACATTACAGATAAAAACAATGAAATTATGACGAAATAACTCTTACAAATAGTGCTTGAAATAAAAATTGATTACGCTGGTTTATCACATTTGAAAAGTATGAAACCTTCCTTCTTGTATGGATACAGAAAATTACCTAAAAGCTGTCACTTGCTTCTGATTACTTCGGTTTATGAAACCTCTCATTAACAGTAAAACCCCAATCTAGTGCTGAGGTTGAGAATGAATAGGAGCTATAATTCTCTCCCCTACGCGCCTACATGGCGCGTAATGGGATGGATTTACCTCAGTACTAATAAATATAACCACGTACGTTATTTCTCACGATCCATTACTGTGTGGTTTAGAAATAAAATAGAGTTGTTTCCTATCTATCCTGCTGTTTTATTTTGTATTACACCTCCTTTTATGGTATTCAATTAAGTAGTGCATAAATTTGGCTGAATTGAGAGTATTATTTTAACCGAACAACGGTTATATTTCTACTCTAATATTTTTCAAATACATGGAAAATAAGTAAAATATGTAAATAAATGTAACCATGTTAAGAATTATTAACAAAATGAAAAAAAAAACACATCACGTTCTTCACATAAAAATACTCACGATTTTTACATCATGGCGAAAGGTACAAATAATTCTAAACAAGTACTGCTATTCAGTATGAGACTTGAAGCCTTAATGACAGCCAGACGTGATCAACTCGTCTCGGACGATCAATTCAGAGTAGAAATCCAACATTTGTAGCACTGTCTCTTTCTCAGTCATCAGAGGTTCAATAGGCTGAGATAGTCTGTGAAACGTTGGACGTCTGTTTCAAAATGGCTCAACTGATCACCAAACTTAATGTTTCGAACAAGTAACAAAAGTTACTTCTATTTATTGTGTAAGCATAATCTCACGGGATGAGATGCAGTTCCTGACAACACACAAAAAACAGGTCACATGTTAACACGATTACAATATGAGTAACTTGTAGTCAGTCTCGGTAAAATTCAAGATGTGCACGCCCATACAGCGCCAACAAACTGGGATGAGAACTTGATATTCAAGTAGGAAAAATATTTTCAAAATTGTGATGCGATTTTCTTATTTTATACCCAAGGAATCCTATTGCATATGCAAAAGATTTAATATCTCAGCCCCAGACCTAAGTCAGAACAAGCCAAAATAAAGAGAACAATACGCTTACACTCTTCCGACATTCTACAATTTGTATGTTTAATTTAAATGAATAATCAGTTAAATGAGTCTCAAAGATAATCAGTATTTGATGTGATTTAAATATTTTTCCTTTATATATAGACATATAAAAATTCTAGAGTTCTCATTTTCTTGAAGATTGTGAAAGATCCCACACAAAATGGGACTGCAAAGAAAATTAGTATTGAAAAATAGATTCCAAGCGTAAATGAGTTTCTTCTTTTTAATATTCTGTCTTGTATAGTTAGAAGACTTGAGATGGGCTCATTACGCAACTACAGAATTTCGACCAAAGGCGGTAAGTATATGTTAAGGTTAGCTGTGTTATCCCGTGTTGAAAAACAGACAAATAAAGTCTTGTCTTCCTTTCCTGGTTCATTGGCATTCCATAGACTGGATCACAGCAGAACCGATAAGATAAAATGCATATTTCACCAGCTTCAGCCAGCCAGCCAGCCAGCCAGCCAGGATGTTGTTACCATACTTACACTCGCAGCGAGCGTAAACCTCAACTAGATAGCTAACAACGCCTGGCTGGATGGAATTGCCTAAAGATACATTTTATTTGATCGATTCTGTTGTGTTCAATGTGTGAAGTGCCGCTGAACTATGAAAATACGGCACAAGGCTTTTTTATTTTTTACAAGTGTTAGCCGGATTAACACTGCTAACACGGCTAACATAACCGCTCCGCCCTGAATCCGACCTAATACATAACAAACTGAATGAATATAAACTTAATAAAAACTTTTATACTGTTACTAAAGCACTAAAAGATGATCAACAGAACGTAAGAAATCGATTTTGGCTTAAGACTGGAATCACATGGATTTCTATCGTATGTTATCCGGTGTATGTGATGGGCCTATACTCCGGACACAGAGTACTACCAGATGTTAAGGAGTTTATTGTTTTCGAATTAATTACAAAGCGGAACATGCCAGAGGACCTAATCTGTGAAGACGGGGTAGGAAGTGTGAAATCGTATAATACACACTTGTCCTTACCAGCAGCACCCCTTTCAGCCATGCAAAAACTTCTTCGTGAACGTGAAAAATAAAGAGCCGTTATTGTATGACACATCTATGTTCGTCATCTGAGGAGACCCCAATGCCAAGATTAGCCCCTGCACGACCTCTCCGTCTGCCTCTTACCAATCCTCTAAGACTCCCAAAAACACGACCACCACCCAACCCCCCGGAGCCTCCACCATCACCAACAATGCCACTGCCTAACGAAGTTTTGGTACGCATGATCATGAGATCAGTTCGAATGCTCGGACGTCTGACATTCGGCGCGACAACACCACAAGCGTCGCTCAGACGTCGCTTGATGGAGATGGTACACTTCTTGGAGCGATGGCTCGGTGTGGGAGGGGGCAGCGTGTACGGGCTGCCAAAGCTGGGGTGCAGGCGTTTGTGATGGTTCGGTGCCATCTCCAACGGGAGCCCAGCTACTACGAAGAGCTCATAGAAAAGTTCGTCGACTCTTATGTTGCGTTTGGCTGATGCCTCGACGAACACACAGCAGTCGTCTTGTGTCTCGACGTATGCCGAGGCTTCATCTACAGATACAGTCCTGTGGAACAGAGAAAGACACTCACATTTCGTGTTGGCTACAACCGAGTGGGCGGGATGACGCACTGGAGACACAATAAACTTGTAGGCTATTTGGGAAATTCGCTGTTGGAGTCTCAACCGGTTTATCGGCGATTATATCCCGCTTTTCCACAGTCTCTTCAGCTGGAACAAAAAGGCCGCAAATGTATCCTTCCAAATCCGTACCAAGTTACCACCCATGATCATCATTCCATCTCATTCGACGGTACTGTAAAGTTAAAAGCCTAATCTATATTTCTTTGTACAGTAGAACCGAATATTGACAATATTAGGTCAATGAGGTTGATATACACCGAGTGGGCTTAGTTTCAGTTACTCTTCGTGAGGTCAAAGTTTCCACGGAGCTAGTCTGTTGTTACAAGAGAAAATACAAATTTTTATCGCCGCTTATACAGAAGATTTTATTCAATATATTCTCTCTTTTGGCTATAAGTTACATAGTGTTCTTACTGTGTTCTTACACGCAACAATTACGTCATTTTAAAGCCATAAGCATTACGTAAGATGAGTGGAGGACATATACATTCATCGATCCTAATGGAGCAAGGAGCAACTCTGTTGTTCTGACTAGGTCGATCACTTTTCTTCCGCTCTTCAGCCTATGTATCACCTAGAGTTATGAGAGAGTGAATGAACGGGTACAATAGTCTAGCACGGGGAAATTCGCCAATACCAAGGAGGATAATTGGGGGGGGGGGAGAAGGAAGATAGCATCCTTGACAGGACAATAAAGCTGCTTCGTACTGTAAACAGGTCTGTATTTTAAGGTAACTAAAGATATTAAGGGTTAGGGATATAACTCTAAGTCAATAACCTGATGGCGTGTTAATGAATACTGGTCACAGACAGTCTCTGATCTTTGTAGAGGACCCTTAACTACAAAAGCAACTTTTATGTCCTACGTTTCTGTGAAAAAATCTCTCCAGTCTAGAAATAAATGATGTGAACTCAAGGACTTATAAGCAAACACTTGCAGTTTATTGATAAGTGAAGTTTTCACAGCGGTGAAGATGCCATGTAACGCCGTGTGGACTTGTGGGTACATACATAGAGGAACATAATGTCTCTTGAAGATACATGTAGTGTGTTCCTCCCGAAGCGTTGGTACGTACCCACAAGTCCACGCGGGCTTATAACTCAGAATAATAACAAAAGAAATTACCTGTACAGAATATTTCTAGCATATTCACAAGCAGTAAACAAAACAATCTTGTCTTTTACTGATTTACACAAGTTCGGCGCTGAAATATATTTAGACAGATGTATGGCATTATAGAACGGACTATTCTTTTCAAAGCAGACTTTGTCACTAAAGTGGCAATGAGTAGCTTGTATATGTGATGTATTGTGGCTATAGCAGGCACTGAGAGAGAGAGAGAGAGAGACAAACGATGACAGACACATCATATTTGACTGAACCACACTTCATAAAGGTCAACACACACTTTCGCATTTGGCCTGATTTGTCTACATGAATGACGAACAAAGGGTCGATTGTGGATGGAAACTCAAACTAAACAGGAGACCAAGGAGTGTAAACTCAAGAGAGACTACGAGTCAATCGCTGTTCTAAAATGGAATGACATGCATGTTTCACTATGGTGAGGAAGCAAGAGTTGAAACAGACAACCTCAGAGAGAAATTGAAACATGTAGGCCTATGTTTTATTGTACAATTACTTTCTACTATTAGTGAAAATGTCCGTTCTTAAACTGTACTCTAATACTGAAAGTGCTCATCATTTACGACCACTTGAGAGGAGGAAACATTTTGAATCAATATATTTCTCCCTTTTGAAATATCTTTTCCTTTTGCTTTCGCATAATTTTATAATGGAACGGTATACGTTGAAACTGCGACACTGCTGCGAGGAATACCATCCGCGACTCACTGGTTTAGAACTACCGGTTTTTCGCCAGGATGTCAGTATAGTTAATCAAACAATTGCTCGTATTTATCAGTATCACAATTTCTATTTCATCTTTCTTTATTCCTCATTCATAATTATTTCCATCGTCTCTATAAGCTGCAAAACGGAACATCTGAATGCCTGCAATTCTGCATATAGACTACCTGCGTTATTCAGGTGACGGAGAAGTTGCCGTAGCAGCATGGCGCGATAAATCAACTCCTGTGGACTGGACCAACGACGCCTAAGCGCTGTAGTTTACAACGAGTGTCATGTAACGACCTTCCTATGTTATAAACAGTGGAAAAAGGTGCCCAACATTCCAGAAGTTAGAAAACGCACATATTCAGTTACATGTATCAAGCGACGAAAACTGAACTCTTTCATTTGAAACTAAGTGACATTTAGATTAAATGGCCAATGAACTGTTCGTTTTATGGGTCACATGTACGACTCTGCATGGATGTACAACCATTAAGGCTCTAAACTTCGATGACAGACATTAATACAGTTTTTGTTTCTTTCTTCGTTTATTTAATGACTCTTCGTAAAGTGAAATGGGTATGTAGAAAGAAAACCAGGATGGCTGGAACTACAAACATAAACTAAAAAATCTTACCCATCCTGTTTTGAATATTATCGCCCATTATTAAATCTCCCTCTGGCACCAAAATTCCTAACTATAATACTTCCAAAAATTAATTTTTTCTGACCACAGAAATCGCATCGAGGATTATTGTTGTTTTTTGGTAGTCTATCAGTAAGTTGGTAACGTTACACGTGTCACAGTTTTATAGCTATGCGAGGACAATGGAAACTAGTTTTATGAAAATGATGGTAGGTCCATATTGTTTAAAGACGTGTGCGCCCCATTTCTTAATTTCTCAACACCAGTTTTGAGGTAAACAACAACTATTTTTATATTTTGTCTCCTATATATATCAATATGTGTAGACTTACGTACCTATACGAATTATATAAAATATTTATTTAAATTTCATTGCATCCTGTCTGAGAATTTTCCGGCAGCCAATTCCTAAAATATTTAGAATACGTAAATAAATTGTACGTTTCCGATTTTTTGTCGTTCGTAATTATAGCTGTCAGTGCGCTAGTGAGACTTCAAAACACGTGAGAACGTAATTTACTTCCACCCTCGTACAATTACATTATTTTACAAACTTCCATCATGTGTGATACATTTTCAGTCGCTACAAATTTTGTGTTCACTCAGTTATAATTCTCCTACAGAAGATCAAACCAAACACAGAATCACATGTAAAGTAATTCCCTTCTGTGGTAAAGTGTTCTATAAATCATCGTAATACAGTCAGGTCTGTATATGCCTAAATCCATTAATTAATTTGTTCCCTTATGCATACGCATTAAACATCTATTAACCGAGTGGTTTTAGTGATTACTCATGCAGCTAACGATTACTCGAAATTCAGAAATATTTATTTCATAACGTGATAGAACCTCATGAGGTAATATTAAAGTTCGGCCTCAGTACAGAGTGTAACATAATAAGGTACACCATCTGAATGTGTTGTTACGGAACTAACACCGGTAGCATAACGCCGAATAGACTTGTAGTTAGATACCAGCGTTTCAGATAAACATTCTGTATCCAAGTAGGATTTGATATTTTCAAGGCTGTCTTCTGGGTTGTTGCGCCGAGTAGTCTGGCAGAAGTTTGCCGACGTTTCAGAGATCCTTGCTACCTCTATCATCAGAATTCATCGCCACAATATTGGATGCAGCAAGGAACTCTGAAACGACGGTAAACTTCTGCCAGACTACTCGGCGCAACAACTCAGAAGACAGCCATCTTCATACTGTATCAATTTCGACGGCTGATCGCTAGTCACTGAAAGGTTACCATTATGTAATTCATATTATAAGATCACTTTTTTAATATTTATCTTGATATTACAAATTACGTCGTTAGGCCGTTCAGCATTCAGGTTTCCTGTCGATATGCGAAGTAAGCCAAACAACGAAGGTTCCCAGAGAACCTCGTTTAGACTACAATAGCCTCCTCTACATAGTCAGGTCTATCCAAGTTCTGTCCCTTTACGGCGACATGTTTCCTTCAGAGTTTCGCTTAGTTACTGAATTGACAAAGAGGATAACTCAGTGTAATGTGTTCATGGAAACTGGAACCTAATTGGAGGCGCTGATGGTATCAGGTGTTCTGCAGAGTGAGACATCTCTATAGCAACCATTTCTGCTGTTATTATCAGATTTTGTCCCCATCTACCTGCTTGACCACTATAACAATAACACGAAGCAGAAACTATTATATGAAGTTATGTTAATTACAGATTTACGGTTCAACAGAGTGTAAAATTATATAAAATCACACTGGCACAGACCGACATCATCCCATAATTCAAGTTTCTCAACAAGTGTCCCACAGCACGCTGCTGTGTCGCGACAAGAGTCCAAATGAGCCACCACACTTTAAAACCAGAAATAGTTTCTGCGCAATTAACAAAACTTTACAAATGTTTTAACTGAAATTAGATTTTTAGGCACATTTCAAACCAATTAGAAATGCCACTTGACTTTCTAACGCGTTCCCAAAATCAGCGTTTAGTTCTTCTATCATATCTCGCTACATTCTCCTCAAAGATTATTCTCAAACATCCTCAACCTCTGCTCTAGCCCAGAATCAGAGAACAAGTTTCCTCTCCGAACATAACTTTCAATATACAGTGAAAATATCTTTCGTATGCATCATATGCTCGAGACCTCTGTGATCGTTCTATGTATGGTAACATATTTGAATGAAGTTCCGCAACGTTTAATATACAGAATTTGCAGATATATTTACATGTGAATGAGTCTTATACAAATGTCTACGATTACGAAGGATGACTCGTAAGTCGCTTTACCGAAACAGGTGCAAAATGTGGATTAAACTTTGCGGGAAAAATTGAACACTTCTTGTAAACCGTGATAAAAAAAAGTTTTTGATTCTTTTATTTAAGCGACTTATGAACCATCCTATATTTAAGATCGTCAAAATTTCGTCGTACAAAACAATAAATTGAAATTCAAACCGTTCACGTTTAACAAATCAGATATTCTAACGGGTGAATTTTTAAATAACGTGCATTAAATGGCTCGGCCTCTTTTGTGAATACACATCAGTTGATGAAGCATATGAAAAAAAGAATCTGAAGAGAGTGATAAAATTTAAAGAGAATTTTAATGAACACACCAAACTGTAGTTGTACAAGGAAAGTTCTGAAGTAGAAAGAAAACGTTTTATCGATTGTAAGCTTTTGGGCTGAGATGGTTACCACATACAAAACCGCATGGCGTCATAATTGACGTCTTCACATTCGCGAGAAAATCAAATCTCAAAATACGTTTTGGTTGATGATTTTATTTTTCAGTCATTAAGTTCTCGGTACGCCTCGTCCCTACGTCCCAACTCTGCCACGTGGCTTGTTACTTAGAGTATTTTAAAATAAGGATGGAAAGGTGTACTCCAGTAAGAACACACATTGTTCATTATTTTTTTATGAATCACTAATCTTGATATTCATTTATTGTAGATAAACATCTATTGATAGAAAAATAAACGGGTCATTGGTTCTTCACTCTTGATATTTTTGCCAGTTGTTTAGTTAAATATGCTACAAACATGTTAAAAATATAAGTTAATATGTTAAAATATATATCGCAATACCATGTGGACCTATAATTTATATATTGTGCAATTATTTTTACGATGCCCTATTTCTGATAAATTTCGTTTTAAGCTTTTCGTGAAATGTGTGTTATAATTGGCGTATTCTTATGAGAATGGTAATACATCAGAGAACTGGGTACTTGCAATATTTTCTGTTCAGCCAAAACAAATTTTAATACAAATGCGAGGACTAGATAGGAAGGGAAGATTCACTGCCGTGGAAACCGTATATCCTACTTAAGACAGAATATGCTCGGTGTCTGCTATTAGCGATCTGCGAGTTGACCATTATTGTAGCAAGAGTTGAATCTTTCTTGTCGAAAAACAATTAAATCGATCAAGGACTAAGCTTAATTCAATTGAAAGAACCAGACCGAGGCAGGGAGAAGGCCGGACTGTAACAAATAAATAGCACAACTGTAGAAACAGCGCCCCAGGGAGCATGCCAAGACAGCGTGTAGGGTCCTGGGAAGAGCACTCCAGCCGTTCCGGCTAGGACAGCTTGCTACCGGGTGCCTAGAAATGTACTTCACTAATCAATGTATCTTTACGTAGTTCCAAGAAATTATATGCTCTATATATAGTTTGAAAACCTGCGAAGAAGAAGGTATTAAAGAAATTTAGGATATTAAAAGATTAAAAATTTTGTGATTTACAGAGTTCTCCTAGCGTTGTTAGAAAAGTAGAATCTAGGAGGTTGCAGTCGTAAGGAGGGGGAAATAACTACATACAAAATTTTTATGGACAAACTTCTTAGAAGACGAACACGTGGTAGGCCGAGGAGGTGGATGACAGCATTAAGATGGATCCTTCAAAGACAGATTTTGATGATCAAAGGCAAATGCAACTAACTCAAGATCGTGTTCAGTGGTGGGTACTGGTAGGGCATTAGCGGTGGTGATTCTCAGGGTTCTGGTTAGCTCACGATTAGGTCTCGAGTTATTTAATGTCGCTGTATCAACTACTGTAGCAGACTATGATGAGTGGACGTATGATGGGCTGAAAAGTAGAGGGTATAAAAATGTCGTGGTTTGTTTCATTAAATTAGCCAGTAATTCTACTGGGATAACCGAATACTTACAGATATCCTTGAAAAATAATTTTAAGGCATCTGTAGTTGCTACAGAAAAGACTGAATGACTGATATTTGTTGTTACAGTAATGACTGAAGTCTCGAGGTCGAGTTTCGAACCGGGTATCCTCCAAATACATTTCAGCCAGAGCTTGTTCTAGCTTGCGAGGTATAAGCGTACAGTGAGGGATGAAATGTGATTATATTTATTTACAGTTTATTTAACGACGTTTTCTCTAACTAGACTATGGAGCGTCGGGGGTGATTGTGAATAACGAATCTTGGCAGGTGTCACAGGAAGCTGTCATGGACAACATATTTAATTAAAAGAGAACATTATGGAGAAAGTAGAAGTAGACGCGGCTGACATTTCTGAAAGGAAAGGATTAAGGGTATTTAGTAGAAAACAAATAACTAAACTGAACCAACTAAAGAACAGATATTTTGTTTTGTTTTATGCGCATTACAGATGGATGGCGCTTCAGTAACACCCAGTTTCCGAACATGTTGGATCCGTGGTCAATGCAACGTGTATGAGGGAGCCGAGGCGTAGGGGCACTGAAAGCGAGGCAAAAACAAGAAAAGTCGCTTTTCACCAACCCCCCATGTTCTCATGTGATTCATTACAATAAACCAATTCCAATGTCAAGATTCGGGCACCAGGGGCGCTTATAACGATTTCCAGTAACGGAAACGTGCGACTACTTTTATTTTAAGCGTACACAGCGTGCAGATCATTTAGAAAATTTTGTCCCACAAAAGGAGAGGAATTTACTGACTATTTGAGCGACTATTAGTTAGTCCATGGAATTGGCCATTTCCAAAAATCGTTGCCTTCTGAGCCTTATAATTATCACTCGGTCCATAAGGCCCCTATGAAAAGTGACGGAAATATTAGGCTATATGCAGAATTTAATTTAGTACCATTTGCTTATACTTCCAGTTACAATCGAGTAATATCGAGTATGACGACGTTCATGGAAATGACGATACACACAAGTGACAAAGTGAATGCGTTTCATATTACTCTCAGCTGACACAAAAGTTCTTTGTAGCCGGAAACACGTATAGATTAATTTCCGTGGAAGCAGCTCATTTTACAATACAGTTTCTAAACTCAGTTTCCTCATTTAGGAGAAGGTTTGCTCCATTGACGTATCTGTGCCTGAGGTGCAGTGAAAATTACGTCTCAACAAGGTGAGATTTCAACTTCTCTTGACGACAAGTATGAAGATGGCTTCCTTGTGGGGTGTTGCGCCCTGATGATGGAAGCAATGAGCTTCTTTGAAAAGTCTGCCTGTATCGACCAGGCTGCACGACGCAACGTACCAGAAGAACTTAATTTATATCTCAATACGTTTTCACCTTTGTCGCACGCATAATAATCCAAACGAACGAAACAACTCATATGAACTGTTAGTATGAGCTTTCGAATTTTGGGAATAACGTACTCAGCAATTAGATCCGCTATACATTTTGACACCATCTCTATCCTACAATTCTTGAATTGCGATTTCTTAGACTAAAGGTAAGAAGAATCACCTAATCATGAAGGCGTGGTGCGTAGAGTCTGGTAAACATTTTCTCTTTCCGCGACACCACATGCAGGTGAATGGTTAGCTTTACGTTCTGGTCACTTTACCCACGGAGAAATAGGTCCCGATACCCACTGTATTAGAGGCTAAGTGGTCTGAAGAGCCAATATGGTTGTGGTGGTGAACAGAGAAACTCCCTCGCCAGAGATCAAACCCCGGTGCTCCAATCCGTAACCGGTCATGATTGCACTATCCCGATTCCTTTAGGTTAGACATATTGCAATTGGACAATATATGATAATCTGTATTTGTCGAATTTAACACACGAATGTCGGTATTCTGATAATTAACAAAACAGCTTATTCCATCTTTTCTAAAAAGAGCTTCTAGACTTATCCCACTTTGTTACTCACAAGCGAAAAAGCTCGGAAGAATGGTCACTTTAAATCATTAATAACTAACCACATGATGCGGAGTCATTCTTCAGAAGCTGACAGTAGCTGAACTAGAAACGAAATTCTCTGCATCCGAATTTTAAACGGGCCAAATCCAGAGATACGAGATGAATCCATTCCACACCTTCACGTCCTGTTTAAATTCCATTGTATTATACTTCCATCTATGCCCAGGTCTCCCAAAAGGTATCTTGTCACCAGGGTTTCATAAATTAGTATTCTGTATGTATTTCTCATATCTCCCATGAATACTATCGTGTTTTTCTTCCCCCAGGTCAAAGGAAGGTAGATACAGCGTAAATCGAAAGTTAACTTTCTCGTACTTTTAAGATAAAACTGCGACGTGAGACAGGGATTTTTTCGTTCTGCTACAGAAAAGTTCATTTTGTGTTTCTAAGCTTTACAATTGTCGCCAATTTGGCTCGAAGAAGTAGAAAACAAACGATTAATTTCGCTTCTACATTTTCCCTATAGGTGCACACTGGATAAACAATAAATAATCTAAAGAACTGTTCACTTATGTCAACAGTATTACATGAATGTTATTTGTATTGTCCAGACAGTCAGTCAATAAATCAAAATTGTAAACAAAATTTCCGTTCTGTTCCCACAGTTGATTAAGGAAACTTGCCTCTGGTACGGTAAAAAAAGGTTAGCATGTAGGTGATACGTGCTCTGTAGAATTTGTGGGAAATAACGGTAGCTGAAACGCACAGGCTCTGAGGACGTAGCGCGTTTCCCAAGGGACCATCCTTCAGAGAGCACCGCGCTGCTCTGACACACCTGGTGGTATCGACGAGCAGCCAACGCGTAGCCGAACGCTTCTGACGGGATGATTCACGCCGCGAATAATCGCAAATGACCGAATCGATAAATTCAATACGGACCAGATCAGCTAATTTACTTTGATATTGATATTTACTTGTAAAGTTATATGCCTACAAGTATTCACAATATATTTCAACACCAGAAGGACTAAGTGAGAAAGGCAGTGTCGTATAACAAAGACTAGAACGCGACCGTGAAGTAATTATAAATTATGTTTCATATACAAGGGACTTCAGTTCTAATTTTGTAATTTTTTTCTGTTTAACCACTTCAGATCAGTTCATTGACAGTATACTAAAATAGGCCACGATAAATCCTCTTAGTCAACCATGCACAATCAATCACTTCATTTGACATAACATCAAAATCTGCAATCAGCACTGCATAAATGTAATTTATCCTGGCCACCTAGCATTGTCGAGGTAGTAAGATAATAAATAAGACTGGAGGATATTATTAAAAAGAATATTACAGAAGAAGATTTTAGAAAATGAAATGAGTTGAACTGACTCAGAAACCTACCCGATGGTGGAATTTGATGTAAGCGATATTCAACCAGCAGAGAGTTAATGACTTTGAGTCAATTTATCTTATGGACGTTGGTTGATTAGTAAGTTATTTAATTATACGCGGATTGTTTAACGACGAATGACAAGAGAATAAATGTATGAAGTGTGTTATAATTTATGAAGATACATTAAACTAAAACAATCCTATAATTTTATACAATTCAAATATATCCTAAATTTAAACACGAACTATTAACAACGATCAAAGCACTGCTTCCTAGACATAAATGAACTCATCTTGTACTTGTTATGTAGGATCAAAGTGCCTTCTGCACTGAGGGAAAAGGTTCTTTTATTAGTATTCTTTTCATTAATTGTCACTGAATCCAGGAACAATCAAAACGAAGCTCAGAGGGGGTTCAGTATTCGTATTACGCCGTGTCAAGCTCGCTTGTCTGAGCTAAAAACTAGTTTTATTGTTTTCACATCTGCACGTGAGTGAGGCGTTTTTTCAACAATTGACTTGGAAAAGTTTTACTCAATTATTGTGGCCCAAGATTGGCCAAGCGCCTGTATTAGGGTGCAACCTCATATACGACTTAAATACCAGTCAGTATTCTCCACGGATACATGGATTACTCATGAAACAATATTTGGATGTGAAGGGTGTACAAATAATGAAGAGTTTAGGAATACAAGCAGAGCTACCAATTGTGTGAATTCCTATTGTACAGAGTTCCACATACGCGTATTTATGTTTCTCAAACATCCTGATCTGATATTTTTAATTAAAATTTAATTTCAGGTTATGATCTTGTGGGTTGTGATAATGTGAAGTCCTGTATATGGTCGCAAACGTTGCGAAGAAACGTAGAGCCTCCATATTCAGCGTATGTTCATTTCGTTGCTTGTCGAATAAGACAAGTTATATTTTGTGTTAATTCAAAATCATTAACGTAAATTGGCTGATTTGCTTTGAAGACATAATGACGGAATTTACGCCTGTATTTACTATCCGGTGATTAAACGAACATTTATGGTGTACTACACCTAGCAGAATGGTGTAAATATTAACTCTCTAGACTAGTATTCAGGAGGTATCGGATATGAATCTCTGTGGACCGGTTAATCTGACAGCGGTTTTTTGCGGTCTTCAACACTATCTTTAGGCGATATCGGGTAGGAATTTTCCTATAAGCCATGGTCGCCTCTTTTTAAATCATCATGATCATAAGCCAATCGGAATTCATGCTGTCATCTCTGCAGTTGTTCTAGTGTTATAAAATACAATTAATCAGTACGAAATGCACATAAGAAAGACTCATAATAATTTGTTAAATTATGAGTTAATCGTAATTTTATAAAATTAATTTACTTTCAGGCAGTGCCATTACTCTACAAAACACAACAGTTGATAAAACACAGACAATGTATGCATAACTAGTTATTCGGAACTAGATTCAGTATAGTTCAACAAATACCTAGAAGGACGGGCAGATTATAGTACGCCGGACATGTTTAAGAAATGAAGTTGTAAAACTAACCAGTAAAAATTCATTTAAGGTAACTGTAAAGCTACACATGTCAAAATTATGAATTATTGAGAAGAAATGGCTTTCGAAAAAGCGTTTCTTATGTATAGAATCCTCATAACATGAAAACACTTCCTTGTATCTTCGGTGTTCGGCTAGAAGATCTTCAGTTAGCCGTAATTAACACTGACTTAAACACTTCTCACCGATTCTCAAACATTTATAACACGAAAATTCTAAGTAAAACTTCAATAAGCACAATATTGTCACTGTTCCTTCATTCACCTTGAATGGCAGTGCAGATTTCTCTCATGATCTTTCAATATGTCCGCGGTTACCGCTGTCTGAGGACGTTTTCATGTGACTGGTTTCCTCAACTTTAGCTCGTGTCACACTGACTCGAAAAGGGAGCAACACTACAATAAAAGAATAACGATAACCCAAAGGAAAAGTGTTTCTTCAGAACGGAATTGAAAAATGTAGTTCTACATGGAGAACATGTGACGTCAAACGCAGATCCCAATCTTTCCTTCCCAGAAGTAGCAATTGATTTTTTCTTTCTCAACAGAAGCATATACACACATACAACCCGGGGGGGGGGGGGGGGGCAGAAAGGGAGGGAGACGTTTCCCTTCACGGAAGTAGTAGTCAACTGGGGTAATCGTGATCCTGTAGGATGGTTACGTATTCAGTCTTTAAAAGCCCCTGCAGTCACGAAAATGCCGATAGTTGTAAACAAAATTCAAAACAAGGAGGATGCTGTAATTTGCCGAATAACGAAATGAGAAGCCTAAGATGCTCTCTGTAATTTCCATGGCTTCATGTTCTTGTTCTAGGGCTCTTCCTGAATACACATTCGTCAGATGTTGCAGCAAATAAATAATTCCCTTATTTCAGTACAGTTTATTCTAAGAACGACCTGGCAGAAGAAGGAGTGCTCTCGCTAGTCTAGAATGAAATTAAGGATGGAAAACTTGTCGATATCAAATGAAGCGGATTACATTGCTACTTAGATTCTTAAAGAACGAGGTTGAAATCTCTCCCTAGAAAAGAAAAAATATCTGAAAATGTTACGTGTGTCTAGTGTCACTCAGACCGAAGTTAGAGACGTTATATAATTAATATTATTGTTATAATCATCGCACTATTTAAAGAATATTAAATTATAGTTGGTAACCTGAAAGGAAAGGAACTGATATTTTCATTATAGACTGTGAATCGTTAACATTACAGCATTAACACTACCGTCTTCTGGGTAACTACGCCGTCTAGTCTGGTAGAAGTTTACTTATACTTTAGAGGTCCTTGCTACCTCCATCATCAGGGCGATGATAGAGGCAGTGAGCTAGCTGTAAATACAGATAATTTTCAGTAGCAACAATGATTAACTGAAATCTGATAATTACTTCCGTGAATATAATTTCAAACCAAAGTAACAGCTTTTCCCTCATTTCATAGATAGTTTACATTAGGAAATCAATGTAATATGACTGAAAATAATTCCGAAATAATTATGTTTCACAGAAATCATTTCTTATTAAATAATCATCTGGAAAATTCACAACAAACCAAGCCCTCAATCTGGTTGGCGTTTCCTTAATTTAAGGTTCAGGCTCCTTAACCTCCCGCTCTAGTTTCAACGTTGTAATTTTCAATTTTTGACAACCCAGAAGACGACAGTCTAAATTCCATCGCCGTGCAAAGTCAACTCTCATACCAAGTCCATTGTGAAGCGCTTACCTCATATCTTTATCACACTTGTTTCCAACAATGACCATAGGAACTCTCGACAAGGACGCCTTCTTCCGTCCGCTTCCAGAACTATTTGCTGATGCGCATGCGCTTAGTTTGGTTTCCAGAATTTGTTCGCGCAAACGCACTACCTCTTCGAACGATTCCCGGCTGTCCATACTGAATACTAACAGGAATATATCACCTGAAATACAATACAGATATTTTCTATTAAGATACAACACCTCTAAAATATGGTTATCGACTATCCGGTGCTCAGTGGATGTTTTATCGCACATCAAATGAGTGACAACTCTTCACATACATTTCTCATATCCAGTACATAACATAAATTCAGCTCTATTCTGGGGTTGTGACATTTCACCTGTGCATTATTTTTGGGATGTAGCTTCTACACATTAATAAAATCTAGCCCTTTGCAGTGCCCTTTAATTCCATTATATTCTGATTTAGAATAACCGGTTTAAACCTCATTCTTACAATACGTACGACAGTGGGCATGTAATTTTACTTCCTTCTACCTTCGTGAGAATTGATATTCTAGCGGCGGTGATTATCAAGATGACAATTATATTCTTTCTAAGTTGTTAGACATGGCGAAGAAAAAGTAATGTAAATTCTTCATAAGCGAACCCAGTTATTACATTGTAAAGACATATGGGTGTTTACTTTTTCCATTTCATTCAATTATGCAGCACTAATGTGAATTTTAATTTATGCTGTTAAAACTACAGGTAAGAGTAAATTTCGTATAGTCAATAGACGTGTTTAAAAACACATCTAAATTTAATTAACGCAAGTGGTTACATGAAACTATCATAGAACTGATAACAGGAAATAATTAGATTCTGTAAACCAACACAAATTAGACTGTAAATTTGTGAGTGGTTTGAATACTTCACTGTACATTATTAGGCATGTATTTTAACTGTTTAATTATTTTAACTGATATGTATGTTCTAAAATATCAAGTACATTGCAATAAAAATAAGAAAACCGCAAATACCATTACAAATGTAAATAAAACAAAAGAAATACCACTACAATCCACTGAGCACACTGATATTACAACTTCATTAAAATGTGTAACTAACAAAAACACAGACTTTAATGTGTAGTTGTACTTATTCTCCTTATTGTAGGAGTTACTATGGACTAGTGTTAACTGAAAGGAAATTCTCCCGGCGATATTTAGTATAGCTCTAAACCGCTCGATATACAACACATAGACAACCTCCATATTATGGAATCACTTTATAGACTTCAAGCGAAAACCGCACATACTTTTAGACTATAGAGCTAATAATGTAGAGTTCTAAATGTACGTGCTTTTAAAGAGTAGTGAAAACTTCATTAAAATGTTTAGGGTTCACGGGCCGTAGTGTACCCATTTCAGTAACGATGTAGCCAACTAACCTGACCGAGGTCATCCGCAGTTGTCCGCGTTATTCAGAGAGTATAGAACTACGATCGCTGAACTGTAGAAGTTAACTCGTAAGAGCTATGAAAATTATTCTATATGGTAAATAGAATGTCGTAGCGATCGTGGCCAATTTGAAGGTACTGTTCCAAGAACGTTGGATAACTACGAGAATCCATTTACCCGGACGAGGTTCGAATGTAATTTCTTGCGAACAAACTCACTCAACGCTACTGCTCTGGAACAGAGAATAAGCTGTAGCTCCAATAAGACGAGAGAGGAGAAGAAAGTAAATAAAAAAGAACAGGAAGAGGGAAGTACGCCAATCTTTATCTTTAAAGATGTTTCCGTTGAGCGGATCCTGACAATTCTTCGTTATTTCTTCAGGGTAAGCTGCATACGTATCTCAAGCGTTTTAATTTAAACACTCCAGAGATTGTAGGTGAGTAATATGAATGTCTGTCACCTAGAAAAAAATTCTCCTTTTCGTTTGTCTGTTACAGAACCAAGTATTCTTCACAAAGGGACGTGATTTCAGATTAACATGACAGGTTGTTTCCATTAAGGAATCCACCTTGTTTCCCATTGTCTTCCTGAGCATGGCACCGGAAATCAATAAAACAAACTCACCATAGATGCTTCTGACTTTTCATTACCACCATCAGCACCAGAAAAAGAAGGCGATGAAGGCCATTGAGCGTCTCCTATTGGCACTTGTCTGTAAGAGCATTCTGGGAAAGAAGCTCTTCGGTTACAATATGAACCAGAACACGTGAGGAAAATGTTATTTACTGGAGGCTCAGAATTATTTCATCCCTATTCCGAGCATAAGAATAAATAATGTTAGTTGGCTAAATAAAATGTCAAATGTCACTATACCATTAGTAATAGCAGATCAGAAATATGACATTGTGTAATAAGAAGGATATTCTTCATCTGCAGAGATGACATTTCTAAGAACTATTATGAAACGATCAGGATAGGATGAATCTGAATCTGGGATATTACACAAGATCTGAATGTATACACACTACAAGAAAAATTGGCTAAATGAAGAATATAATGGTATGAAAATGAGACACACATTGACGATAAGAAAAAGTCATTCGAAAAGAAAACAGCGAAGATGTCGAATATATGACGGCCGGGAATATAAAAGAGCAGGCGAGAGAAGACGTACAGGGTGGAACCGTGAAAGCAGAACGCAGTTATGAGAAATGTTTATGATAGGATTCAGATAAATTGGGAAGGCTTACTCACAAGGCAACTTAACCTGGTGGATACGTCTGTGGATGCACGGTTCTCACGAAGGTGCCGTCCCACGTTACAGTATTATAGATACCAACGTTCGGAGGTATCGTTGGTTTGCAGCTACAAACCCACACGGCGTTACGACACAGAAGACCAACATCGACGATAAAGATGATCATGATGAAGCTCTTCTTACACTTGCAAGTACTTTCTCTTGTATTTCCACTTTATCTTCATTTCATTGTTCTTTTTTGCCGCAATTTCCTTTGCTGTACCTATTCTATTTTTCTCGTTCTGCATTCACCTTTTATTTAGTGTTTCTTCCTTCTGCTTTAATCCATATTTACTCGCATTCGACAAATATTTCGTCTCTAATCTTCCATCATAAGCCAGAAATGTTATTCTTTGTAACAAGCTTTCCTTAGCAGACTTGGTGGTAGGAAGTTCACTTAAGTACCCTGAATTTGGGTTATCTTATGATAAACAAAGTTAGAAAACGTAGAACTACATTCATGACATAACGCAATTCTAACTTGCCACGACCGAATTGGAATGAAAAACAATACGAAAGATCATAATAGAAAGAAATTGTTCTTCTTAAGATCAACCAACTAACCAGGGAATTATCTATGTTGAGCGATGTCCTTTACAAATTAGAAACGACTTCTTTGGTATCAATTTTATACCTGCGCACTTGTAAATCCTATATTAATATTTAGTTTCTCATGAAATTTGCCTACGGACCACATCTGGAATTCTGGCGGGACCCGTGATGCCTATCACTGTAGCAGAAGAAGACACTAAGATACTGTAGGTCCATCATGAACCCTGTGAAACAGCACTGCTCTGCTGTAACCACCAGCAGCGACAAACATGCATTCTTTTCAATTTGGTTTGCCACTAACTTCGCCTCTAATCGTGACAGATGAGGGGAAGTGCTCTGCGTAGTGAGACTGCACTACTGTAAGCCATAAGAACCCTCTTGTTCCATCCCTGTTTATTCCTATGACTAGATGGGGTCGCATAGCAAAGGCCGTAGAAACCAATAAAGTCAGATTTATATCAGGTGTGTAAAACGAGGGAGATATAGTGAAAAAACGAATTTTATGACAACAGATATAGGTAGACAGACGGAAACGTATCAACAGGTACGTAACTTCCCTCCCACCAATCCAGTCACCAAGTACGAGGGACATTACAGTTTTTTGTGTGGGTTTGTGAAATCGTGACATTTATACGTCGTAGACTACACTTAAAAGCTGTACATATACGTTGGTTGAAGAGACTCTTTCTAAACTACGATAAAATAAATAATTTACTAGTTTGCATTTAGTAATAAAGAAGCTACAGATTTTACAGCAAAACAATGATTAACCTGGTTAGTTAAGATTACTATGGAAATCAAATTACCTTTCATTTGTAACTCGTGTGTGTCTTATTTCGATACGTGCGCATTTCCTTCACTATTATGTCTGTCCATCCGTCTGTAGTCACACACCACATAAGCTTTCTTTGTAAAAGTAATATAAAATGCTCTTCCAACATCAACATTGCAGACCCAATCAATACTCTTGTAATTACTTTTGTGTTAAAGCTAGAATCTCTTTTATTGGTGTCGGACTGCCTTGAGAGTGAGAGAGGGGGAGGATGTGTATGAGGAATGTTGCCTCTCACCATTATGTTATGCTCATAAAAGAGTGTACTTGTGCTTGCCCGGGAGAATCACCTGCCCAAACCTAAAATGTCAGGCCACCCTAAGTAAGCAGGACGTATTATTGCGGTCTCACTTCGTGTTACTTTATGTTTGCTTTTAAAGCTTAATTAATGTTGTTAACTTGTGTCATCTGTAAACAACAACAATATAAATTATAAAATAAAACAGGAGATTTTGTCCATAAAATTTCAACGGATATTACATTAATATTTCTTACAAAACTATCTAAAATATGTACACAGTTAAATTAAGCTAAAAGCTGTTCGGGAGATTAAATATTTTTCTGCCACGCTGATTTCCTCTATACTGTTTTACATGAAGACGCAGAATTATAATAAAGGACAAAACAGCCTTACTTAAAATGTGATATTTCTGTAGGGGTTGTGACTGAGTAGGATTAGACAGTTATCAGGGAAGTCACATATTAGAAACTGTTGTCCCCCGAAAACTAAACCCAGAATTCTCTACGCAACAGAGAGCTTGTAAAAGTCGCTCTCCTGAACGGAATCTCAGTTTTTTTCTAAAAGTATTTTACATGGATTCAGGGGGATTTAGGCTGAAGTACTCAAGGCTAATATTTAGGCTTAAGATAAAAGACTTTTCTCCCTTTTCGTTCGCCCGTTTGTTTTTCTCCTTTCTTCACGTTATATTCTTCTCTTTGCTCTCGTTATTTCTGTTCATCACTGCCCTTTCTTCGTTCCATGCTGGTCAATCTCCCTTGTTACATTCGTTCTGTCTTCTTTCTTTTCATTAATCGGGCAGCCTTCATACTACGCAGACACCAAAAATACTGCGGTAAATTCTCTAATAAGGTTTTAAACAAATTAAGAACAATGATGAGTCCAGAAGGAACATCATTATCATAAACATCGCTGCCGCCGTAAAAACAAAATCCCACAAGGTTTCGTACAATATTCTTCAAATCACCGGGTCAAACCGCAGTTGTTGTGAAACAGAGCGGGAGGCCAGATAACATGAAAATTCGGGTTTAAAGTAAAATTCATGTAAAATCGATGATGTAGGGTTTCGAGCCGGCCCACAGAATGACAACAGACTTTTTGATTAACTGTGCCGACTGCCGACTCTTCCCGGCTTTATCTCTGGTCCTCGCATCGTTTCATCCCCCCTTCCAGACGTTTACAGCCTTCTTCACAGTTCTTGAGGGAATGAGTCAAGACTTCTATTCCACGTACGGCCTCATAATATTCTCCATTATACACCGCCGGTTGGCACGACAGGAATTTTAGAATGAGAATCGAGAAATGTGCACCGCATCACCCTGGAAGAATCGACAAAACTGGTATATAACGCGACTATTTCTCTCATACGTCACACACTGATCACGTAGGTGCAGTGACTGTCAATACTGCTCCGTATTTGGGAGGTCTCAAATTCGATTCTTGGCTCGAAGGTCTGCTGCTTACGTAGTTTCGTGATTTCGATCAGCTGCCTGAGCAAAATGTTGGAATAACAATAAAACATTTAGCCCTGTCTGTATGAAACGAGAATGTAACGTTCTGGAGACTGCCTTTATCATCATTGACGCACTTTAATGATAGTTTTAGGCAACGAAGCAGTAAAACAAATACTTGGCTCTAAATTATTCTTTTGAAGTATAATTTGCTAAATTCCTTCCTCATGCTGGTGAATTAGTTTCACATAGTATGGTATTAGATTGTCAGTATTTTTACATTCCATGCAGTGTGCAATTATACGTTATTGCTTCGTTGCTATGTCATGAGAGAGTGCTTTGAAACAACCTGATCAACAGAATTAATATTTAATGTGTAAGCATACTGATTGATTGGCGATGAAATAATCAAATTACTGAGCTAATTCATGTGTGTACACAACGCATAAAAGGTTTTATATAAGTTACATGAAAGCTAAAAAAATTCTATCCCTGATCACTGACTGTTTATTTTACAATGTTATTTTATATGTTCCCTTAATTAGTTTAGTTGTAAGTCACTAAATAAGTTGTAATTGAATTAATATTCCGAACAAGAAGACAAAAAGCCATAACGCGATATAAAATAGGTCTGTTCCTTGGATAATTTGGAAAGGTAAATCAATATTTAAACTGGCTACTTACAAAGTTGATTATATACTTGTCTTAGTTTATGCTTTATGTCATGAAGAATACACGTGAAATAAAAGCATAACAGGAGGTCGTCCGTCCACCCATATGTTTCACCTTCTGAACATATAAACTCGTATTGTAGGGGTACCCTAGGCGCCCGTTAGAGCTATGACTTAGGGAACGGACATGGACGGTAAGAGGGAAGTAGAAACTCTGGAACTGGAACATTCTATCTCTGTGGATTAATGAGCGCAGTGGCGACGGTGTTTAAATAAACTGGACGTATGAAATCCTCTCACCGTTCATATCTGCTGGTTCCTGTCTATTTTTGCAACTGCTGTTTCAGAGCTTGCTAGAAATCTGAGCAACAAGGTTCGAAACTACTCTTTACATATTTTGTCTTTCTCTTTCCCACACACCCCTTCTGGGCCTATATAAACTCCAGTTAACCCATCCCTCACGTATTCGGGCTGAAAGTCTAATTACTGACAAAGGAAGTTGGACTACCCGTTTCTCTCAGCATTATGTAATTACAGCGCCCGCCTTCCTTTTGTCAATATTTTAGAATGTAATGATTTGTAACAAGCGTCATATCACACGCTTCAATAACATGTGCTATGGCTTCAAGAAATGTCAAATATCAAAATAGTATACATATTGATAAGAAACAGGCAACGGATTATCGCTTGAGCGATACACGTTGGGAATAAAGCTCTTTTGCCCTCTTTCCACTTAATAAAATAAATGATCACAAAACTCGGATATCGTGTACATTACTCCCTGTGTCCATCTGTCTCTCCACGCTTCATCTCCCGGACCATTTCGCCACTGGTCAATTAAAGAGTATTACTGGTTCTCTTTCAGACGATAAAATGTTTCCTGCTCAATAAATATTCTGTATTGCTTACTAAGTTAAATATATGGTTGCCCAAAGACAACACTAAAGTTCTGTACTTATGCTGTAATATCGAACACTTTAATACGAAAAGAAATGTGCTACGTACGGGTACTTGAAACATAGAAAAAGCCTATACAATACCAAAAGCGTGCGTTTAAATGTAACTAAAGGCTTCGTGTTGCTTTTATGAAACTCTGAACTTTAAATCCTTGTCCAAGTATTAATTATTATTGTCAACTTTGCGATAAAAGATTTGTTTCTTTCAAGCGAATGCATGGAAATTCGAGAACACATTCGGAAAAATAAAAACAAGTACGCCGGAGTAGAACCTACATATTTTCATTATTTTCTGGGGGTCTATAACATGCTGTGGTATTGTGCTGAATTTTAAATCAAAACCTATATTAACACTGCACACAAATTACTTATAACAAAAGTTATCAAACTGATTTGCTCATTGCTACTGCACGCACTAAATAGCCTCACAGACAACCAATCACCAAACAAGCCACCAAATATGATACGTAAATTAAATCGTATTTAACGGCGATTAACAAACATGCAACGTTACCAAAGTCTGCAACTGTGTTATTTATTGCAGTAAGATGCTTAATTAGTCCTAAAAACAACCTATAAAATTTTAACATACGGCTGTTGTAACCATAACGAGTTAACTTCAGTAGCAATGAATATATTCATGGAAGTAGTTTATTGTATTGTAACCTAACCTAAACTAAATTAAACCAAATCAAACCAAACCTAACTTAACGTTACCTAATCAACCTTAACCTAACCTAAGGTGGCTTAAGTCCATACAAGTAACTATTTTCATATGTACGTCACATCATTCAGGTTGGCAATGAAGCATATGTTGCCCTTATATCTTATCCGCATTGTGTCGCATGGTAGTACAATTCTTATGGGGCCAGTATTTGATTGCGTACTAAACCTGGTAATAATAACAGTTCTGATATTGCACTGTAGTCTTCATTTTAGTTTTATGATGATCTTTTACCAACAAAGTTCCTACTTCTCGAGTCATCTAGCGGGTGTACTAGATATTTGCAACTCTGCTCTTCACTTTCATTTTAAATGAACCTGAGAAAATAATTTTAACTTACCAGTAAGAAAAGACAATCTTCTCATGGCGGGAAATGGGTGGTTTCCGGAAGTGTCCAGAATGTCCAGCTGATGGACCTCATTACGAATGCGGTAAAGTTTCCGGTGGAAGTCCTCAATGGTCGGAGTGTAAGAGTCCTCAAACTTGTTGTTAAGAAATCTGAAACAAAAACGTGCGAAGTTTCTCACACAGAAATATCAAGATAACAATACAAAAATAAGCTCCAATTAACTAAATTTCAAGAATGTTTCAGTCCCGAGAATGTAGTACAATATATGAATGCGTGTGTGGGCTGGTTAGCCAAAGCGGAAATATCTCTGATTTGTATTCATGAATGAGGTTGCTCAAATATCGACTTGCCCAGCAGCTATTCTGTGTCGATTTTTCTACATTTCCTCAGAATTAACAGATGAATTCTGAGACAGTTCCTTTAAATTTATGACGTTTTCCTTCTACAACATGTTTATATATACTCCCTGTTTATGACCATCCTCCTATTTCATATGATGATATTCTATTGAAGGCGTTATAAAATAGCATACCACGTGATCGATATAAACCGTCGCACACATGTAAGAGTTATATTAGTCCCCACATAACTTAATTTGCAAGGAACTGCGCCTGAAAATACACCATCATTCTTAGATTTCTGCCATGTCGCCCCCAACTGTTTGTATTCAAGCCAAGTCTGAACTTGCCATAACTTTGTGGGAAAGTAAATAAAGAAACTCGTTCCGGAGCTCGCTGCATCTCCATGCTTTGAAATTGAATATTCAAGAGTACATAAAATCTTCGCTAAAGATGCGGCTTTAAATATTAGACAAATAAACTGTTATTACATCCAAAATATACTTTAATAACCAAAATTAAATTAATTTTTCTTTAAGACAACTCTCATACGTTGGTTCGTAGCGTTATAAAATTAAGAATATAAAATTTTCTGAATATACTCGTAAAAATAAAATCCTGTTCTGTTTAATACATTTATCATCAGGAGAATTTTTGGCAGACTTTCTTTTTGTCATATTTTCTTAAACCATGTTACTTCCGAGATGTGTATTAGGCCTACAACTAACTACACCTTCGGTTTTGTTATTCCCTTAATGTGAGAGTCTTCATTTTCTACTCGAAATAACAAGTAACACTGAAATTTCATATGATAACTTTTGCGTTTTTAGATAGGAAGCGGGAAAACAAAAAGGTTATGATCTGTAGAATACATTTCCGGAATTTAATGAGTTTCTACATGAATGTATTCATGATTTGCTACTGTCACTCCCAGATATTTTATATTTGTTATTTAAAAATAAAAGTAAAGGTATCCCACTAGACGCCATGGAGGAGCTTGTGAGGGAGAGGAGTACAGCTCCTGCTCATTCTTAATCTCAGTACTAGATGGAGGTAAGTGGTCAGAGTCACGCTCTGTCTGCTCTTTACCCGCGGGGTAAGAACCCCAGTACCCTAAATTTAGGAGGATAGGTGGGATCCACAGCCGGCCTAAACACAGGTGATAGAAGAAAAATTCTTTGCCTCTGCCCGGTTGCACAGTCTGTAGTCTGAATCTGCACTGACTGAGCCACCGCGGCTCTCTTGTTATTACAGATACGATACAGAAAACAAAGGACGTTTTAAAACCAGGCCCTGTCTTCAGACACAAATGACGGCGATAAACGCTGATAGGTGGAATAATTAGTGTGTCGTGTCAGAGAGGGCCACGCCCATCAGTTAGGCTACGCTGGATGGCCAACAGCAGCCAAGGTAATTATGACTAATTGTGAGTCGCATTCAGTGCCGGTCGGCACTCACAATTAATTATCTTTTGTGAAAGCCAAGTCGACAAGTTTGTTCACACAGCATCAGACTTTTCCTGTCAATTGCCGTTCGAAACGCCCTATTGACAGGGAAGCTGATCTGAAACTATAAGTAGGTGACAATTAACGTATAAATAAACGAAAGCTACCCTTCCATGAGGGAAAACAGCAGAGAACTGCAATTCCACTAGATGCAATTTGCATGATTAGTTCGATAATGTAATTACAGACAATTCAATTGCAGATCTTATATATGTCAATATCGTTCCGGATTCAATACACAATAATGACAGTGGCAGATGTTTTCGACTCGACTCCTGAATGTAAACATAAATCATAAGGTGTTTCACCTAATAACATTTTCATTAATGAATCATAAGAATGCAATGAAAATATTTACCATGGACAGAAAATCAACACACTGAACGTTTTATGGCTTCTAATACAAAAAGAATAATTCGTTCTTCATAATTTTATTAGGCTATGAATTAATTTATTTTATTGAATTGGATAATATTACGTAAAATTCGAATTTCAACGGCTACAGAAGTATTCTCTTCTCGTGTATTCCACAGTCACAAAATCCCAACTCATTAAAACAATTCATTTAGATCCATTAACATCGATAATTGTTTATTGACTGCTAGAGTTGGCGACATCTCTTCCGTAAAACGTTGCATTAATTAACTTATTTGTTATAACTGGAAAGCGTATTTTTTTACTAATTATTACTATACACTTCTAATGAATTATCCGTGATGTTACTTTAACTCCAAAACTTCATAAACTACCAACGTAAAGCGAATCACACATACGTTCGAGCTGTTCCAAATTCCTCTGTGTAGTTCTGCTAAACATTGGATCACATATCAAGTGCTATGCTGCCCGAAATATAGCCAAAAAACTAAATTAATTAAACTGACTGAAAATCTGCATTGTCTAAATAAAGTAGCACAACTAATTATATTTGCTAATATAACTGACGCCTCCACGATGCAGGACCATTCTTCAGAACCCGAAAGTCGTTAGAAATTCCTTGTTAACCTTCTGAAGAAGACCTCTGATGCATGAAGTCGGTTATATTCCAGAATCTGAATTAAGGCTTGTCCACTTTCCTTCAATTTTCACGAAGTTACTTCAGTATTATATTTCTGTTACCAATGAACGACCTCATTCCATTTTATGTTGATGTATCAAACGCCATGTTACCTATATTGTTAAAATATACACACATGCATATATGTATATTCTATGGATCCGTAAATCTGACTATATTATGTGGAATAAATTATGAAGTACAAAACGTACTGATGAGTACAATTTAAAATATATGTTTTACGAACAATAAATATTTGGAAAAAATATTAAAATATTACAGTAAATCCACTGCTATACAGCAGAATATATGATAGCAATAACACCAAAAAAGATTACGAATCCTCTTTACACTGCAGAAATTTATAAAAAATGTTATTTTTACATTTACAAACAGGCATTTGTCTCTCCAATTATTCTAACTCCCCATAACCTGGTATCCAACAGGTTAGGTTTCTTTCCTTTACGTACGTGCGTAGACCTATAACAATGAACACGCCCTTCTGTTGTATGCATGTTTTTAATCTATGGCATTCCTCATTCCTACACTGGTTTATTTATTTATTTATAGTACCTGGCAACAATGGACGTCTTGCCGACCCTGGAAGATCCGAGGAGCACAAGCCGGTAGCAATTCTTGGGCGGCGGTTTACAGCTGTCCTCACATGACGAAGAACTACCAGGGCTGGGTCCGGAGCCGGTCTGCTGAGAGCACATGGCAGCTTCTGGCTCCCCTTCAGACACAGCTGTTCTTCTGGACGGTGCCTCCCCCCCTGGCAATGCAACTTCGTTAGGAGACGCTCGGCTGGACCCACAGAGGCGAGAAACGGCGTCCCTGAAGCATGCAGTGGCCCCGTTCAGCGCCAGGTGGAATCCCGTACAAGGTCCGGACGCCACAGCCCCTGCCACGGGCCCCGAGGCGTCACGGCAGGCTCCCCTGCTGCCCCGTCCATCCTCCACCGTCACCGCCCCCAGGACACTTGCTTCGCGTGGTGGAGCTTCAGTCCTCGGCCCTCCTGTCACAACAATCGCAGTCCCTGGATTACCCAACGCAAATTCTGTAAATATTGAAGATGACTGTCAGAGTGATCATCGCCCTGATAACAGAAGCAGGAAGAATCTCTGAAACGTCGACCAATTTCCGCCATATAACACGGGGCAACATCTCAAAAAGCAGCCATTTACATACCTGTCGCCGTGAAGACCTGAAATCTTACCCACGTGTGACACAGTGAAGCACTTTAAAGCTATTAATACAATACACAAGCAGCATCGCGGTTCTATGGACCTTATTTAGTCAGCAGCATTCAATCTCGTCCCACTGACCTACATCCCCAGTGCATTTGCAGGTATTTGATTCTGAGATAACGCAGTGAATTAACTTATCGCAGCCATGAATCCCTGGGGGTAGACATCCTCAGTCAAGGAATTCGTAATTTCTTCATTTCCCCCAGGTACGTATATACCAGAATATCACAACAAAATAGACCTACAAGATCCTTCCCATTTAACATTCCCCAATCCAGTGTTTTTCAACAGGTGTGCCATGACGTGAGTCTCAAGTGTGCCAAGGCGTTCAGAATTCGATTAAATTTGTATCCTAATTTCCTCCGTTTGGAAGGAAAGACATTACCTTTGAGATCACCATTTTGCCTGTGTCTTCCATCCATCTTCAGGACCAAGTGCCCAATGAACTTTATGCCACTGAAGACCACCCCAACATCTACTATGTCATTTCCTACTGAGCTACCCAATATCATGGCAGACGTACGAACCTACGAAACTGGCGCGGCAAGACCACTACCTCATACAAATCTATTGTTCCGAAATTATTCTCGTATATGGCAGCAGACCAATAAAGAGTACGCAAGCCTTTAACAATATAAAACAACGTCGTGGTGACATGAATATGATCAACAGTGATTAACGTACTAGTGTGCTATTCAAAAGGTCCCGAATTTGAATCCAAAAGTAAAAAAAAGATCCGTCAGTACAGCGACAATCCATCACCTGAGTACAGGAGTAGAGCAAACTCATATCGTCGCGTAGGACTTACTGAAGTTACATTAGACAATGCTCAACATAACAGATCATTAGTATAAGGAATTTCTATCTTCTCACCAATATTCACAGAAGGCTCAGAATGATTATAATAAGGCATATTAAACAGTTCTTCATTAACATGTATGCTATTTGTACAGAACCGAACTAGACAAAAAATTAATGTAGTTTTCTAGCAACGACAAAGATGAAACTCATAAAAACCGCAAACAGTAGGACGAAAACAAATAAAAATAATGTAAACACATGAGTGAATTAGATCAACAATATGTAAATATAACAGGAAAAGTTTAACTATGAATTAGTAAATACGTATTTCTAAGCGGGATCTATGACGACAAAACGTGAATTTACTCTAATGCCTGTAAGTTGGCAGAGTAAGCATAGCAGAAACCAGTGTACGTACCCTAACGGGTCAGTTCCTGACGGCAGTGTATTGACTTTTCCTCGTCAAAGGTCCTCCATACATGTATGCACATATGCTGTGAAGAGCGACTAACGGTTGAACGAATACACACTCACGTCGCCACTAAAACGAACCATAACAACTAAAGTTTGAGTTTACGTTTGATAATATTTTTTACAAAAATTCAGTAATATCTGATTTGAATTTTAAGTGATGTTCATGACACCTAATGACACATAGCGAAAGCAGCAAGCCTGTCGGAGATGCGATATTCAAAGCACTGCCCTACTTCTGTGGCCTACGGTGGGATAGCTGTCGTACCGCTTCCTCTGTTCGTGACTCATCTCATGTCTCTCGATCCTGCACCGTCAGGACGCAAGTGGCGCTTTCTGTCTCTATAATGACCCCAGCAATGAAACAAATTTATACACGAAGATTTCTGTCTTCTGGGTTGTTGCGCCCTGATGACGGAGGCAGTATGACCTCTGAAACGTTGGTAAACATCGACCAGACTATCGCCCTGATGATGGAGGCAGTATGACCTCTGAAACGTTGGTAAACATCGACCAGACTACACAGCGCAACAACCCAGAAGACAGAAATCTTCATACTCACCGCTGTGAAAACCTCAAATCTTACATAATGCCTACTGATTAAGTTACAAATATACGCGTTAGTTTGTCACTGTACAAAGTAAAATAAACTCTTGCGTTAGGTGGGACCGTCTCAGAACACAGAAACCATATGAGGATTCACAAGATATCAAGACACCGTCTACTGATCAGAAACATTAACAGAAAAATCGACTTGTTACGTCGCAGTATAAAACAGCATGAACGTCGTGATAAACTTAATCAAAGGCCGCGCAGTGTTCGTGAAGCAAGATGATATTGACTACGCAACTGCTCCGATATTAAGTTTGTTTGTATTGCCGCTACAGAGAGGCTTCAAATTAACATGCCTGGAAAATCAATTTCCTTTACTGACATGGTCTTTGCACTTTGCGATGAAAGTTTCTGCTGCGGAAATGAAAAATATTTTTTTAATAAATTCGGGGGGTGGGGGGGTTTACCTTCCACAAATAGGAGGCTTCTTATTCTGCGAATTGACGCGTTTATTTATAGTTGTTACATGCTAATGGCCAATAGTAGTTCTTTGTGGTACTGGACCGATGCCATGTGCTGTACAACAGCAAATCAAGTTAAATTTAAACGTTTACAGACAGGCAGACTACAACGGTAATCCCAAAACTTATTTATTTGCGTCATAGAAACCTTGTGTTCTAACGAAATCAAAATCAAAATTAAAATCCACAGATACGAAAAGTCAAAGGCAGTCACAAGAAAATCTTTTCGTGCTGTTAATGAGAAAAACTAAAAATACCTTTACTTTCTGATTTGTCTTCTTCTTTTTAATGCTTTCCTTTTGAGTCCTTCGCAAATTAAATATTTCTGATATAAACAGAACCATCTGTTGATGATTATTACAATCCTCTTATTTTATTATAAATTAAATCGTTTCCTATTTTTTTTATAAAGAACTAAAAACTTCCATCATTTATGATACTGTGTTTGTACACAACAGAAAAAATGTTCCAATTACTTCTTTCTGAATGTGACGATTTCATTCATTTGATAAAACGTTAAATACATTACTTAATTTTAATAAACGTCCTTTTACAAAATTGACATGATTAATTTGATACGTCTGTGTAAAAAGAAAAAAATGTTCGGTATATTTTTTTCTAAAACTTCTCACTTTCCTCACGTAACCAAGCATGAACTTTTCTTTGTTTCATTCCAGCAGATGGCAATATTCAACGTCATTAAATACGAAGACGACTGTCAACTGACATGTTGCCCTGACAATGGAGGCATAAGCTCCTCTGAAACGTCGGTCAATATCTACAATACTGTACGAAACAACATTTCAGAAGACAGAAATCTTCACTCTGCTTCGTTATAATCTGAAATCACACTAATTTACTGCCGTAGGACTATGCTTAATGCATCTTATCGTGGTTTTCTTCAATACCACAAGGCATATGATGGTAGGCTTGTATGATGACACGCCATGGATATTTTCTTTCTCGTATTTTATAATTCATATTTCACAAATCATTCGACGTTGGTATTTACCAGCGAGTCCACACGGCGTCAGACCGCAAAACAACAACATCGATATTTTCACTGTCGTGCGAAGTTTAGTCAAACAGCTGCTTCTATAGTCGATAAAGTGGAAACGTTTCAGGAAGAGAAAAATAAAGAACTAAGAGAAGGTAGAATGACTGACAAGGGAGTGGAGAGGCACCAGAAAATTGCTCCATAATCATTTCGTTAATAAAACAACAAAAAAGGAACATTTTACTTAATAACAGTAATAACAACCTCCAATGCAGCGGTCATGATAATCTTCACCACGTCTCACTGAAAGTTTCAGCACATAAAAGTACAGAGCCGCTCGGCAACCGTTTCTGTCCTTAACTGTCGCCTCAGCACGGTCTCTGTGTTTCAGCGTCGGATCACAGGGTCTTCTGGTTGCAATGTGCATGTGTGTCCGTACTTTATCTTTCTCAGTCACCTACATTTACTTCAGTTAGAAACTCTTCCGGTCTAAGAAGGATCCTTGCATGGAATCGCTCTAATATGTTTACACAAAGAGTGTTTGAAGGAACTGCTGTAACATTACAGGGTTATGAACCTCCTTTGTTAACAGGCCTAAAAACTCCATCTAGGGTTCTGTAGACCTTACCTCAGGCTTGTTATTTATACCATAAATATGTTTTGTAAGTGTTTTTTATAAAACGTATGAAGTTCGATTTGAGCTGCATAAAACAGAGGTCACGTGCTGCGACGATTGAAGTAACATTAAACTAGTCAGACAACGTTTAGTGCAAACTTTCAAAACCAAATTTTATCTACATCCAGTGTAGCTTGTAAGTTAAAAACAATCATTCGGACTAAAGGGTGGAGGGACATACAATCTCTATTGAACGTTTATTTTATGTTTATTGTACAAAAAACGTGTGAAACATACATATTCGATTAGACACCTAGTGGACCCCGAGCCGTAATGGACGGCGAAAATAAATATTCCAAACACAGCGGAGTATCGAATCCCGGTCTTCCAACCCGCAATCAGTCACGTTATTGACCGAATTGTCCCGGCTATGATCTGCCACGTAAGTCAAGATAAATTCAAAATTTTATCTCAAAACGTATTATGGCGTCTATTTCCACTTTTATTAATTAAAAAACTAAAGTCAACCCAATTTTATTACTCAAAAGTTCCTAGTAGTTGATACAGAATCGTTATTACACCACGAACCAACCAATCAATCAATGCCTGTTATGAACGTTCGCGCATATTATTTCGTCGCCTTGCCTACATGGTTCGATAAGCGTACACTCGATTTATATTAACGGTATCCCGCTTGGCTCAATGGGGAAGTACTTTGTTTAGCAGTCAAATTTGTTACGCCCATTTACACATCGTAGAGAACAAAGCTGTGAAAACTTTTCACATCAGAAGGCCTTACTGATAAGTGCGGAGCCATTAAGGGCTGCACAAAGGTTTCCCTATAATAATGCATCGGTTCATTTCTCACTCGCCATTCATTGACCGTTTCTCTCTTCTTTCAAAGTCCACGTTCATTCCATAATCTGCATTATATAAAATCTAGTAGGACGTTTGCTTTGATTGATGTTTGTTTGCGCTCAAATAGGCCCAAATGTTCTCAATAATGACACTAGGAGGAAAGATATTGTGTATTACAAGTGCTGCTACCATTAGACAGCTTTCAGAAGCGCTTCTAATATGACGATAAAAACGCTAAAATAACTTAACGTGGTTGATATATTCCATTGTTGTTCTACGCTGAATTTTTACAAAACGGAGGGAACGAGGTAAATATATGAAAAGGATAAGACAGAAAGGGGTCAGAAGCTAGAGGTAGGAGATAAAGCATTCTCCGTTGAATTTCAACGGGCCTTTCGAACTAGTGTTGATTATAATATCAATATACAATATCCAAAAACAGATATGTATCTGCAATTTTAAGTACATAAGAGGCCAACAAGGTGGAACAAAACTGCGAAGGAACGTTTGGAAGATGTGTACGCTGCAGCGGGGGAAGTTTCTCTGTGCGAGTGTGGAAGTGGACAAGGCATTAATCATGATTCAGATGAGCTGTATCAGATTAAGATTAATCAGTTATCCACGAATTAAGCTGACAATTAATATTGATTATCCCATGGCCAACAAAGTAATATACTTAATTAAGAATCACTGCCTGGACATAAATGTCATACGAGTCTCAAAACTTGAAGGATACAATTAACATTGCTAGAATTAATCTATAATCCATGTCATGATTTATACAGTGTGGATGTTGAAATAACTAACTTCGAAGAGATGGCATCTGGATCCTATTCTGAAATAGTTTAATCCAATCCACACCCTGGCATACAATTTATTTAAGATCTGTTTAACGTTGTATTCCCATCTACATCTAGGTCTCTCAAGTCGTCTCTTCACATTAGGTTTTCAATAAAAATTCTGCACGAGATCTTACCCAAGCTTCAGAGGATACATGTCCCGCCATTTAATATTTCTTAACTTAATCACCCTGTAGTGGTTGCTTAAGGGTACAAATTACTCGTATGCTACATTTACAAATGTTACAATTGCGTACCTTTTGAACAATATTCACGCGGAGGAGTCATGGACCTTTTTTTCAGAATCGCCTTTAAACTTTATTGTTTAAATCTTGTTTTCCGCCATTGTCCTCGCATGTTAAATGTATTACTACTTTAGTAACCGCTAAGGAATGACGAATTTATATACATATATGATGAAACCAGTACTCTGAATTTACCTTCTGATAAGGCAACCTCAGAAACGTAAACCTGTCAATAATTTTATAAGATCTTGGCTAATACGACAAATAATAACTAATGGATTGACAGATTTGTTTAGAGGAAGAACTTAAATTACATTTAAAATGATTTGATATACCGTGACACGTGTGCAGAACAAATATATTGTTCATAGACAATTACTATTTCAATAACAGCATTAGCGATTACATTTTGGGCGCAATAAAATTGTTTAAAATGAAGGTACGCAGGACGGAGACAAACATAATATTGATTGTTGGACATATTAATCAGGGTTGAACTAGTACGCCCAATGTGAATAGACTACACGCGTCACACAGGAGTAGGAGAAGTTGCCGCATCGATACGGCGATTATTTCTGTTACATGTCTGCATGAATATTGTAACATGTATACATGATGTCGGCTACTGTCATTTCGACCGTTCAAATATTTAATTTT
This sequence comes from Zootermopsis nevadensis, assembly GCF_000696155.1. The sequence continues at coordinate 87,835 of NW_019059998.1, read as the reverse complement.
CGATACTGCCGAACAAAATTTAATTAAAATTGGTTGGATCTATACTTTAAAAACTGCCGGCAAAATGTAATTTTAGTTCGTGTCTGTATAATATGTATTTGTTAATTCCACTTCGTTATGTGTGGGTATGCAAATCAGCGCTACGCATTTCAAGTAAGTCAACTTGGCATAATGGCATATCCATCAGTCTTTCCAGTAAACAGCTGACATATGCAACGCTGTGATGTCCGAGTGGATATTCGCTCCTTCTCATGTACCATTGCTCTTTCGTATGTACGCATAGGAAATGGACCATGTGATCTCGTCGATACACGTTTCCGACATTATGCAACCTAGTACTAAGTTGGAGATCGCGTATTGTCTGATTTATCATATTTATTTTAACGTGGGGCTTGACCGCTCTAACACTGGGATCCAATCCTATTTAACTCACAAATGTCAGTTATTCCTGCGTTATGTTGTCCTGTGTGTGTACAAGTCTACAGATGGGCAGAACCACGTTCAAGGAGTCTTGCCAAATGTGTAAAATGAATCACAATCCGTAAAAATTCACAGGAACAAAGAACGACTCATTGACTAGTGATTCCGAAGCAATCTAATTATTCTCGCTGCGTTTCATTGGCTTGCTGTTCACTTCTTACCTCATAAATCCAAGTTGCGACTTCGCTACTGTTGAGTGCAGTGGTGAAAGGCAACGGTTATTGGACGACTTCCAAGAAACACCTGTTGGCACGGTACTTGTTGCAGCAGCAACCTTCCACAGGCTCTACAACACACAGTATAACCGCCCAGTCAGTCTATTACCATGTAAAATAACGCGAGAAATAAATCTGCCTGGCAATCATAATGAAAGTCTTGAGATTAATCAGATCATGTGCGCGTGATCTGCGACTCTTCAAAAATTATTTTCAATTTAGTGATTTTAAGGCGAAGATTGCTTAATAAATAATACTTAACATTCAGTCCATATCATAAAGAAAACTAAACGAGCCTCAGGTGCAAAGATCAGGGGGGTAATTTTGTTTAATTAAATAATCATTGTTTAGTCTGAGAATTATACAAAAGCGCATACAGTTACCATTTGACCTAAAAGGGATAAGCTGCTCATCTTTCAACAAATACTTCGTGGAAGTTACTACATACCGCTATATCTGTATGTAATCATACATTTTCAGAAGATATTCTGGGGCATAGACTTTAAAATCTGACTCAATTCTTTAACAAAATATATATTCCGGAGCTATGGAAATGTGTACCGATATCCTAAGCTGCTAGAATAAAATCTCAAGGCACCCTTTAATTTAGAGTACACGCACTTTTTGAAAGAGTTATTTCCTATGCTGTAAACCTCATTAACCCTGATTTTCGTTTAATGAAGATGAAACAAGTTTTTCAAAAGCAATTCACAAATTCATATATCGTTAGGGGCTAGAAATTGTTTGTTTTTTATTAATATTCATCTACTGAAAATTCTTAAAATAAAAACCCTAGATCTCATGTGATCTTTATTTAATATCCTAACAATATTTTTACATAATAAACGGATTTTTCAGAAATTATATAATGTTAGATTTGAGTTTAAAAGAAATACGGTTTGTAAAATAAACCGAAGTAAATTTATCTACACCTTTCAGTGTAAATCTCAATACTAACTCCATGAAGTCCTTGTGATGTTTACAGTCGCTCAGCTGGTAAATAAATCGTCAACTTTTAATGGATTCATCATTCATTATCCAAAGGGGACGCAAAATAGTGACCAGAACAGTTGTACTGCAACACTGTTTTGTTTTCAAAATTGCCGTTTTTAGTTGTCAGTGATAGTGAGGTCCAGAGAGGTTGTAGAAATGCATATAACAATAAACGTGTAGCCTCGAGAAGTATTTTATTTCGATGTTATTATAATGTATGTATTTAAATGCGTTCATGCAGCACCACAATACAGTTGGAGGAATTCGTTGGAATCACTTTCCCAGTGCTGATATGCTGCAAAGCCTCGTAAAAATAAATATTTTAAAAGGAGTCGGAGCCAAAGAAATTCGCATGTGCATCTCTACAAAGTCACACTTGGTAAGATGAGAAATAACAGGGTCAATAAGTTCACAACTTATGTTTCTGTCTTGATTCTTCTGGTAATCTGAAATGTGTTCCGAATTCGCAACAGTGACAACGCAGCCTAAAAATTAGAATTTTCTTACATTATCTTACGTACACTTATCAGCCTATATAAAATAACAGTGACTATAAAGTAACTGGTTAATTACTAATAGTAACTAAATACAAGGTTTAATAAAAGGTGTGCAATTTATTGACTGTCTGAGCGAGGGTTTAGTTTCTCAATAAGGACACTGCTTCATGGACTTTGTCAGGTTAGGTTCATCGCCGTGTTCGCAAGGACCCTTTACCATTTCCGATCTTGAGCCAGATGAATACACTCTCCACTCTATTTCCGTTAGATCTATCTTAATTTTAACCTCCCTATATCCCGTGAACGGTCTCTTCATTAGGCTTTCCAACCAAAATTTAGCAAGCATTTCTCATCTCCCTGCTAATTTAAAAATATTTCTGATTGATAAAGTAAAGAAATCGTATAAATTAGGTATGGATATAGGTTTTAAGCAATCAATCCCAATTCATCATTTATCTGATCGCCTCAATAATATTTACTGAAGGTACAAATTATGAAATTCGTAGTTTACTTTTCTCCAGCCTGCTGCTACTTTCTTCCTCGTCTGAGATAATTTTTAAATCAATTTTAATCGAAATAGCCTAGTATGGGTTTAACATTGAAAGGCGAAAGAAGAGGAAACAATGGTCAAATAAAGTTATGCTGTGAGCAAAGCGAAAATATGGCTGTTCAATAATATCGTGCACAGGTACGGAAATTCATGCGAAGTAAACTAGGATTCAGCTTCCTAACACATTTTCAAATAATGATCTTGCAAAAAATATCCACAATATTCCACACACGTCGAAATCGACTTTTGTTCATCAGCAGTGAGTGCGTGTGAGAGTGCCTTCATTCAAGTGTTGAAATCACGAACAATAGCTCCAAAGTATAACAAACAGCGCGTCGGATAATTCCGTACAGCGACACAGCCATTGCTTGTATTATCCAGTTCGATTTTTTAATGGTACCGACAGAGTATAATGACGTTTCGTTAGTTGGTTAAAATCTCATCATGCTAAAGAGATTCTAACACAAATAGGATTACACTCGAGAGAACTATATTTGTCCGTCTATTCACTACTAATTAGCAATAATGAAACAATGTGGCCCAATCAGGATTGTAGCGTATTGTTCTTCTTCATAGAAGATGCCCTAAAGCACCAGGGGACAAAGGTTTTTGCAAAAGAGCTTAAGGGATTACAAGTAATATGCTGGTGTATAGGGCAGTTATTTAAGGCTTAGAAGAAGCAGGATCTATCTCTCAACGGAATGGCCAAAAATATTTTATTCTGTTTAAATCGGGAAACTTCTTGACAATTTGCATTGAAAGCAAGATATTTTTAAAAAGTGTCCCAATACTGAGTTTACTTTGTCAAAACATTATGAACTGCGTTTCATTACTTACTTAAGGCACCATTTTGGAACGACATTTTTAGACTATTTATTTAGCGGTAAAAGATCCTATCAGTTAAATGTATTCTTCCTTCACAGAGCAGGCCTTCATACACAGGACAACAAACAAGTAGAAAACCATCCACGACCTAGTTGGATTCAAATCCACTATCCCAATGCTCTAGCCTTAATGCAACCACTCAGCCGCGATGTTCTGTGTGCGGTAATGTGGTATTTGCGGGAGACAACGAAACATTCTTAACTTTCGCAAGTGGAAACCAATCACGAGAAACTTGTTCAGAATAATTAACCACGGGTTTCGACCTAGGGACTAGATGCAAGCAAGAATAAAATAAATAAAAATGTCTCTCTAGCAATGAATGTCAATAACTTCAGCTGTTTTGAAAATAATGAATAAACTTCTTTCATCGACATGATAAAAGAAGCAAGTCATTTATAAAAAAGGAAACGCAGCACAGCAATATCTGAAAGATATCCAGGAAGGATAATATTTCGTCGTGGAATGCATTTTTATTTGTCGTTCAACGGAAGGAAGGCAGATATTGATCCTAAGAGGGGAGAGACAAATACAGTACTTCATTCAGCTACGGTCCCCTCCCTTCAGAGCATATCACCGTAGACTGACCAGCTCTAGGTATTGTTTACATTTATTTTTTTCCCCGAATTGAAAACGTTGTAAATAAAAGTTACAGATCTGTACATGAGTTCTACCTAAGTTTCGAGAACCTATTTTTACCACGAACCGTCTTTGAGGATTTAAATTTCGATTTGACGTAAATAATGGATTATAATTGGCTGTCATACATCACAATTAAATTTCCAAGCAATTTTAGTATGTATTCCAATACCAAATTGTATCGAATTTGAACAATTCAGAGACAAGGAATGTGGACGGGCAGATGAGACTTTCTCAACAACGTCAATTTTGTACACGATGTGCAGAAACTGCAAAACAAAAATGATTACTACCCCTGTAATTTAACTGCAGTTTTCAATGTTTACTGCGGGTATTATGTTCTTTGTACATAACAGATAATAAATAATATGAAACATTGGCACATCTCCATAACAAATTATGTACCGGAAACAATATTTTAACAAATTATGGACTCAAGAGAAGGTGCATCGAAAGAAGGAGACCCTTATAACTAGTTAATACCAACGTATATTTGGGGTGGAAATGTAATAGGGCATGTAAATACAGATTTTACGTGTCCATAGAACTGTCTGGTTAACACCTGACGGCTGAAAGAGCTGGGGAAGGCTTCCACAACACATGGACCTTTACACTGCTTCTAATCAATATGGAGAGTCTCGAAATAGCTGTAACGTACGAGAACTTGCCACTAAACAGAATTAATCATAAAAGTACTATAAATGCAAAAGGCTTGATGTATTTTGTTTCTTCCTTAGTTTCTTTAACGATAAATCTTTCATAAATGCACCATTTATTATTGCAGAAGATAATAACATAGTGTAGAGATGTTCTATTTTTGTGAAACCACTACCAATAATAACTGCTGCTATAATTATCACTAATTTGTGCACCCAGATTTGAAATATTAGCTTATTGTTATACTTTATCTAATTACTGAAATAAATTCAATCACGAATAATAATATGATATTAACAATTATTTTATTTTTAATTTTCATATTTAATTCTGCATAATCATTCTTCTACTGAAAGCCTAATGGCGCACTTGGCAAAGCCTTATCATAAATTACAAATTCGTAAAGAAATTAAAGACAGGAATTGTGTTTCTTACAGGATATTCTCTCCGAAAAGGACAAGAAATACATAAAAATACATTTTATGACATTGGTTTTCTTCATACGACTTCGTGCCACAGAATTAAAGACCATCAAACACTAAAACAAATTTAATGCTGGGCCAGTTGATTCCAGTCCACAGCCTCACACCCCAATCTAAGATGCATTTTAATATTATCCTCTCTTCAACGCCTAGGTCTCCCATGTGGTCTCTGTCTTTCAGATTTTCTGACTGAAGTTTTGTACGTAGCTCTCGCGTGTGCTACAAGCCCTTCCCATATAATCCTCCTTGATGTAATCACCCAAAAATATTTTGTAAAGAATACTTCTCACTAACATTCTCCAATTTCCTGTTATTCTCTCACTCTTGCATTGCATACAAATAGTCTCCACTATCTACGATTACGAAAGTCCTCTGGAGAGGTACGGCCTGTTATAGAATAATGTTATTTGTATTTGTGGTGAACGCGCGCGAGTTTTCGAGATCATCACATTCCGTCTGCATTTCGATTGTGACTCTCTATATTGTTCATTCGGCATCGCACGAAGTTGTAACTTTCCGCGCGCTGAAGGACTGACATAAATCCGAAATTCTATTCGCTTCCTGAACACGCATTGCTACCGTAAATAAAACCTCCGGTCGTATATACAAGGCCCCTAATTCAAATTCCGTCCAGACATATCGTGTTTTATTTATGATTTACATGTAGCTACAACTGAGACGCAAAAGTGACCTCAATTTGTCAAGCTCCGAACGTCAAAAGCTTAAATCTATTTTCGATACACTACGTTTGCACTGAATAAAACTGAATTCGGGGAGTGTTGTAACTTATTGTAGTCTATAATCCCGATATTATTTTGGAGCGGATGAATAAAACGAAGGGAATTCAAAATAATCGGCTGTGGTAGTCATTTTAATCAATTCCCCATTAAGAATGACTCAAACGAAAATGTGTGTTAAGAAAGCAGGCCAGTGAAATTATATGCTTCCTGATTCATCCCCTTCAGCGCTTAAAGAATTGGCCGATTTTCACGAAACTTGGCATTAACGTTATGACATTGGAGACAACCCCAACCTCGTACAATTAAAATCCTGTATTGTAGCATTCTGTTGTGTTAATCATGTAATTATTATGCTAATATTCTGCCACTTTTAATTCCCTAAAATCGGCAATGAAAAATTAGTTTGTAAGATGGCAGCGACACTAGCTCTGCCTAATACATGGCTCCAAAATCATGCATGATGATAATAATTTACATATACGCAACTTCTGTTAAGGTATTTTCTGTGCAACGTAAAGCAACAACATGGAAGCCGTTTGAACATTTTATTTTGACAGTGATAACTCATGAACCATTGGAACCATTTAAAATTTGGTTTTGCGACAGATGATAAACATGCATGAAATACTGCAAGTCAATAATAAACTTTGTGGTTATGCGAGGCCTTGAGTCAATATCAAACAAATTTAACAGAGAATCTGTGTGTAAGTAAAGTGTTTCCAAACAAATCTTAATTATATGAAAGCCAATTTTGGTGTTTGCGTGATTGTTTGCTTACGATCCCATTGGACGCTGATCTATTTTCATAATTCCACAGTATACTGCACTACCTTTTGTTTATTTCTTTCGTGCCCTTATCTGTTTCCGTCCTTTCTCCCGTATTCCTTTCCAATCCCTGTTAATTATTCGAGAATTATCATGGCAAATAACAACAATTAAAACTTTCTGCCGTTGTACGTACTTCGTTTTTCCACAGATTTCAGCACGTTGTCATTTTTAGTAAGTGATAAATTCTTTTGTCCACATAAAATGTAACGTACGCCATGCGCAGAGATAACAGATGCACACAGTAAAATAAACTTGTCCAAATCCGTGATGTAAGCTACCTAATTTCTTGGTGATATATATGAAACACTCTTCATGAACCAAGTTTGTTGCTCGAAAAATGAGTCATCTGATTGCAATGGGGTTTATTAACACGCAACCAACAGCCATTAATAAATTATAAAGAACATTGTAAGCTGAAGTAATTGGCAAAATTTTTTAGAGTACAGTCATTCGACCAAACAGGTTAGCAAACGCAGTAACGCTTCTGTCGTGACTCCGAGACACACTAGCTTCCGTCCAGACTGAAATTCTGGGCGAATTATCTCAATAACTCCATTCAAATAATAAGATAAATTACGCCTGCATTAAGTTAAACATGCATGAACTTACTAATTAGATGCTTCATCCCATTTGTAAGTGAACAGAGTACCAGGTAAATAAGATGATACACACCGCAATTTAATATTTTGATACAGTTAGGGCTACATATTGAAACTATTAAGTAACCCCATGAAGCAAAGGCCTTCTTGAGAAGCTAATATTCGTTCAGCTAGTCAAGGAATTACTCTGTTTTATGGAATACGAAGGCTCATTACCGTTCGTAATAGCACACCATTGATGTTTATCTTGAGACATGAATCCATTTCATATTCTCACGGCCTAGGCCTATTCTTCTGTCTACGATTGCGTCTGCAAAGTATTATTTTCCTTTCAGGCTTTTCGACTAAACCGTGCATTAAAAATTGGCAAATCTCCTGCTCGGAGGACGAGAAAACTGTCCCTGGTTTGTAAGCAGAATATTCACACCTGTAGAAGTGTTGTAACAAGGCCTAATTAAATTTACGTAATTATTGAAAGGGGTAATGTGAGGATAGAATTTGCGTGTGTATAACACATAAATATAACTTTGTCTTTATTTCTAGATTATAATATTGGGAGTGCAGTTGTTTATTGTATTATAACTGTTCTTTTAAATGTTATATAGCTTAAACAGTTTGTAAGATTAATTCATTAGCACACTGTATTTATTGTAACGTAACTTGTTCCTAACACTAAAATTCAACACTTTAGTGACTTATATCTGTAGACTGCATATAATCTATTAGGGCTATGTTGTTAAAGCCAAAAAGCGTATTGACATTATGTAATGCTTCGTATAACTAACAACTAAGGATATTAAATTATTATTATTAAAATGTATATTTACTCGTATGTTAGTTGATGCGGTGAATTTTACTACAAATTTGCTGTCCTCACGAATTCCGAACACCTTCCGAGTTGTACATACATCACTCAGGCAAATATGTTATTATGGAATGGCCGCTGCTTTTCTAAGTCTGCCACTCGATGTCATAAACACGTTACATGACCACAATAACATCACCGGCCACCTGCCTCTTTGTAAGGCTGAATTACTTCTCCAGCTTTACCCTCTATATGATGGTGGTGGTGGTGATAGCTACAACCCTCAACAAAACCAAGCCTGCGCACCGCTTTATCGGCACCTTTCCTTCCCTTCAATTCCGCGGGGTCAGGCCCCACTGCTCGGTTTTATACGAAATACATTTACTTGAAAGTAAAACAGCGAAAATTACTATCAAACAAGTTCTTTTTAACGGTCTTATAGATTCGTCATATAGAAGACACTTGTTTGCTACTTGGCATATTTAACGACGCTGTGTCAATTGCAAATATTAGATTTGCACCTCAGACGTAAAGATTTACAATTCATAGTAAATGGGGAAAAAAAACGACTTTCTTGGAAGAACTTAGGATGTCGATATTGCTTCAGGTTTTGAATACGCGTGCCGAGACTAGCAATAAATGTGAATAAATAATGTTATAATTTAGTACAAATCCCATTGTGTGAAGTTTTTTCGATTATAACCTCGAACTTCTTGGTCAATGTTGGTCTTTGACCCTGAAGCTGGGGACAGCATGTTCCTCCGATCAGGCCAGTTTCTAAATCGGAAAATGGGACAAAATACAATAGGAAAGAAGTAGTTGACCAAAACACTGAAGGCAATCCCCATACTTTCACCAGCTTACAGAAGTTAAACTTGGTTAAAGAAGAACAAAAATGTTATATATAAGATCTGAAGCCTTCACAGCGACTGAATGCAATGAAGTCTTCTCCGGCGATCAGCCGCGCGAGATTCGGGTTAGTTTTTAACGTTTCGGAGAGAATCCCTGCTTCCATCGTCAGGAAATAATGGCGACTTCGCTCCGTTCTTCACGACTGGTCGCCAAGCACAAACTCATTTCGATAAGAATTTTAGCAAAAATTCAAGCAGTTTCTCCCAAACGGTGTATTATAGAGAAAAATATAAGACCTAAACGGGCATTGAAAGTTAGAGGCAGAAATGGTTAACCAACTTGAACACAATAGAAAACGTCAGGCAAGAAACTTTCGCTTCGGATACAGAGGTGTAGAGAGATTATTCAGAAGATGGCTATAAATTTGAAAGTTGCGCCTAGTTCATGGATGAAATTACTCAAAGCAGGGTACAAACGTACAATGTGTGACCACGGCCATGATCCTTGGATGTAATGAACAGTTCAGCATCTAACTATTGCTTAAGAAATACCCTGTACCTTGAGTCGATACTGCCCACCTGCTTCAGTTACGAACGAATAAACGTAAATCGATTTTCATGCAGGACCACTAAAAGAATAAGACAAGTGTGTCTTTTATAAACTGTTGTGTTTGTTTGTGTTCATGCTGAGCACATAAAAACAAATCCATTTTTCTGACTGATAGGTTAACACAGGAAATATGTATTCGAACTCAGTCCACTTGTCCAACTTTATCAATACTTTCATGCTTTAGGTCGTGTATTCTTAACAGCAAAAATCTTTTAGATTTGATCTAAAAAAAATGGGTTCTCTATCTTTTTAAATCTTAGGGCCGCATTTACCTTTGCTTATCAACTCGTGAGCAGCACGGTTATAAATTAGAAAAATGTATTAACACTTCATGGTGACGTATTAAAAATGCTACTAGTTTACAATTACAAACCGGTTTAATGCTTTTCTTCAACAAAATTATTTATTAATGGGATATTTTACGTTGCTTTCCCTTGAGTAATATTTCAATGCTAAATTTAGTTCCTGTTATTTTTCATGTGCGAGACATGTCTTACTTTTTGATTTGACGTTTTTCATTAAGTTGTACTGTTATGCATGGTGATAGTTACTGTAAAATACTGACGATGTCAAAAAGTGTTTTCTTATATGAGACAAATTAACTATTTCTCCTCAAAAATAGTAACACAAAATTATAGATAATGTAGGCGAGCCGCAGAAAGTACATCAGCGGACCACGTACGGCATTTCATTTCCTACGTAAATATTTAATGTTAACACGTCAGTTTATGCGATTATCATATATTACAGGAAAGAGGAAAGGTAAATTTATACCTGTGATTAGATTAAGGACCACACCATAAAGACATGCGATAATGGAGGGGAAAACAGTGCCTTGTAAACACTCGACTGGAGACTGGTCTCTGCCAAGAATCAAATTGTCGTTGCCCACCCGTAGACTAGTCAGTATAAGTGACAGAACTACCCCAACTTGATTAACATTATTATTCTTAATAATTAGTAAATAAATAAAGAAGACAATTCTGAAAAATAAATATGCTCCAATGTAATTTACTGAGCCAATGTGGAAGGATCAGATGACACAATCAAGACTATTCGCTATCAAAAAGCCGAAATTTTCGAATGACGGAAACTTTCATTGTTTTGCCATATTTACGGTTCGTCAAAGAAGTGGTGTTTTGATTATTATGTGTAGAATATTGGGAAAAACCACGAGTCTTTCGCGGAAGGAAAATGCCAGATAAATGCTGTTTTGTTCAGAACGTCTGATAGTCCTATTGCCTTATCTTCAAAATCACTTCGGATATGACTAATTTTGATGACGTTTTTTTGAAATTTCTCAAAGGGGTACCCCTTTTAGAAATTTCAAAAAATGTCGAAATTTGTCGTTTTGGACGATTTCCGACGTTTTTTGATTTTTTAAAATTTCGACATTTTTTGAAATTTCTCAAAGATGTTAATTATAGTAATAATATTTTGATATTTCAATATTTAATTAAATATTTTATTGTGATTAGACGGTTAAAATAAACAATTGTAATCATCACAATATGACGCAACAATATCATCTCATGGGTGACTACAGTAAAAGTTATCAGATGATTTTCAGCACTCCTATTTTACTCGAAATTCAAATCGAATTATAAAAGTTGTCGTTTTAAAAATCTATTTTAAAATTTTGCTACCAACAAACATATTTTTCGTGTGATTTTCCCAAGTTCTTTCAGGAAAATGCAAGGATACTATCTTTCATATCGCGACCAGCAATCATACTTAATTTATGGTTTATATTAATCAAATTAACTGTGATAATCAAAGTGTGATACGAATTAAAATATTTATAGCTGACATTAACAACAAGTACTGTCATTGTTTAACGAAATTCATCACATAGCTGTCGCGTGAAAGGTAAATTAGCTGAAAATGATGTACTTTATATGTGTCAAGGCAATGCTTGACTGTTTCGCTAGGGGCGAACTTCATCCCTCGCATCAACTCCTGCAAGGGATGAGAACGAACATTGCGGAAATACAGCTCAGTCAGGTCATTCATTGGTCGCTGGGGTATCTATTCTAGTTTATTTAAAATGATCATCAAATCATTCAAAACTAATTAACTCCGAGGAGCGGAGTCCATCTCGAGACGATAACTGTCACTCAGCTGGACAAGAAGTACCCCGTATTTTATGGGACCCGAATGTGCAATATCGTGCTGACAAGATTCCGCCACTGCAAAATATTTTTACACAGAAAAACCGAGTCCACCCCTAACCTATTTCTATAAGAGACATTTGAATATTATATTCTCTATACCAGTGGGTTTTCATATTTTTTAAACTTAAAATTTGAATCCGCTTCTCATTTCTTACAGTTCTGAATAGTCACCAGATTCGAAATTGATCGAGTTAAGGAGATTTAAATGGACATTGCATGTGGTAAACCCTTAACATTTCCATTAAAAATTAATCATACCAACTCACCATGCAATTCGAATTTTACATACGTCATTTAACGAATGTAAGCCGTCCGTCTTAGGATAACATTGCATAGCATATACATTTAAACAACTGGTCGCAAATTCTTAACACAGAGGACGCAATTTTATAAGCGGTATAATACGTTACTGCTCTTAATGTCAACAGGAAAATGTGAATATCATATAACCTGCAGAGTGCTCCAGTTTTTGTCTGAAGTTGTAGGACCGTTGCACTGCGCACAGAGGGTAATATACCCTGAGTAAAGCAGAAGTAAGCACGTACCATGCAGCTTTCTCAAGATGGGTCTACACGGTGCCAGCGAACATACTATTTCAGTATTCGTGAATATAAAACGAGTTTGCGAGCAAGCACTCTCTTGCTCGCACCTGTTCGCCGAGGGAGCGGTGCACCGAAAGGAATTACTACCGCTCTCACTTCCCTTCACTTTTTCTACAAATATTTACGTTTTAAAGTTGTTTTCGCTTAACTCTCTGTTATACTCTAAGGAAAGGCACAGGCTGTCTAACAATACGGTGGTGTTGAGATTATTTTGACCCACAAGAAAACATGTAACAGGAGAGTGGAGAAAATTATATCAGGAGCTTCAAAAATAGTATACTACTCAAAATGCGATTAATATGATAATTTCAATGAGGCTGAGATGGGTTGGACATACTGCCACGAAGGGGGAAGAAAGCATACTGGATCTTAACCAAAAAAAATTTTGTCGACCTAGGTGATGATGGTTAGAAGAAATAAATTGTGAGGATGAGGACTTGATTTATATGGATTAGGACAGGATTCAGTGACGAGCTTTTGCAAAAATGGTATTAGATATTTTTATGGCGTAAATATCGTGTCACAAAAAACATTTACGAGGTCTACACATTATCTTTAATTACAAAACATAAACAAAAACTTAACGAGATTTGAATATTAATATTATAATAGTTTATACAAACATAAAAGCGACCTCACACAGGCCTATATACACACAACTTTAATTTTATGGTTTCATGTACAGATAATAATGGACTATATTTTAGTTTTATACCACACGTAAAAAGTCCAAGTTCCTTCATGAAATTAAAAAAACACAGTAAAGTAGCCGACAATTTTTAAAACCGTGGAATACTGTATTGTTCACGCCTCACTTAACAATGCACATCGGAAGGCTTTGTAGCTCCTTATATGTCAACGCTTTCACCGTGTTGCCTTAGCTCCATTATTGCGCAAAATGTCTACTAAACTTATCGATTGCGTTTGGTGCGCTTGTCCGTGCATCGGGGGCTCTCCACCCCTAATGAATAGGGGAAACCGCAGATGCTGGCTCTTGTTCCGAAGAAATCGTGTGAGAGTTTCGTATCTTTGTCTTACTGTTCCCACGACTGTGCGCGTGCGTGGTCTCCTCATGGCACTTCACACTTTTAACAACGATCTAATTACGTCGGAGGAACTAGCGATTCGGCATATTATCTTAACTTCATGTCTTTACAACTATGATTTATAATACGTCAACAGGAAAGCCCGGAATAGAATAGAATTTATTTACATTCTATAGATCTTTCATAGGCCCAAGCCGAGGATGTGGAACATGTCAGAGCACAGATACAATACTTGTTTCTAATACAAATATAAATTACATATTTATGACAGTAATTATCTAGAACATATCAGTTTCTGGTTTGTGTTGAAAATGTTAATTCATTCAGTGAAAACTTAGATACAATAAGGAAAAACTAAAAAAGGTTTATTATAGGCTGGTCTAGCAATAACATAGAAAATATCACAGAATGTCACTGCCATTCAGTTCAACTACATAAAAATGTATAAAACTATAATTTAATTTGGTTTTAAGTTTATGAAACTTGTTGTCTTTCATTATTAGAAAGACACAATGTAGGGGTGTTTTTAGTCCTAAAGAAAATATGTTCATCTAAGAGAATGGAAGTAACAAGAGACTGAATAAAATTACACAATGTAAAACCAAGTAATTTGTGCTCTTCGCCACATGTTATTAGAACAACCACACAAAGATGGGTGTGATGGGTGGGAATGTAGCATACACAGGAACAATGAGAAACATATACAAAATTTTAGTCAGAATACCCAATGAAAGGAAAAGCCCACTCAGAAGATACAGATGGGAAGATAATATTAAAATGCATTCCATGAAACATTGAGACTGAATTCATTTAACTCAGGACAGGAAACAGTAGCTGGCTTTTGTGCATGTGGCAATGATCTTTCATATTCCATGAAAGAGAGGGAATTCCTTGACCAGATCAGCAACTATTTCCTTCTCAAGGACTCTGTTCCATGGTGTTAGTTGATTAATTAGTTATCAAATAAACCTTATACAAAGCACAGTATATCCATGTCATACTAAAAGACCTTCTAAATTAACCATAAATGTTCAATGTAAATTAATTAGCTGAACAGTTATCTTACAGTAATGACATAACACATACCTTTAGTACAGGAACTGCTTAGTTAGTCTATCGAAGCAGAGAAATTCCTACATGATCCATTCTCATTCAGGATTTCTGCACAATTTGGAATTGAAATTCATTCCTTGATGCTGCAGTAAGCCTGCCAACAAAATGTATAAAGTGTATCAAACTATAGGCAAATGGATTAGTGCAGAGGCATGGAAGTGACAAATCTTCCTGAGTGCCTCATTTTCAATCTGATGTTAGTAAGATCCTTGTAGAGGAGAGATAGACTTTCTGGAGGCTCTTTGTCAATTGTGATAATGGCCACTTTTTTTTTTATTACTGATGCAACCATAAACTGTCAACAAACAGTACCAATCACATATAGTTTTACTCACAAGAAACAATCCATCCATTATTTTTTTCTATAAAAACAGACAAATAAAAAATTCTCTTGGAAGTTTATTTCTAATAATATTAAAGATGTGAATACCCTCTGACTTTTCTAAAGAATATACAGGTAGCCCTCGATTTACTGGCGCAAATGGAGGGCTACCTGTATTCCACAATTAGCATTCAATATGACACCAATTCTCTATTAAAGCAAATCTTCAAGCAGAGGTGAATAAAATAAATCAGAGCATTTTAGAGAAGATGCAGCTTACTACCGTTGTAGAAGCCAAAGGGTCCACAGTAGGTATTTCCAGTGTAGGGGAAGCAGTAGTAAATGAAAAACAGGTACTATGGAAAACATAAAATAGTAAAAAAAACATATCCCACTTTCATTGTCATATCAACATGGCAACATCACCATTTTTTACTACTGATGATAATGTAAAGAGTGTAACACCATAACAGTTCATTATAGGTAAAAATATTCAACACTTGAAATCAGAACCACATGTTTTGCAGCAACTTCACGCTCTACGTTTCTCTATTTTCTGCCAAATAACCGAGTTCTGTGGTCCCACAATTATGGAACACTCTGCAAAATGTTGCATGATAAAATAGAGGAGTGCAAACCATTCACCTGTGACGTTCAATCATATTTAGGTTAAATAAGTTATGAAACATCTTATATATACTCTAATATTAATACTGCAAATTTAAGTTCATCAAAGTAGAAAACAGACAGATGAGTACAATTTCAAATATTAATTAGGTTTCACAAATGCAAAGGTCTGAACTCAGAAATATTAAGGAGTTACACTAAGTCCACTGCCATACAGCACACATTATTATGATTATTTATACTAAATTACAATAACCTCTAAAAGGATTGAGTCTTTTCTAAACTCCAGGGATTCCACACCTTCATTCCCTATTTCATTAGGGCGCTGATAATTTTGATCACAGTAATGTATTATGCTTTAATTCCAGTATATAACTTCATGAATGGTTATAATACGTAACTACGATACGTTTGAATTTTCCACCGGCAAGAATACCGGAAGTTTATGGGCCATATCATAAAGGAATTTGCGTCACTGTTGATTATGGTGAGCGAAAATTGAACTATATTGCTCATAAGAAAATCTTTGACATTAACAAAATGTTTTCATTGTTTATTTAATACTGATGTGAAATTTTATCGAAGAAAGCTGAAAACCATTAATGTAACTAGTATGAGCTAAAAAGGTCAGTTTATGCAACTTTTTACCAAGTATTTGAGATACGCTCAAAACCCTATTTACAGTATACTTACGCGAGGTGTTGGAAACAGTGGCCAATTAAAATTGAAATTATTCAACTTTTTCTGAAAATTCTGGAATTTTAAATTTACGGAAAATCGAGTTACTCGTTCTCAAGTTGGTTCATGCACACGGTGAAAGACGATCATACGTCTCAGCACTGCATGAACAAATCTTCCTTACTCTCATCATGAAATAAGCCTAGGTTATTGTAACTCTGAACTGTACGTCAGGGCAGGAAATGAATCGCAGATGATCTAATAGTTGCAAATAACAGATGGAGCAGCTGACGATGACCTACTCGAGCTGAAGTATCGCTGTCCTGTGCTTTAATTAGTCTATGTATGCTTTTGTACCGAAACGTGTGTGTCATTTGTATTCGGGATGAAGAAAAAGGCAGGAATCCAAATAATAAAGCCGTTACATGGCATATGTGATAGCAAATGAGAAGTCGGATACCCCCATAAATTATCTGGACTGACGAGTTATTGATATTTGTCAGAGAAGACCATTAACTCCTAAATACTTCATCACTCATAAGCCGATTATGATCCGCACAGAAAATCTGTCGGTTATATTGACAGTATTTTTGAAAACATTTTTTTAAGACGCTGTTCAGCAAAAACCTTTTTGTACTAGATCGTGAGTCATTTACATTTCCTATTGCGCAACAAGGAAGTCTGGGACATCACGTCACATGGTGCAGACTGCCTATGCCGCAGGAAATGCCCATAATTGAGCATAATAGCAGAGACTTGTTGTCAACATGGAGGTGGTAGACAAAGAATGTCAGCTGCCAGAAGTACCTTCCGTTGTAGAAGATGCTGTTTTGATCAAGTACTTGAAAGAATGTATAGATATGACACCACTCCCGGACACAACTTTGAAGGAACTAATGGACAACAGTACTCAGTTCCCCAGGTATTTTCAGCTTTGAAACTGTGGGAATAGTAAGCGGAAACGTCCATAGAGGAGTATGGGGCCCCTCCTTAAGATTTCTAAATACACACGAAATAAATAAAGAAAGGAAAAGAAAGCCAGTAACTTGTAAGTTTAATATTACTGGGTCCAATGTATATATTTATTAAATAGAATATGCAAACGCCTGTTCTGGGATTGCAATGACATTAATAGTCTATATTGTAACATGCTGTATGTTACATATTTCCTTCTTGGCACTGTTCACAAAGTATTTCATACATCATAATGTCAATGAGTGGGAACCTCCCCACCCCTCCAATGCATTGGGACTGGTAAAACAACCCCACTTATAATGCTGTAAGGATAGCCCAAGTAAGAAGGATAACAAGCCATAAAGGATCAGAACCTTCTTAAGAACAAACAGTTTATATTTTATTTTCATATTTATAGTAATATATACCAAATTGTACTGTTCTTATGGTATATATTGTGATCATATTGATGTAATAAATACCATATAGCAGAGTGCATGAAGATCAGGAGATGACACAAAATTCATGAGCATCCTTCCATCTTTATGACTGGTATTTGCTCTAGGAATGTCTGTTATTAGGAATTATCAGTTTTTATTTCTCCCTACACTTACATGATCAAAAAATTAGCTTTGTCATGCTTGTACTCAGTAAGGGTTGGTATTGCTATAATACAAGAAATAGTATTACATTTTTGTCTTGTGTTTTTAAATTATCATGTCTTGTGGTTGTATTATTCTTCTTATACACACATGCACAAAACTAAAAAAGAATTGGTTGGGAAGTTGTATCTGTTCATATTTAAAGTGCTAATTCATTTGACTAATTTAAATTAATGAGAGGAAGAGTTGAGAAAATTTTTTAACTCAAAATACTGCAAGCATCTAAATTTTTGATTTCTATGCCAGCATTTGGTTATGTTTTGTAATACTGTAGTGCGTCAATTGTGGTTTAATATATTTTTTTTTGTGTGGATCATTCTTATTGTATGAAAGTGGTACTTCATATGAGGTCCTAACCAAAAGAATCTCCCAAATTGAAAGATATTGGTAGTTTGTGTTTCATACACAAATTATTTATTATTTAGTACATGATAAGATGTCATTCTGTGAAATAAGGCTGAATAGTGCAATCAGCAGGTATCTGGGACATCCACAATGAACTGTGGTTAAAGTTAGGACCAAGTGTTAATTTGCTGTAAGTAACAGTCATAAGATAAGACTGCAATATTAGTTTGTCTGCATTTAGAATCTTGTCTATGTTTCAGGAAGTTCCCCGTACAGACAGTGAAGTGCTCTAGCCTTGTGGAGCAGAAACATGTATCAAAGGAATTGCTAGAGGAGAATGCAAATTCTGCTTATCCTGTACTACATGAGACAGCACTATTCTTGTACATTCACTTTCTGGAACATAAGAAGCGACATGGAACATGTCCAGAGAATGCATTATATGCCAACATGGGTCTCCTTGATTTTGTACAGCGCCTGCTAGAGAAGAGATCTGCAACATTTTATGCTAAAAATGACAAATATCTCCTGGTCAATGGAACTCAGGGAATTAGTGGCTGGGAAGCAGTTGGATCAGTAATTTTCTTTTTTTATGGATTGACTGATTGCAAAATGTTTTTTACAAGATATTTTTGGTGCAAAAAATGCTGTTCAGTCTGTAATGATTTTCTGCTTTCAAATGAAACTTAAAATTGCAACTTCTTTTAGGGTCAGAGAAAACTGAAGAGACATTTGTTACAGTAGTTATCTTCACACTGTGAAGAAGAGGATATGAGTGCCCACAAAATTGTTGCACTGCAATGTTGAAGTTGAAATTGTTGATCTCATGCAGCTGAGGAAGGAAAGCCTCTGTTTTTCCCATCACACAATGTAAAACATAGTATAGATTGCTAAATTCAGACTGAGACACAAATAAAATATGAAATGAGGGAAATTACATTATGCAATAGCATATAGTAATTTTACCTTTCACCACGGAAGCTGTTGTCATTTTCTCACACATGCCCAAATACCCCACTTCTACATGGAAGAGTTAAATTCAGTTAGAATTTCAATAGGCGCTTACTGATTAGTATTTATATTAAGGAAATCAAATTATAAATACTTATTATAATAGGTCAAAGGTGAATAATTACAGTTTTTTTATATATTTGTAGGAAAATGAAAAATCTCCATTACTTCTTCCCTGCTGTCTGAGTTATGATGAAATGAAACTCTCAGCACTTCTATCAATATCTTCATGGAGTTATTTTATTAACGAGGGTACACGGGATAACAAGGGTGTCCCTCAAAATAAAACTCAGAGCTTTACAATCAGAGGTATCATCATTGGTCTTATTGGTGCTCGATTGAAACGAGTTGGACTCATGGAATGGCAAGAGGTACTGGTAACAAAGACACAGAACACTAAGGAGAATGGATATGGAGTACCGCCTGAAGTTGGATCTTCTGAGCAGAGTAATAAACAAGGCAAGTCTGCATCATTGCATGCAAGACAGACACTGTTCATATGTTTCAGTGAGCCTTACATATAGAACTCTGAATCAATCCCCGCAGCCAGTTATACTCTCAGGAGCTTCAGGTATTCTGTATGCTTATCATAGTGTGGAATGTCTTACAAGAAGATATTTACTTGTCCATATATTAATCCAGTGATTGGTGTCTTTTTTAAAGTAAAATTTTCCCTTAACTTCTTTACAAATAGTTGAATTTATTAGGATTCTGGGCCACATGCATGGACACATCATTTTTCAGTTAGGATCATCACAGTTTCTTGATTCTACTACTTTGACTATGCT
The DNA here is from genome assembly GCF_000696155.1 of Zootermopsis nevadensis. The sequence continues at coordinate 67,685 of NW_019059998.1, read as the reverse complement.
ATTATTGAAACTAGTTGTCTTTGGAGGTGACATTTCAGTTGCCATCACCTGAAACCATGGCCATGGAAATATTTTTTGTTTGTGGGTGCAGATCATAAAATCTCAAGGCACTTTTTGGTAGGGGATCTCTTTCACTTCCTGAAATCTGTTTTGAATACTTGCAATCTGGGGTATAGACAAAGTCACTAGGTACTGTTTTGCTTAATTTATAACACAAATGGTATTAAAATACCAGGCTGTCAATATTATTTCAATAAAATTAAAAATATACAAACTGTATACTATATATCACAGTTTGTAAGCAACCAATAATTTCAAAACAAATTTTTCACTCTGTCAGGCATATAAAAATGATTTACTTTGTGGGTAATCTTGTGACATTTCTGTGTAGAGTGTTTGTATTCTTGGAGAAAGCTCTGGGCCAAATTCTATGGAATAAAGCCACACCTTCCCCTGTTTGAGGATGTTGTCAAACTTTGTAAGTCGGGCAACAATGCTGCCATGAATCAATATAAACAGCTGAACAAGGACAGATTCTTTGACAACATAGCTTACAAGAAGCGAGTGACTGTCTCAATTGAGACACTTTTACTAGAGGTAAGAATAACCGTCAGTTGTATTTCTGTTGTAACTTTCACAGCATTTATGTATGGCTAGAAGTTATGGTAAAAAGTTACTGAAATTAACAAGGTTCTAAATTAAATCAAAGTTTGTTCTTCCAGTGGGTAGTTATTACAGATGAGCATGATGAAACATTTAGATGCTCATGTGTCATTTTAAAAATGCCTATAAGATTATGTTCTACCTCATCATGTTATGAAAATAAAGATGGCCAAGAAATTTTCAACAAATTCATTTTTCTCCCCAGAATATAGTTAACTGAATATTTATTTTACTGATTATATAATTATAATTATTTCATATGAATGAAGGGATTAGAATAATCATTAAGAAATTTAGTTGTTCTTGAATAAAGAATTTTGTATGTGAAAACTGGAGAATATAAAAACTTAATTATTCTTGTGATTTCACAGGCAGAAGCCAGAGCAGCTTCCATTGGGACTACAGCTTATATCCATGTGGTAGGAATTGGGCTTGGTGTTTGGCGTGCATCAGAACATCAGGAAAAGGAATTTCTGGAGGCATTTGCAGCCTGCCTTCGCAGGCTGCACTCTGTCCTTCAGCATGTTTCAGACATAAATTTTGCATGGTTTAAGGAACAGATGTGTGCTGAAACTTGGAAAGGAATCATGGAATCCAATGGAACAGGTATGTGGCACTCAATACTAATTAGAAAAAATATGGTCAGCTATTCACCTGGGACAAGTTGAGATTACAGGGTGGCAAGCAGTTATTTCAGGAAGGATATTTGGTGTATGAACTAAAGTACAGCCTTTTTGATATTTAGGATCACTGTGTTGATTGCCCCGAATCATTGTGAATCTGCTACAGTGATAAGGAGTGGTATTATATTCTCCTGCTATATTCATTCCAGGTCTTGGGATTCACATAATTTTTTCTAAGAGACCACCACATTCCAAACTGTCAGAACCTGAAGATGCTGGAAAACTTCTTGTTGTTTCATATGCATGGGATGGAAATGCTCTTCCTGGTAATGAGTTCTGGATTGGAAAACTCAGCTCAACTGGAGATTCAGCGGCTGCATGTTCAACACAGGTTAAGCTCATTTAAAATTCCACTTGACACAAAAATCTAATTGAAAACTTGCAAATTTATACAGTATGACCTGAATATACTACCTCATACAGTGAACAAGACTGTCAGTTTGGCAGTAAGAATGATAGGCAGGTTTGAAAAACTGTCATGTCCCACTCGAACTAAACCATTTATTTGCATTTGAAAATCATTATTCACTATTAACTCAAATCCAGAATCATAACATGGCCATATATGGAGAAAGAGCAGTTTTTGTGTTCTGAGGTCTATTAAAAGCTGATTAAGACTCAGTTTTAATTTTATGATGGGGAAAATTTAGTAAAATTTTTGAAAATATAATGGAAAAAATTATTATTGAAGAAGTTTAGTTTAATTTTTTTGAAGGTGAGTGTAATCAGAGCATTCTGCCAATTACTGTCATTTCAGTTATGCAGTCAAGGATTTTCAGTAAAAAAAATTGGCATCTGCAAAGAAAGCATCTAGACTGATTTTTATTGGAATAATTATCCTCTCATCTATGATTAGGTCTTTGAAATAGCCTCTTCTTTTCAAGTTTCTTGAAATTGATTATTCTCTTAATTCATATAGAATTTATTTCAGATACAGTAATAATGTCTATCAAAGAATTAGAAGTTGTATAACTTAAAACAAGCTTAATATTTTAAAATAAATGAGAAAACCTTAGAAACATGTATTCATACCAACTTTTTATCACACCAGGTGGCTGAACTGCATAACACACATGTGAACAAGAATAAAATCAGTAGTTCCAACCTTCATATAGCCAGTGCACAGTGGGGAATCCTGCATGTAGCAGAATATGTTCTGAAAAAACTTAAGAAGTGAAGCAGAAGTTATTGGTCTGTCATGTACAACACTGATGGTAATCTGAATCAGGGAGAAAATGGTTGAATCTGTAGAAGCTCCTGCATGAGTGACTCTTCATCATTATTATTATTGAAAAGACTTAATACAGCTGCATTAAATTTGTCAGTTATAACCTTATAGTTTCATGCCATAACAATGTTTGTATAAGTTTACTTAAAAACAATAGTTTATATATCATTTGTAGGAATAACTTTATTCTGTTTTCATGCAAAATGCATAATCCTAGTTCCAGTGGTCCATCAGTTATTGCTGTTAAACTTAAAACTAGATAAAAATTCTGCATTTTAAATTGTGCACAAAAAAATCACAAACAAAATTTGCATGTTTTTTGAGGATCTGTTACCACATCCATTTCAGAAACCTGTATTAGTGTTGTTCCAACCTCACAAGTTTATGCATTTGTCATCTTATTATTGATTCTTGGAAATTAAAACACAAGGTTGGAATAGTCTCAAGCGGCCTAACATTCATACCAAATTTCATGACTATCAGATGGTTCACAAGTTCAAGACAGTGAGGGACATACACAGACATTATGGTTACCTTATAAGCCTAAGAAATTCCAAGAAATACGTACATTTTATTTTCACTGGAAGTGCTGAAGCTACAGGCATTTCAGAAGGTAAATTTTATGGGTAAATTATTTATATTTCTTCATATTTCAGCAAATATACCATCTCAGGTAATAGGAAAAAATATACGTGTCAATGGATGGATCAATGAACAAAGAGGCACTTCCCACCATAAGACATTTGAACATTTATAACCACCAGAAATCTATAAATACTTGCAGATACAGACTATACATATTGTATTCTGCAAGTACAAATGTATGAAACAAAATACTGTATTGATACATATGAGGTATTAGCAACTTCTTAATATTCTTTGGTGAATGAAAATCATATGTGAGTCAAATTAAATTTTGGAACTGAATACTTTATTAAGTAAAGGTTTAATATCAAAATGGAAGTGAACGTGACCTTCCAGTGGCCTGAACTGCACTTTGTAGTAGAAGTTGCTGGCTGTATCTACCAATTTATGTGTTTGAAAGAAGTACACACCTTGTCTGGTGTGCATGTCCCATGCAACCTTTTTATTTATCTGTACAGTTTGTCTTGGTCCTGTTGAAATGGCATGCTTTAGGTTACCATCCAAATCCCAATCCACCCATAGGGCAATACCATGACATGTTCCACATCTGAAATTAGAAATAATATAAACTAATAGATGTACCTATCACATATGAAGCTGATACTGTAACAGGAGTATTATTTCCCAGTTTTTCAAAGTTAATTTTTTTTAAGTGTGTGATAATTGAAACACTGACTATAATGGTTTGTGATAACTAATATTGTTATGATATGATTTTATTTAAACATTATCTATTTTCTGAATAAGAAATTGTATGTTTTAGAGGCTGGATTTTAAAGACTATATTTTTTGTCATGTACAAATATGGTGTTTCATCAAAACCTTTTGAACGGCTTCTGAGATCAATGTGCCCATGTGACACAACTTCAACATAATATATTTTTTGATGCACTTCATGCAAAAAATACATAAAAAGTATGTATACCTGTATTCATAAAAAGCACTACTTTTAATGTTGACTATGTAACTCACTGAATTTATCCAATAATATATATACAGATATAAATTAAAACTTTGGTGTATGTTTCATGCATTGTTTGTTCTGTGGTTGTAAGCAATTTTTATTTTAAGATTGTAAGAACTTAGTTTATTAAAAAGTTTAACACTAGTTCTCTATTATTATTGGGCCTTCAGGCTGAAAAAAAAATACAGACCCTTCACAGTTAACCTTTCCTTCTGTCTCCACAGTATCTTCAATGTTTTTTGTGAAATTGAAATCCATCACGCAGAAAGGTTGAGTCAGCGCTTCACAATGATACTCCCATAACGGCTGTGCTTCAATTGGGCTATCTGAGATGGAACTTGAATTCTAGAAAAATAAGCAGAAACATAGCAGAAGGTATTGTGGAAACCTCAATATCAGAATATTAAATATTTTTTATAACTAAAGTATGGGAATGACCTCTTCTAATATCTCTTGATCAAATAAATATTTGTTGTTACTATTACTACTAATCACTACCACCACATGGATGTTATTTTCATTTGGAAGGCTGCATGTATGTTCTTTCTTTGATGCGCTTACAGACGCTATGGTTACCATTCTATACTAGCCAATGAAAATACCTTAAAAACCATGTGAATAAGAGGCCAAATTTTGTAAGCAAATGGAAAACATATTTTGGGCACTACCTTAAAAGTCAGGGGAAAAAAAAGGAAACAGTAAATAAGCAGAGGTATGAGTCTATATAGAGTAAACTTGACATTTGATGTTTCTTCGGCAGACAACATATTTGAACGCTCTTTAGGAAAACCTTTTTAACACAGGTAATATGACTGTGACAACAGTACACCTGAACTAACAATGCTGATTTAGTTTACCTCTTTGCTGTTATAAATTAAAGCAACATTTAACTGATATGCCTACTTCTAGTCACTTTGCTATACCTCAATCAGTTTATCAAATTCTGTCATTTTGAACCCCTCCACTGAATGAAGTGGTGCACGAATCTTCCAGAGGTCACTGAACTGCAGAGCCATTGCCCACACTGTTGCACCTACAGGTAAAGTTGCTGCAGATGGAGATAAGAACTGGGAAACTTCATTCTTCAGATACCAGAAGTAAATATTTTGCCATGGCAGCAATGTAGTAACAAAATGAGGTTCCCCAAAAACCAATGTAATCTGTGACACATTGAAAATGAACATAAAACTTCATACTGATTGGGCTATCCTGCCTCATAAGTATTTAAGTACTATATTATATATTTAAAACTGATCATGTACCAGTACTACAAAGTTTTGTATAAAATTACAATAGAAATTAATACTAGTGACATTACTCTAAATTTATTTTAAAAAGTAATTGTGCCAAGGCCATTTGCATAAACAAACAAGAAAGAAGTTAGTATTTGAAACACATTAAAATAATATTGCAAGTTTTATCTCCAATTTCTGGATCAGGTATTTTGATGACTCATGAAAATTAGCTTACTCTTTATTAAGAAAGAAAGCCTGTATTGAATTAACAACAATTAATACTGAAATCAATAACCAATTTATATGTAACATCCTTTCTGATTATTATAATGTGAAGTTAACGTGGAACATGAACAACATTCACTACAGACTTGAGAAGTTAATCAACGATGACACGAAAAAAGAATTTATAATTTCAGAACATGTTCAGGAAAGCAGTAGAATATAAGTAATTACTCTAAATTTGGAGTTATACATGGATCCCTAAGTAAATAACAACAGGATTCAACTGGGTACTTCTGAATGTGAGTAAGGCATATTAATGTTGGGCCAACCCACTTGTGCTGGTCTTATGATGTGTAATATTTGTTGTGGTTCTGCAATACAATACCTTATCATGTGTTTCCACAAGGGCCACAAGATCACGGACACTGCTCAGAACCACCACTTTATCTTGAAGATTATTGTGCTTGATGTAATCCTGAATTACGTGTCGTGTTAAGGTGTTGCCATCTATACAGTACACTCTCTTCGCACCAAGCTGTGCAGCAAGGGGACCTAACAAGGAACCATCACTCAAGCAAAGGCATATACTGTCCGATGTCACATATTCACGTAGAGCAGATACATATTTATAGTTTCGGTCTGCATCATTTATGGCACCAATACGTGTACGTCCAAATGCAATGTGCAATCCACAGTCACATACAGGACGCTTATAAAGCTGGTCCCCACACCTGAAGAGATAAAATTAAGTAGTAAATATGTTCATCTCTCATTATGATGCTAACAAATTGGACATTTTCTATAGCCTATCACCACAATGAATATTTACAAATAAAATTTATACATGTGGACAATTCGTGAATGCATATACAAGATGATGTCTTACATTATCAAAGTATGAAAAGTAGTGAAAACTGTCAAATGTTATAAGAAGACTAATCTGACCGGGCTACAACATACCACCACATAATACTGCCAACTGATAAGCTTTGGATTAAAATCATATTTTTGACAATGAAACATGCAGTAAAAGGTTAATGGAGAAACCTGGATATAG
>NW_019059998.1:44129-60861 GCF_000696155.1 Zootermopsis nevadensis | reverse complement strand
CTGAAGTACTAATGTTACCACAGAAACCAAAATATAAACACCAAAGATATATGTTATATTATGAACTATCTTAAGCTAATGATTTTTGTAATGGATAACACATCATATTTTGTGCAATCTCTGGTTTAATAAAGATACAAATAACTTGAGGAGTGCATATATTTATTTGTGGTTTATTCAGTGTTGCTATCAGTAGACAGAATTACAGGATGACTATTAGACTATGATTAGACTACTGAATGACAAGATACATGAACAGTCTAATAAATTGGAAAGGATATGGACAGAATAAGATGGTATGGAGGGACACATTTTAACAATGAGTGAAAAGAGAATCCCAAAGAATTTGAGCATGGAAGAAGAGGCAAATGCCCACGAGGAAGACAAAGATTAAGATATGAGCAACAGCTTATGAAAGATGTCAGACAGAGGGAAGGAACAACATGAGAAGACAGAGATAGATTGAGAAGCTTGGTCATCATACAACCCACATAAATTGTAAATGTCTTGGGAAGAACATAAATCTTGAATTCTCTTTCCATAATTGTTGTCACTATTGTACCCTAATTCTGGTAAATGAAGAGCTTTTATTTTTCATGTCCAACTTAATAAATAGAAACAAAACTGTGATCATTCAATTTTAATTCTAATAAACGCACAAAGATCAGCCAATTCTGCCTCTAAATGTTATAAATAGATTGCTGAGCAGTGTTACCAGTCATTGTTGTTGAAGAGATGGAACCAAAATGAGTATTCATCATGGTGACTCACTAATACTAATTCATCTCGTTTCCGAACAGGTATTTCTTTTGGCAGATAATATACTGCCTGCATCCAGTGATCTCTCCAAGGAAGAACATGTCCATTCTCAGTCAGGGGGTGTGCCCATACAGGAGCACAACTGAGAATAACTTCCCCATTCAGATCCATCACAAGGTCCCACCACATAAATACCACCTGTGCCACACCATCATCAGAAGAGACCAAGTCCAACACATTTGACCTCTCTTTCAAAAGGGGTACTTTTCCAGACCAATCAAACCTGTTTAACATGGGGACAACTCAGAATATTAAATTGCACAACTGAAAAACATAAACAGTAGAAACATACGCTGCACAAGAAATGTTTATTACCACAACATTTTCGGTTAGTTACTCAAACAGACCATTAATTACTGATGTCAAACTGAAAGGTAAACTAAAAACTTACATGGCCACCATATTTGTTGTTAGTCTTAAAAAAATAGGATTACAATTGCAAAACTTAAATATTTTCCAAAGATCTATTACTATACGTAATTTTGGGGCACTACAATTAATTGGAACTATTGTCACTCTCACCTCACAAGTTTGTATACAGTAGGGCACCGCTTATACGGCAGGTTACGGACCAGACCCCCGCCGTAAAGCGAAAATCGCCGTAAAGCGGATCTTTGCCTTTTCTCACTTGCAAATGCATATCAAAGCCTAATAAGATGTTTACACTATCATATAGTAAGTGCACAATAGCGCTAGGCCTAAGAAAACGATATGAAAGTAAAATGAATATCAGTAGTACACACATTGTGGCTCGTTTGATCTTCAATCCACACAACTAAAAGTTTTTCCATGTCAGCAATAAGGCTATCTCTTTTTCTTATGACTTTAGAGTTTATTCGTGTGGCACTTTTAATTTCATTTTACACTTTCTCCTTAGCGTTCATGATGGCACTAACAGTTTGGCGAGCTAGGCCTAGCTTACGTCCTATCTCGGCCATAGACATGCCTTGTTCACAAAGTTTAATCTTATCTAACTTGGCATTTAAAGTAAGAGGCTTACGACTCCTCTTTTTATCGCTACTATCCTTAGACGTCTTTGTAATTACACTGTAGTAACACAAAAATATTATATAAATATACAGTTTGTAATAACTTTGAAAAATTGCCAGAAATACGGAGACGCGGAGCTGTAAACAGACTCAATCAGCGACGAGAAATTGGCGCCGGATGCACTTCTCTGACTCAGCTGTTGAGCGCCGTATTAGCGAATCGCCGTAAAGCGGAGCGCCGAAAAACGGGGCCCTACTGTATCTGCAAGGTTGCCTCTGAAGATTGAAAGGGTGGTACATACACATAGAATGCATGGTGATAACAGAATCCTTTATATTTCCTTAAAGATGGAAAACTGGATAAGGGCAATTATATTTAGGTGCCATCAAATCTGTGCCAAATAAGATGTTTTTCTCTTTGCTCCAGTATCCCTTCCAGAATTTGCAAATGACATTTTTTAAGTTTTTGTACATAAGAATATACAGCAAAATTTGGAGGGATTTATTTATCTAATTAAAATCACAATAAAAAAATGAGGATATGTTAATTTTGCAATGAAATATGGAGCTTCCTTGTCAACTCTGATAGCCCTTCATGTATAATTTAGTAATGGTGGTACCTGAAAACTGGTACTGGAGGAATGACAGAATAGAACTGGTCCCTTGGAAACTGACTTAGCTGGATATCATGGACAGCTGCTGCACCTGAGCACTGCTGTATCATCACTGGAGTATCCAGCAATACAGTGCTTCCATCAACATCAGAAATAGGCTGCAACTTATTCCAGTTCTGAGCTAACTGACTTCCAACAACTTGAACATACACAGTTGCTGATGATGGAACTACAATGCAATCTTTCTGAAAGGAAGAAGCTATTATCAGAACATTATTTTACGAATATCCCAAAAAGATGTACACACACAAACATTACATAAGTCAGCATTGTGTATACATCTCTGTGGGACACCTGTACATGAAATTGGATGCAATATTGTAAAAGGTCCTCCTCCTCGATCCATCACCCTGTTAGGGCATGGTGTAAAGGGTGTACTGATTCAAAACCCTACCTCACATGACAATAAAAGAATGGTTACTGTGAGACAGTAGTTAAAGAACAATTCTGTGACAAAAGAACAATCAATTAAGTAACCCTGCTGAGTCGAGAATTGATGTAATAAATTAAGTTACTGTGAATTAGGATTTGAGGTTTTCACGGCCGTGCGTCTGACTTCTGGGTTGTTGCACAACAACCCAAAAGACAGCCATTCTAAGTTACTGCCATTTGATTTTTCCAACGTTCCCCTCTCCCAAATCACAGATGTCTTACAATTTACAATGAAGTATTTTTTCAAAAACAGATATGCAGTACTGATACTTCTTACACAACTTAATACCTCTAAAAGTTCTTCATGTGCATGCCTGAAAGTTGCAATGGCTCCTTCACCAATTAGTTCAGTATCAAAGACTTCAGTCACTAGAACATTTGCACGATGTTCCATGTCACCATCAGTACCAACGGTCATATCAGTTGAACGTTTTGGAATTACACGTATCTTTCCTTCTAAACCATTGTCACTAATGATTTTCCTAGCACATTCTGCCATTGGTTGAAATGCCTAGAAAAAAGTGTCTTGTAAATATTTCAGATTCTTTTGGTGGTGCATATGAACATAACTATCTTCTGGGATGTGAAGGTCATGCAGTCTTTTAAAATTAACTGATATTTCAGAGGTGCTTACTGCCTCCATAATCAGAGTAACATAAGTTTTAAAAATAATTTGGACATGTGTTAAGTACACAACAGACTACTCACAAGCATTTGCTACCATCATGCACTCACACATTCTTAGGTATACCAGCACATTCCACTGACAACATGCCAGTCCACATGCATATATTAAATCTTCATACTGAACAAGTATTAAATGAAAAACATTAAAATTCACCTCACAAGCAACAACAGTGTCAGCTCCACTCTTTGCTGCCATCAAGGACAACAGTCCTGTACCAGTTCCTATGTCCAACACATGGGCCTTCTTCCCCATACTATGGATCTTTTCTATTGCTAGTTTCACTCCAAGATAGTACTTTTGATTCTGTAATACAGCAAAACTTCTCTTAATATTCACTCTCTGAATGTAAGAAATTTATATAAATTAAGAAAAGCCCTGAGAAAGGCACTACAGGATAGCCACTGGATCAGTCAGCAAAGATGAGAAATCAGGTTGACTTACAGGAAAGCACTAAGATGTGTAATCAAAGTATGTAAATCACAGTTTGGAACACTCAATGTAATAAACTATAAACAAATAAAACAACAAGTTTATTATTAAAGGAATTCATATAAAAGTTCACCCTTTCTTGCAATGGATAAGTTAAACTTAAAACAAATTAAACATTTTTAGGTCCACCTAAAAGTTACTGAAATTACTCAATTGTAGTCACACATTTTGGTTGATCTATAATACTTTATTATTAATTATAACTCCCTTAGTCTCTTTACATTACTATGAAACATTTTGAAAGTGCCAGTGGAGGCTTACATGACAGACAAAAATAAATGCAAACAGCTCTCCACTATTACAATAAAAAAACCTCCTCTATTTACATTAAAATGAATTAACATAATAGAACATTTAATAACACTGCATGGGAGAAAATTTTTTAATATAAAGAGATACAAAATTTTTGTTAAAAACCTGAAGGTAAGAGATGACTTGGGTAACCTATCATTTGATAATCATATCTCAGTTTACTGGCTGTTTCCTGATTCCATACTTTAGAAATTTAAACAATCAGTCACTCAAGATCAAGTCAAAGATTGGCCTTTTTGAATACAAAAAGTAGTAACACATTGCATGTATCAACACCAAGTATTTCTTCACCTGACTGTAATTCCTGTATCCCTAGATAACCGAAATGCAATATTAACTGCATTGTGTTTTTTGAAGTTCCAAATGTCATACAAATCTTAGGTTGAATTAATCATTTGCCTTTAGATACTACTTTCTACATTCTAAAATTCTTAACAGAGTATGTGTATGTCTTACCCTTTCTGTATCATGTAACATGTCAGCAAATGCTGAACGTGCTATTTCTTGATGATAATCATAATCTTCATTTTGAAGTTCCCACTCTGATTTGCCAGTTACAGAATTTACTTTTATTGTGAAAACACTCATTCTTCTGAAGTTATAACATGCACCCTGAAATACTTATAGGATAAACAAGTTAAACATACACACAATGCTGAAATAATACATAAAGACAAAGAACAAAATTGCATGTATGATGAAAATTATTCCGTGTTTATGATACATCTCGTCATGTACCACGTGAGATTCATTGTAACGCAATTCAGTTACTGGGTATAAAATAATTCGAGGCAACAGATGTGAACAATGAATCAGGACTGAACATTGTACTTTAAATTACACGAAATTTCATAGGTGTGAAACAAATATCTGCAAGAAATTCAATAAGCAAAACACATATGTTTTACTACGGCCACAGCACGGTTCAATGATATCGTCAATCACGTGTATGGTGACTCCTATAATCAGAATTTGTTTAGAATGTTGGTGACATGCACATAGGCTGCCATCAGCTCATCTTATTAACCAACGTAAATTTTAACACACTAAATACTTATAATCCACCTTAATTAGCCAATTCACTCTGTTCATGTAAATTGAAGATTACGGTTTGTAATGTGGTAATACTGATTTCTTTAAAGAATGTTCTTAACTATAGTAAACCACCGTAATGACATCTTTATATCGTACACAAAAACAACCACTACTACGAGAATTTTTAAGGTTGAAAAATAGTTAACCTTCTCTCCTTTTTTTTTTTTACATATGAACCTTTCATAGGTAGTAGCACAATAGGTATTAAAGTTACACATCTTTGAGGTTATCATCTGTAGTCTCGCCATGTCTCGGGATTACGTTGGATATCCTGTAATGTAGAAGACCTTGTGCATAAGGTCGAAAGGGTTTTTGGTTCAAAAAGTCGTTATACATGTTTCAGTTTTAATATTAAAAGTCGTTTGCACCGCTACAGGAACTTTAATTTATTTTCTTAAATACGACTTGATTTCTCTACGTATCTATTCCATATTTAACCTCGCTTTCTGGGCGATTAGATCGACGTATAAACATGGCGACTTCCACAGGCGGTGTGGGTAAGTGACTTGGAAATGTGGAATCTAATCTCTGAAAATTTCCATCTTTGACATAAAGTTAATTGCTGCGAAAAGTTAAAAGCGTACAAAAATGTGTTTTTGAGTGTTGTGTGTATATAAAGTATAATTTACTAAGCGAACCTCCAAACCATTTTCTTGGACGTACCGGTGTACGCCTCACCCGCCATTTTTGGAAACGTCGTGATAGCTATTGCGATGACAGTATTTATCGCATAGTTCATCTCCGGTTTTATTTTAAGCTATCAGTTGAACAACAGCTGTTATATAATTTACTGTTAACCTTTCGCAGTAACCTTGAGTAGTTAAATGGAAGATTGTTAGGTTAAGATTAGCTCTGCTTCCCATGATCCCACCAAATTTTTGGTCATGTTATTATAGTTAGCGTTTCGGCATTAAAATTATGCATGGTCAAACAGAACGTTTTTGTTTGAAATGCATTCGTAATTTTTAACAGTGTGAATGTTACGTGATGAGTTGGGCAACCTATTTTATTCAACATAGGCATAGGTGTGTAGTGGACATTCAGATATCATTTATATGAATCATCATTATTTTGAGTTCCAAGGTCGGTCTTTCACTTATGTGAACACAATTTGATGAATATGCATCTGGATTCAGGTGTTCTGAGGTGTTATAAAATGGAATATATTTGATTACAAGCTTAAAAGACCTTTTAAAATTTGACCATGTATTTATTGTATATACTGCAGTCATATTGCATGAAGATTGTGGCATTCAGTTGCAAATTTTATTTTATAAATTTTTAAGACTCTTTGTTATTGTAGCATGGATTTTAGAGCTTTAATATATAAAAATGAAGTATATGCTTCTGTATAGGACATCTTGTATGGTCTACAGCAAGATTCTCCTCAAACTCATTAAATAATTCTGCTTTGAATGCAGACCAAATGCTATATTTAAATCCCCTACTCCTCTTCTTGTCCCCCTTTTCTCTCCCCCCATAATTTTTTTGTAGTTCATATTCTAGGTTATTGCCTTTACATCTCATTCATTGAATTGTCTGTTAGTTATGTGCAAGGTAAATATTGCTGCAGAGTGTCTGATTACATGTTCAAAAGAATTTCTCTGTTACAGTTGTTCCACGTAATTTCCGTCTGCTTGAAGAATTGGAACAGGGGCAGAAAGGCGTTGGTGATGGAACTATAAGTTGGGGACTTGAGAATGATGATGATATGACCCTAACACATTGGACTGGAATGATAATTGGACCCCCTAGGGTAATAATACAAATTGTAATTTTGTAACCATTGACTTTCATACTTTGCTCATTTGTGTATCACAAGATAAGTAAAAGTCTATGAATACATTTATTGATAGAATGCCTGAATATTGCCTGCTGAATAACAGAAGTAAACTTGGCATAGAATATAATATAATGTGTTTATTTCTTTCCACAGACTCCATATGAAAACAGAATGTACAGTCTAAAGATTGAATGTGGGCAAAGATATCCTGATGAAAGTCCAAGTGCTAAGTTTATTTCTAGGATCAATATGAATTGTGTCAACACTACCAATGGCATGGTAAGTAGAACTTAGCCAATACTTGTTCTGTACATTGAAAGTAGTGTGAATCACAGCAAAATCTTTATAGAATAAAATTTAAGAAACTTGTTTTGGGTCCATTACCCTGAAGTAGATCCTCTATCAACTCACTCTTCATGATTTAAGATTGTGCTTTTATTCTTCTAAGTTATTAAATGTACTGAAAATATTCAGTTTGTATCTGTTTGGAAATAAGGCAATATAAATTACACCTGGTAGGATATAAAATGTCAAAACATGTGGACCTCAAAATGTTGGAAGAACTGGTTTATGATTATTGTTTTCTGTCATTTTGCAGGTGGATAATAGAGCTGTCCCGGTGCTGGCGAGATGGCAGCGTGATTACACAATTAAGACTGTTTTACAAGAGCTGCGAAGGATTATGACATTGAAAGAGAATATGAAACTCTCTCAGCCACCTGAGGGAAGTTCATTTTAGCAATGAAGCGTCAACTGTCAGAGCAGTTTGTCCACACCTCTGCCTCTTGGGAGACAGGGGTTAATGAATATTCACTTCAGTCTTAATAGGAGTGATGCATTGGATTCCTCTTAATATAAAAGATTAAGACAAATTTAAAAATGCAGCCATAATTTGGAATGATGTTTTTGTATGAATAGCCTTGTCAGCACTGCACATACATTCAGACTTGGTAATATTAATCATATTTGGAGAGATACGAGTAACATTGAATTGCTAACTTTTAATTTACAAAACAATTACTGAGAAGTGCTATTCTAGTTATGTTCACCATTTGACAGTAAACATGCAATTGAACACAATGAAGGAGTAGAGGAGTAACCTTATGGTTGCAAAACAATATTCACTTATTATGGAAATTGTAAAAACTAAGTGCTAGTTTGTAAATGTTTTATTTAGTATGTTTTAATTGCTAGCATCCATAATTTGCACTGAATTTCTTAAATTACGAAGTGTTATTTTGAGTACAACTTAACGAAGTGAATTACCAAGAGTGCCAGTTATGATAAATTTTGTATGAGGATGTTATATTATTTGAAGTTTGTGAAGCTAGCTTGTAACTGCATGAAGTGTTATTGCTAATCTCTCTGGATATGACTGGAAAAGAATTTATTATACATTGAAAATAAGTCAGTCTCAGTTGTTTGGCTTCTGTACTTCTTTTGCCATGTTTCTCCTGTTGTTTGTCAGCCCATATTGTAAAAGGAAAACATTTTTATGGGGATGTCTTCAGATAATTTGTGTTGCTTTTATTCCCCTAAGTATGTCATTGTTCTTGATCCAAGTGGAAGATTTTTAA
This sequence comes from Zootermopsis nevadensis, assembly GCF_000696155.1. The sequence goes on along the minus strand of NW_019059998.1, from coordinate 52,003 downwards.
CTTCTTCTGATTGAGCTTTAGGAAGAGAACAGTGATTAACAAGGCTCTGGTAATGTGGCAGTCATTAGTTTTTTTTAAGGTAAAGGTGAAATAAAACAAGTTTACTACTATGAAAACCCTGTGACAGCATTTTTAAAACAAAGATATTGCTATTTGCACCAATAATGTTTTAATAATTTGTTATATGCTAGCATGTTCTTTGGCTAGCTAGGTAACCGTTAATTGCTGTGTGGATGTGATTTTCTTTTGCCAAGTAATTTTGGTTCTGGCAGAAAATTGGCACTGTCGAGGGTTCATCAGTATCAGCATCAGTGCAATAAACTAACATTTGTGGGATTTGGTTGATTAAGTCCTTTTTCAGATCTAATGTTTCAAATAGACAGGAACTATATGATTTTGGAAGTTGTAATGAGTAATTATTAATCTTATTATTGGTGTATGAAAATATAAGAATGTAGAATAAGAAGTGAAATTTAGGTTTCAGAGAGGTGAGCTGACATTGCTGACAGTTTTAACAGCTATATCAGTGATTTCTGCCCACACACACGCTTGATTGCTGTGCCAGTTTCCAGTCTAGTTTGGTAGTGTAGAAGATAATGTGGGTCATTTCCTGTTGAAATGCCTATTTTGTTTCCTTTGTTTTGTTTTACTCTTGAACTGTTCTTCAAATGTAGCCAGAGCAGTGTCTGGCATTGGTTATACTTTGTATGCAGTGACCGGAATGCACGTCTGGACTTCCCACTCTAGAAGTACTGAATGCTGCTTCCACCCCCACCCCTGAGGTATTACTGAAACGTCCAGAGGTGAATAAATGACTGAAGGTGTTACTTCTGTGTATAAGAAGGATAATGAGTCAGCTTGTCTGTTGCTTATTTATAGTTTTTGCATTTCTGGAAGAATTTGTGTAATTTTAGGGCATAATTTTATTATGAACTGGGTTCCCATATTTATTTTGATAATTCTGCACATCTTGGTTCCTTGAAAGATTGTGTAATGTAATGTAATGTAGATGTGTAGGGGTAAGTGGTGTTTGGTGACATCTGCTCCTCTTCAAAACTGGCTTGATTTTACATTACTGTAAAAATGATCCTAGGGGCTGAGCTTAAAACAACATGTTTTCACAAAATGTATGATAAATGCTTGTAAAGTTGTTGAGCATTCTTAAATTTGAATCTGAAACTATAACACGAAACAAAATTACTTCCACTGCACTCCCAGTATATAATTAAAAAATGTGTAAGTTGCATTGTTTTATATCTGACAGTTGAAACTTGTAACACCATTCTGTTCTTTTATTGGAAAGAGGTCCAGGGATAATTCGAATGAAGACAAGTTGTTTTGCTATAAAATTCTTGTGTTCCTTTACATTACACTAATGCACATATTTCTTCTCATTGTAGTCTCCTTAGTACACATCTTCCATCTGTAGATCAGAACCACGATGCCATTGTGCAAAAATGTTTTGGTTAGCCACAGCTGGTTTTACACTGCATACTGCACCTCGTCAGTACATAAGTGGATTTCACTGAGTTGAACTTTTAAGGGTCCAAAAAGATGATAGTTATCTGGAGCAAGGTGTCATGAGTAAGGCAAGTGAGAGATACTTCTGTGGACTATGATTGTTGTAGCATTCACCTGAGACAAATCTAGATATGCATTACCATGCTGCAAGCAGATTACCATGGACAGCAGTTTATCTAATTTTCTCCCAATGACTGGCTTCAGATTCTCCATTATAAACATGCAGTGCACTTGTTATTGCACAGCTCTTCTGCAGGAAGTGTGTCAGTGTAATATTGTTCATGTCCAAAGAAACATCAACATACCTTTCGAGCTGATGGGGCTACTCATAATTTTTGGGCTCCAGTGATGAAGAATGAGGCCACCCTTTGCTAACTCATGTGGTCTTCATCATGAAGTGGTGTACCCATGAACCATTGCTTGTCGCAGTCAATCCCAAAAAATTATTGCCTTCTGCTTCATGGTGAGCCAGCAAAGCCTTGCATGTATTGAAGCACATCTGTTTCATATTTCAACTGATGTGGAACCCAACATGCATAATCTTTGTTAAATATCAGCTCATTATGGACTGAACAAATACCCACTGGCAACATCACAGTGAGGTTAATCAAAAGTTATTCAGCAGTTCTGATTTAAGAATTTTGCTTCCAACATAATGTTAGCTTTAAACAACTGCACTCCCTTGTGGACATGATATTGAGATGAGTATGCCATCATTTGTGGCCTCCATTGATAAATATTTGCTGATATGTCTCCTTCAGCTGCCAAAAATCAAGCAAATCTATGCATCTCTACTTAGTATGTATTTTCACACAAAGTACCATTTTTGAATTGTAACTTCATGTTTGTAATCATGCTTATGTCAGCTATAATGAATGTGTAGAGACTGTTAAAAAATAAACATCTTGTAGCTTGAAAGTGTGTTGGAGTAAAACAGTTGTTTTCAGTTGAATTACCCTCATGCATTTACCAGTTTCAGTTGTTGCTAGGAAGTTGGTGGACTATAATATTTTCAATATCACATTAATTCTTTCACATTGTGTGTATGAAATTGAAACGTAAATCATGATATTATGGCATACTGTCAGGCTCTTTAATTGTAGTGAATTCATAGATTTGTTTACCACAGTTAATGCAAAATTTATATGGACATTATGAAAACCATGCAGATTAGTTTGTCATAAAATTTAAAATTAATTGTGACAGCATTCTATATGAATAAAAAATGTCATAAAGGTGCATACAGTGTTTCTTTGTTATTGTGGTTTTTGACGTGTAGTCTTGTAGATGGTTGCCAACATTTTGGAGAACCGTACTGCCTCCATCTTCAGGTTAGAAAACGAAGGGCATATTTAGAGTGCAGCTGAATAAAAGAAACTTGTAGCTTGGAAGTATGTAACAGTAAAACATCTTGTTTCAGTTGAATTCATACTTTTGTTCAGTTGTTGCTCTGGAGCTGAAAATATTACAGTAGTTTTCATAATCTGAACTTGAAATTGATTAGCCTGAAGATGGGTTTCTTTAATCTCCCAATGACTGGCTTCAGATTCTCCATTATAAACATGCAGTGCACTTGTTATTGCACAGCTCTTCTGCAGGAAGTGTGTCAGTGTAATATTGTTCATGTCCAAAGAAACATCAACATACCTTTCGAGCTGATGGGGCTACTCATAATTTTTGGGCTCCAGTGATGAAGAATGAGGCCACCCTTTGCTAACTCATGTGGTCTTCATCATGAAGTGGTGTACCCATGAACCATTGCTTGTCGCAGTCAATCCCAAAAAATTATTGCCTTCTGCTTCATGGTGAGCCAGCAAAGCCTTGCATGTATTGAAGCACATCTGTTTCATATTTCAACTGATGTGGAACCCAACATGCATAATCTTTGTTAAATATCAGCTCATTATGGACTGAACAAATACCCACTGGCAACATCACAGTGAGGTTAATCAAAAGTTATTCAGCAGTTCTGATTTAAGAATTTTGCTTCCAACATAATGTTAGCTTTAAACAACTGCACTCCCTTGTGGACATGATATTGAGATGAGTATGCCATCATTTGTGGCCTCCATTGATAAATATTTGCTGATATGTCTCCTTCAGCTGCCAAAAATCAAGCAAATCTATGCATCTCTACTTAGTATGTATTTTCACACAAAGTACCATTTTTGAATTGTAACTTCATGTTTGTAATCATGCTTATGTCAGCTATAATGAATGTGTAGAGACTGTTAAAAAATAAACATCTTGTAGCTTGAAAGTGTGTTGGAGTAAAACAGTTGTTTTCAGTTGAATTACCCTCATGCATTTACCAGTTTCAGTTGTTGCTAGGAAGTTGGTGGACTATAATATTTTCAATATCACATTAATTCTTTCACATTGTGTGTATGAAATTGAAACGTAAATCATGATATTATGGCATACTGTCAGGCTCTTTAATTGTAGTGAATTCATAGATTTGTTTACCACAGTTAATGCAAAATTTATATGGACATTATGAAAACCATGCAGATTAGTTTGTCATAAAATTTAAAATTAATTGTGACAGCATTCTATATGAATAAAAAATGTCATAAAGGTGCATACAGTGTTTCTTTGTTATTGTGGTTTTTGACGTGTAGTCTTGTAGATGGTTGCCAACATTTTGGAGAACCGTACTGCCTCCATCTTCAGGTTAGAAAACGAAGGGCATATTTAGAGTGCAGCTGAATAAAAGAAACTTGTAGCTTGGAAGTATGTAACAGTAAAACATCTTGTTTCAGTTGAATTCATACTTTTGTTCAGTTGTTGCTCTGGAGCTGAAAATATTACAGTAGTTTTCATAATCTGAACTTGAAATTGATTAGCCTGAAGATGGGTTTCTTTAAAAAGTTGGTAACCACCTACAAGACTACACAACCAAGATGAGCAAACTCTGAACTTTCACCATCATGAAGTACTTCATATCTCATGTTTCATCCTGTCACTTTTATTATAAAGTATTAGAATCAGCTTTCATTGAGGGAAGAAATACTTGCTGCCTCCATCACCGTGAATGGATAATGAAGATGAAGGAGGCATCAAGTACCTCTGATACATAGGTAAACTACTATCAGACTACATGGTGCTATAACCCAGAGAAATATTCAGGAATGATAAGTTTGAAAATGTGTGCAGTGTAATAATTCTGGCATGTATATGAGAATTTGATGTGTGACCTCTTTGAATTATACCAGTGATGTCACAGTTGTTCGGGTCAATGGCCTTGGCTTAAGCAGCATGTCTGCTACCAGTTTGGCTGGTTGGTGACATCACAGAATACCTCCACCTTTTATATAAACCTGAAGGTTCATTACTGTGCTCACATGTGTGCTACAAACTCTTATCCTTAACCAGCTAAATCCATTTTACTCTCTTAATACCCTATTTCTTTATAATTTTAATATTATCCTGCCATTGTTCCACAGAATTCATACAGCCCTATATAACATTTCATAGGGGGTTAACCCCTACCCTACTCCATAAGTAAATGTCCTTGCAAACACACAAACTGTGTAATCTATATATTCTAAAACATGTTCTTTGCACATGAAGAAGGTTATGAGGTGTATAATAATGACACAAAATATATACATATATACAAATATATACTTGGTCTCAAAAAAAAAAAATTGTAATAGCACCCAGAAATGATCTGTAAAGGCTTATGTTGAATTTATCTTATGTAAGCTACACATTACAAAGATAGAATTTGCGGAACAAGTGGAAAGATTGTAGTGCCACCTGAAAACCTCTCATTGGTTTTAGTCTTCTTTAAGTTGCTATTACCAAATAACCAGTAACTTAAATCAAGAAACTTTGATGTGATGCACTTTTCGACTGTTCATGTACATATGTTGAGAAAATATATCCTGTTATATTCATATAAAAAAACACTAATATGTTTATGATGGAATATTGAGCAACTCTACAACACAAAAATCGGATATTCTTATAAGAAGTCAAGTCCAAGTAATTAATGAGTGAAAACAAATTCAGTTTACAGATACCACATTCCGAATTTTTCCTTGCATAACTCTGATACAGAATTTATTAGTGTTGTTCAGTAAAACTATTATAACACTTTGGAAAGATGTGCTTTGCAGAATCAGTCCAGCTATTTAATTGTCAATACTTACAATGAATTAGGAACTATCTTCATTGTAAATTCTGTCAGCTAATACAAACTGCCAGATTTGAGTGGCCAGATGAGCTTTGCTCTCTCCCAGCATTGTGCTCATCATTTGCCAGTCTTCTCTGCTTGCACCAGTGTCCTGAATTAGTTGTAATTTCCGATAAGCTGTTGAAAAACACATAAACCAGTAAACCACTTCACTTACTTCTAAGAGGTATGAACTTACAGTGGCATTACAGAACTACTTTGTGACAAACAGGTCACATAGCAATGTTAAAGTAGTGAAAAAAAGAAGTCACATTAGCTGGACAGGGGAGATGAAATGCATAAAGAATTGGTTTGGAAAGCATGCTCTTGAAACACTAACAAGTAGAGAAGAGCATATAATGAGGAAATAGGTTGTGGCAGACAGATTAAACTGGTTGAAAATTGTAATATTCTGGTATCTTCTATTTAAAGTAAAGGTTTTATTAGAATTTGACTTACTATGCACAGAATCTGATAAATGAATTAGGCTGCATAACAGAATCAATTATGTTTTCAAAATATTTCTTCTTGAACTTGGCAGCAAGGTTAAATTAGGAAGTCTACTAATGTAAATAAATGATGATAAATTTAATATAGTTTATCATGATCTCACAGATTTCATGGTTACAGTTTTTACTGTCCATCAATATGTGCTAATAAAGCTAATTATTAAGAATATATGATTTAAGCAATGTAACATAATCTTGGCCTTAATATACAAGTTAAAATAAAATATAAAAATTAATGATAGTGTATGGTATCACAGAGCCTTTAAAGAAGTTATACATCCTTTGCTGCTGAGATATTTATTTATTACTGAATATATTCATGAAATAAAGAATAATACTTCATTTCACTTGCCATGTAGGAAATTTTCAACACCCAATTCTCGTTCCAAGTCCATTCTCCGTTCTTCAATATGTGAAAACAAGGTTCCATCTTCATATCTTATGGCCTGTCCAGTTTGATCTGGAAATTATTTACACATAAGTGTAACAATTAAATTAATATAATCACAGTACATAAAAATTATGTTCCAAACATACAGCTGAATGAGAATGCAGGGGTGGAGAACAATACACCATGATAACCATTAAGGAATGCATACCTTTGAAAAGACTATACTGCTACATGTATCAGTGATGTTAATATCTGAAGGTGTGCCTTCCTGCCAAGCATTTCTATTGAGATCAGAAAAGGGAATACAGAAGTTTTCAGACACCACATGAAAAGTGAGTAACTAACTGAATTTGTGGTTCACACAAAAGACAAATACAGATTCAATCTTCATTAGTGGGATTTTTCTCTTTTCCACTACATTTAGAATGAGTGTGTTCCATCAAGCCTCATACCTATTCAACACTAGGCTTGCTTTTTCTGGAAGTAAGGCTGCCAGATGATGAAGCTGATAACTTCTAGCACTGAGTTTACATGGCATCACAACCAAGAATGTCACAATCCACATTTTCACCACTATAAAAATCTCATAACAGCTTTCTTCTTCCTGAAAGGCTGTATTAACCATGCATGGGAATTCTAACAATACAGTACAAAAACTGAAGACAAAAAAGATATGAATCAAAATAAAATTCACTTCACAACTTTCAGCATATACCCCAATAATAAATTTAATTGAAATAAGTTGTTACAGATATGAAACATGCAGACAAATGTAACATTTCCATTACAAGTTAATTGTATGCACTTTATGAAAAGGCTGCATCAGTGCTATTATCTAAATGCCATGTTGAGCCAACAGAAAATAAATGCATCCTGGAATATTCAATTTAATGGTCTGTACCTTTTATGTTGATTGTTCTGTCAGAGTGGCATACTGTCACCACATCTCTGTCCTGTAAATAAATAAACACAACAATGAAAATCATGAAAGATAAAAGCTTTGTAATACTTTTCAAACAATGAATCCTCATATAATAAATTTAGATGCAAGAAAGACAAGTAGCCAGTCACGTTCTTCAGGGTTGTGACACTGCAATCTTGCTGGTGGTTACCAGTGTCTCAGAGGAATGTACTACTTTCATTGTTAGGGCAGAAGTGAGCCAAGACCAACCAATCACAAAGCTAAATAAGGGCAGTCTTGCATACATTGTAAAATATCCCTTGCTATGTAAAACCATTCCTGTGTATGAAACACAGCTGGATGGGATAATAG
>NW_019059998.1:3837-36110 GCF_000696155.1 Zootermopsis nevadensis | reverse complement strand
GCCATTGTCAGTGAACAAATTGCATGCTTTCAGCTGACATTGATTTTCAGTAGTATTGCCAGGCATTTTAAAACTTCCATCTACCCATGCACTTGAGATTTTATATATTTTAAATTCAGAACTTCAGTCCATGAAAATATTTGGGGATTTGGGACATGAAAGGAAATTAATACCAACAAAGTTATGTTTCTTCTACAATGTTAAGTATACATATTTTCTAAAGACCTCTGTTTTTGTCACCTTACAAGCACCTCAACATAATGGTTTTTAATTGTTTACATGTTAAAATGGTATGTTATCTATACTTACTCATTATTCTGAAAGGGAACTTTTAAACATACTTACTGATGTTATAATAGTTAAGAAGAATCCTTTCTTTTTCCTTGTTGACACAAAAGTTCTTCTTAGTATTAATAACAACAGGATGCTCACTTACAAGTTATGACAGTTGTTTCCAAAATATATTTGGCAAAACAAAAGAGAAACCACAGAACAAATCAATATAATAATTGCACATGCTAACAGACAATGCATATGTGGCACAATTAATTGTTTGCTGTTGAGCAGAATAAACAATCCTTTCAACTATAAGTTTCAACTATAACTCACTAATAATTGTTATTATTTGGAAAAAATAAATTCATCCCATTTGGAGCATTACAAGAATTTGGAGAACTGAAACAGTAAGTACCTCTTTCCCAGATATAACTAACATTTATAAAAATACATCCATATCAAAAATGTACTGACTGATTTGTATGATACTGTTCCTGTCTTCTCAAATAATTAAAGATAAATAATATGTTTGGAAGTTGGTAAATACAGTGCAACTACTGAGACATTCAAAATACTGACATTGTATCATGTGCTAACATGAAGATTTATGAGTAGTTTGTTGTGATTTTCACAGGCACAAACTTCAAGGGTAAAGTGACATTCTTGCAAATTGTTTAAATGTTTCTGGGAGTGATTTCTGGAATAAACTACCACATATCAAATACATATGTTAATAAATTAGCAACAGTTACATCACAACAATTATTTAGTTTTCTTGGCAGTATAAACTTTCTTTAGTCTAAAAATCTTGCACAAATATCAGCATTACAAGACCACACAACTAAAGCACAAATATAACTGTTTGAGAAACTGCCAATAGCAGAAATTTTCTCAAAAAAGGTATACCAAAAGACATACAAACAGAAATGAAGTACATAATTTGGACTGAACAGCTGTTTTACATCACTGCAATGGTCATATGTCATTACTGATGCTGTTTACACTGAAAAATGAATAGAAAGTAAGACATCTGAATACAGCATTTCTTCACCACAGCCAAAAACGTGTTCTGTGATAACATATTGCATCATTTATGTGGAGTATCAATGAAACCATATTTTGGCTGCTAATATTTAGTCTATTAAATAAATCAAAACCCTGTATAGTGTACTTTAGAACAAAGCACAGAAAAGTACAAAAAAAATGTCTATCAATTTTATGGCAAGACAAGGTAAACAAAGCAATACATGGCCAGCAATTCCATGTCACATCTCTGCTACTGCCCAAAATGATAGGTAGTACCATCTTCTCATGAAAAGCAAAATCTACTTTGACAATAAGTGTTACATATGCATATACTTCTGTATGCAATGTGGACTTTAATAGGGTTTGATGCTGTTAAGTATGACAGTTTATTTAAATACAAATACATCCTTCATTTGCTTCGTAGATAACATTTTATGTTCGAAACTGACACTTATTCAGTAGCTTCCATGCTCATTATAATTGCTTAAAGAGGTAAGTAGTGTATAGTCAGTTTTCTGTAAACTCCTGCCTGTTAATTTAGATATAGTCCAGTGTACTGGTCTAGCAGATTCACAAAGCTGTTCATCAATACTATGGGAGCAACTAATATGGTATATCTTGACTGACACTATAGCAATTAAAACAGAAAGTAGACAGATTGCCTCATTAAGAAAATTGCTTCCTTATGAGTGTGGGAGAAATTAAGAAAAAATCAGTCAGGGTAGTTGGTGTAACAGATCAAACAAAAAATAAAGCAAGAACTACACCACAGCATTTATGACAAATCACGACTATAATTCTTACTCCAAGCTATCAACCGTTCAACATATTATGATTTCCCTCAGTGCTTACAGGAAAATGTTTGACAGATCCATGCTATGACCATGACTGTATACTCCCCAGTCGTCTATTATGTCACTAAAGTTGGCAAACAGTTGAGAAATCTTTCTCACAATAAAACCACAAACATTTCACAGAAAGCATATGAGAATTAAAGATTTTGTAGTGTCACTGTGAGTGTCATCACTCTTTACTGAAATAGTTTAACCTTTATCATAAGGGAATAAAGGATTTGACAACATGAAACAGGGGCTGCCAATCAGACTTTACCACCACACTTAACAGTTTAGTGATATGCTACTATGACTCAGAAGCGAATGGTCTACTTATAAGATGTGATGCATGGCCAATAAAGTTAAAAGTGTGAAGGAAGTATCTGGTTCCTCTCAATGTCTTTACAGGCCTTCAATTCCGATTCTTTTTCACCTATCTTATGTAACACATCTTAAAAGATTCTCAAGAATGTAACATAAATCTGCTTTATGAAAATATTTTATAGAACACCAGAGTGCAAAAGTAAGATATTACAACCAAAAAGGAACAACAATATGCCCTAAGACAAAGGCAGCATCTTGCATCTATTGCATATATGGTATACCAGTTTTGGAAAATCATGTTTAACTACGTGTAAAGGCTTGAATTGCAATCATGGCAGGAAACAGATGAATCAAGTGAAAACTAGACTTGAGGCAGTAAAGGTTGGAATAGGATGGCCAAGGTTACCAGGTAAATGCCATATTCTGAATAGGAATTTAGAGGAACCAAAAGGAAGAAATAATATCACATCTAAGTCTAGTTAACATTTGATGTGATCTTTCCAAATTCTTTAATGCCACTTTTCATATTATTTTCATATGTACATTGAACAACATTTGTGAATTAACTTGAAATGCACTTGGCAATTGGCAAGAAACTCACAAAAGTAGAAGTACTGTTTCTTTCTTGAAAACTACAGTTCTCCCAAAGTTTTTCCTACACAATTTCAGTTGTCACCAACTTGCAATCTACTTCTTTGACACTGGTCTATAAGCCAATTTGCGACTCTTGACGATTGACCACTTGTGGCGCTTGTAGTAATAGGCAACAGAAAGTAGCAAGGAGAATATGAAGATGCTCTGAAACGTGATTAAGCACAAGTTAGATATGATGCTCTAAGGCTGAGAAAAGAAGAAACACTTATTTCGCAGAGTAAAGATTCACAGAGATATTGATGAGAAATTAACAATCTGAAGGCTGAATGTTCTAGCAATGTTGTAATTACGTTTTGTCTACACATGGTTGGTGACTGGACGCTACTACAGTTCCTTATACACTGCATTACCAATATGATATGCAAAATTATCAGACAGATATCACTTACAAATTGAAGAACATATTTAAAAGCTCTTACAATACTATATATATAGTACTTTGGAAAAGGTATGTTCCTCTGCTAGTCTGTTCATCTGTCTTGCTGTATGTATGCTACATCACCCAGCATGTATATATTAATGTAAACAAAGGCACTTACAATTAATGAAGGTTTGTTATATTCTATAGATGCACACAGCAAAAACTGTAAAACTACACAAATTAATTTAAAATACATTTATAAAACTGGGATTCCATCCAGATGTAGTTAATTTGGATTACTTTAATTTATTTTAGGCTTACAAGTTAAGGGTTATCACTACTAACCTTAATGAACATCAGCTGCCTTTGGTCATACTCAGGCTCAGCAGCCCACTTCAGGAAAGTTGAAACATCCTTTGCAAGCTGACTGGCATAAGCAGGAGTATCATCTGCATATTCTATAGTCTGTAAAACAGTCAAATTCAGGATTAGTAATATGACAATTTTCACTTTATGATCATACTGGGGAAAGAATTTTGAAACAATAAATCCAAAATAAGGGACTGTTTGAGGTTATTCCCAATGACTATATTTTATAAACATTTTACAGCTGGGGATTAAGCCAGTCTTATAATCAAGTGCTTTACCAGTAAATATTAGAATATACCTCATTGTACAGAGCCTGCGCCATACTGATAGCACCTCCAGGGAAGTATGGATTATAATACTGTCCTTCCCTCAGGGGAATCCCTGCTGGAGCATCACAGTAGCCAGTGAGCAGGGCAAATACATAGTCCTGAAAGAAATTATTACACACAATGACCACATATACATCACAAATTCATGACATTATATGGTGCTTCACCCACATTACATGATCATCCATTTTACTTGGTACTTGAAGCAAGAGAATAAGATGAATATTAGAACCACCAAAACTAGTGATAATACCAAAATGCCCTATAAAGGTACCCTTCCTGAAGAAGGCAGCAGAATTAGGCATCAAAATGTTCTATATCTTTATCAGCTAAAAAATGGGCAAAGTCCACAGAAAGTATTTCCATGATAATGTCTAATTTCTGTAATCAATTAGAATGTTACTCATCACCAGTAACAGTATCCCAAAAAACAAAATGGTTCCTCAATATCTCTGTTAAGACATAACATAATGCCACTGCACCAGATAGTCATGTTTACAAACCGTTCATCTTTACAATGTCATTGGTAATAGATGCTTGACAATGCTCAAATATTTATTTGCATAGTAATGTTACCTACTAGACACTTCATGTGTCATACTAACAACTTCCTTCAATGAGAATTTAATGTATAATTAATTTTCCTTTATTAAAAAGAATATATTTTTTATACATCCTGCTGATTTCCAATAACTTGTCTTAAGCAGGTTTTCTAGAATTTTCCTTGTGTGCATGTATATTTATTCAAACAAACACCCCTTTAATTCACAGAAATATCAGTCAGTGTAAGCACTTGTTGATTTTGACAAAAATAATTATGGTTTTTGAAATTTAATACCGTTGACAGAATAGAAAATAGACATTAAAGGAAAGTATTTTAAATTCCAATTATCATTATGTTTTCAGTGGAAATTACAAACAGACTTGACTGCTCACAAAATGAGGTAAACTGTAAAAAATTTAAATTATGACAATATAAAAAAATGTAATAATGCACCTGGTTGAGGGCCACATTTTTATGAAGTTTAGATTTAAAAAAGTTATAAAGTTTTTGTACACATTTAGTTAATAGAGAATCGCTGCTTATCCACACGCATACATACATACCTCTCCACCATGTCGAGCAAGTGTGATATAACTTAAATCTGGTGGAAAAGCTCCATTGTTCGCAGCTCGGGCAGCTTCTTCATTTGGATAGGGGTTGGGGAAATAGTCAGAGAGCTTTCCAGGCCTCATATACATGTTTCCTGCTTCATCTGGACCATCTTGCACCTAGAAGCAATAAAAAATATTATATAGCTTAAAATTAATAAAAGCTCAATTATTGTACACAGTAATTTTGAGTGACAATAGTTTAATTTTACTGGCAGACAGAATGGAAGAATGCCACATGAAAAACGGCTGCACAATTTAAGATATGTTCTTTCTTACTGGTCAGTTATTTTACAGGTTACTTAAAGACATTGTGTAAATTATATAAGTGGTATACAGTATGGTAAACAGCAACGACAGGGAGACTGGGTTTGTGACCTGTTTAACTGGATCCGGCCTAGCATTTGTTTTTGAAGGATTGAGGAAAAACTAGTATAGTCAGCATCTCGGCTAAGATATGAACCAGTACCACTTGAATACAAACTACATGCACTAATAAAGAGCTAACTTTGGTCAAGATTTTGAAATTCTCATGTTGACGAGTATGAAGATGGCTATCTTCAAGGACGTTGCACTGTGTAGTCTGATAGAAACTGACCATCGCGCTGATTAAAGAGGCAGTAAGCACATTCAAAATGTTAATCAATTTCTACAAGACTACACAGTGCAACATCACAGAACTTAGCCATCTTCAAGAGTTAACCTGTCTGGTATTCCTTGTGTTTTCTGAAGACAGAATGAACAGTGACAGACTTCATCACATACAATTCTCAGTTTTGTATTAAACTCTCATTTTTGTTGCCATAACAATGACTTACAATTTTTTATTTCATGACAAAATACTCTGTCCCTCTCACTCTGTTTAACACTACATTGGCACCATACTGTGAGTAGAGACTTCTGCACATCTGGCCCAGAGCTGTAAGTTTTGCAATAGTAAGTATGAGTGGTGCCAGATTTATGTATAAGCCACAGTTTAGGGGCCTTGCTATTTGAGGGACTTCCAAACAGGTCTAGTGAGAATTTCTTTAAAAAAGCCTATATGTAACATATTTGAGCCTCATAAATCTATAGATTCAGCTGATGATAAAATGAAATTAAGATAAAGACAATGTTTTAAATTTTAGAAACAAAAGAAAAATTCCCATTGAAAACATCCAGTTTTGTTGTTGTTAAATTACTTCATCATGAAATAGTGTGCCCACATTATTATTCAAATAAAAATATAACTTTATTAATAATTTTTATATATTTTTTTTCCATTTTTACAGAGGCCTCATCTTTATCATACCCAAGATCCTCAAGAAGTGTTAATATGGCCATGAGTAACAGTAACTGCTTATGATAGCAAGAGGTAAATCTAAAGATTCCCCATTTGAAAAGTTTTTCTCCCCACTATTATGAATGTTACAGTCCCTTTATGTTTTCTCATTATACTGAATGACTTGGTACAGGATGTAATCCTAACATTGCAGTTATACCAAACTTAACATGAACAATGTGTAATTTTCTATGTGTGTAATGGTATCTTATATTTTTGCAGCTGCCATGAAAATAACAAAGAAAAAACTGTATTTCCCCAATTATACAATTTCTGCCTCCATAACAATAAAGAGAAAGTCAGAGATTTCTGTTGAAGACACAAAAACTTACTCTTATCTTCTGAATCAGTGTCAGCAAATGAGGGCTGGTACTGTTGTTTCATCTGTACCATGTCTTGTTAGAATATTAATTTCTGTGCATAATGTATACTCCATGAACAATGCAGACAGACATAACTGTGTATTATCATAACAGATGTTCTCAAAGTACACACACCTGAACTTCTTCTGCTTCTGCTTTGGCTTCTGCTTCTGTGTGGGAAACTCCAATCAAGTTACGATATGCAATATATTTCATGCTGTGGCATGCTGCACATACTTGTTTATACACTTCATAGCCCCGACGAATGCTACAGATCAGAACATAACACATAAGAAATTGTCTTCCAATTGTATGAATTCTGTTCTATTAAAAATCACCAATCACCACTTGATATATATTTATACAGACTCAGATAAATATTATGACTTGACACTATGTTCATGATTAACAAACTATAAGAACTGTAATTTCATTATTTCATTTTTGTGAATTTATTACATGTTCATATTGACTGTGCACTATAAATTAATTAAAAAGAAATCTTTCTCTATGGAAAAATTAAGATTTTACTCTGTCCAAGCAATGCTACATCTGTGAAATGTATACTAAATTAGATGTGAAGTAATTCTGACACAAGACTGAAAAATTCCACATTCAGCATTAGTACTTTTTATCCAAGTTATTGACATACATGTGAGATAGGAAAGAAAGGATGCATACCTTCAAGAATAATGAATAAAAAGTGCATAATGTACATACTAATTTGCTTCTATGCTGCAGTTTGTAATAAGATTCCCTTTACAAACCAAGAGTTTTCAGCTGAAGTGTGAACTTTCTCATTTAGCATAGCTTATGAGGAAATTCATGCAGTGCCATGTGTGTCACTACATGTCTCAGTCTGTAATCAGCTGCTGCCCATTTGCAGTTGATCATTACTACTACAGCATAAAATTCTTCACAGATTTGACTACTCTTGGTATGCCTCTTCTGTAGCAGTTTCCTGGTCTCCTGTCATTTTTGTCTTGTGGACAGCCTCTTATTATTGCCTTTCACTCCCTATAACACTGACTGTCAAACCACAGTTTTGCATTTCTTTCCTATTCTCTGAACAGGAGCACTGCTGCCTAATATTATTCTACTTCCCATACTGCAGGGTCTAGCTGGTTCACCTTAACACACTTCTCAACATTTTCTAGGTCCTCTATTGTATGGCATACCTTTGTATCACCATTTCAGTAGTGTAGGAGTATGTGGTACTTTAACATAAGACAAGCTACACTCAAGGTGGAGGGTTAGAAGTGAAAATCCAACATAAGGAATTTGTTACAAGATTCATACATGAAAGACATTCCCTTGTTTTTGTTTTGTTATTTCTCTTCCCCTTTTTAGTGAGTACCATTGAATTATATATCAGGCATTAAAAATCAGGTCTGAACTTATAGTGACTTTTTAAAAATTCAAATAATCTCATATTTTAGCACAAAAATACAAGAGAAATATCTTTATAGTACAAAGACCAGATGCATTATTAGGGAATATAAAATGGTTTGGATTTTGGTTTATAACAGTACATAAAATCTCAATTCAATGAAATTATAGGAAAAAACATGAGATTTGGGGTTTTCATGACAATGAGGATTATAATGATGATGATGGTGATCTTCTGGGTTCCGGTCATGTAGACTCATTTGTAGATGTCAATATATACCAGCATCTACTGACAAGTTTACATGGCACCAGAACCCAGACGAACATCAGCATCACACATTAAAATAGTTTTGAGTAAGATCTGATAACAAAAACTAAACCTAAAATTCAGAGACATGTACACATGATTACTAAATTGTGAAGTTATTCTACACAAAAGGCACAGAATAATTTTAAACTGACCATCCATAAATATTAACTGAAAAGATACTCAGATATGTATTTGTCAAAACACCCAAGAGCCAATCACCTCTCCACAACTACTGCCATTGACATCACTGGAAAAGTAGCACAGACCTGAAACTAATCAATAAGTACAAACACAAACATGTAAACAGCAACAAAATAATTGCATTTACCTGCTATGGTCAAGTGAAGAAAAGAAACCTTTATGACTCCAAGGATTATTTGGTGGATGAAGCTCAAGCTCTGAAGCCCTAACGGACTGCTCAAGAGCAAGCAGAAGTGCACCTGTTCCACCTGTCACAATCCCAAGTGTTGCAAATAACTGTAAAAAAAGAACCCTAATAGGAAAGACTGAACCCCACAACATTTCTATCATGGTCACAAACCACGCTTTATGTGTGAAGTTGTACTAACCGTTTTACGTCCTTTGGTCCAGGCACTGAAACTTGCTTTGGAGAAATTGCTAACCTGCAAGTTAAAAAAGTAACAAGCATGGTTAGGAGTCAAACATTACACATCACCATATTAATAAATGTAATTATCCACGTAAGAAAAAAAAGGCTGTCACCCTGGACATTTTAATGTGTAATACGTATATCTTGTGACTACACACTAAGAATATATTAACCTACTTCATGGAATCTTAATACTGGTTAAGATACCAAGGATCTGTACAATGTAATATTTATACTAATGAAGTCTGCTGGACGCAAAAGTTCTAATGTACGCAAACAGGTCTAGACTTATCATAACAGTTAAATATTCGGCACACCTGATGCCGTACAGCACCGTGATTCGGTTTTAAGAGCCCAGCTCCATAAATTCTTCCCACTGTAGCCGCCATTATGGACAGAAGATGTTAATATGTAAGTCAAACAAATAAATGGATTCATATTACATTTCCTAACGTTTATACTATACAATAAATATTATATAATTATAATTTGTAAACAAATATATGCAATCTTGAGTAGCATTTTAAGAATATCAGGGAAATAGAAATATCAAAACGCCATCTATTTGATTGTGTGACGTCACAAGTGTGTTGTACGCCATTTGTGTCAGTGAAAGATTTGAGCTCAGTGCAGATGGTGAAGTGATTCAGAAAATATCAGAAGAATCCTGTGTGTTGTAAGACTGAATTAAGATGAGTGCGGGAATGCCCGAACTTGGAAGTAAAATAAGTCTGATATCGAAAGCAGATATCCGCTATGAAGGGCGATTATTTACTGTGGATCCTCAGGAATGTACAATTGCTTTATCAAATGGTAAGTTAAAAACGTAAGCTTGTTTGGCTTCATGTTTGCATTCGACTGAAGGAATGAAACTATGTTGGATATAAAATATGTGCGATTGCATGTGGCACGCATCTTCGTTAATAATGTATTAAGTATTGTCATTCGTTCGTTACTTGGAAGATGTGGTTTTAGTTATCGGATGTCACACTTTTGACAGGTCTTCTCAGTTTTTTAGAGGTACCGCTTTTGTTTTTCTGTAAGAAAAATTATATGTCAATTATTCTCTTATTAACAGTTCGTTCCTTTGGTACGGAGGATCGTGAGACGCAGTATCCTATAGCACCACAGAATCAGGTCTATGACTACATTTTGTTCAGGGGTTCTGATATAAAGGATATAAGAGTTGTGAACAATGTAGGACCTTTACAGAATGTACCGAATGATCCAGCAATTGTACAGGTGAGAGAATAAGGGAGTATATCAAGTTTCGTGTTCGTTTTCTAATACACACTGTTTTATGCAATAAATAAGTTATAATTATTTATTGTACATGCATTTCATACATCTGCAGTGCTGTGAATCCCTGGATGGATTTTGTTTATTGGGTTTGAGGGGGAAATATTAAGAATTTGTATGTTATCTGTTTATTTTTGGAATTGGCATAAAGAGTCCTCTAGGTCCAGACTGGCTCTGGGGGTCCACCTAACCTTTCCAGTGGGAAATGGGGTCTTTTGCTGGGTGTAAAGTGCAGTCAGGGCATGACATTAACCACTCATCTCTGTCTAGTGCTAAGTTAAGAATGAGTAGGAGCTATACCTCCTGTCCCCCCATAAGCACCTACATATCATATATAATGGAACAGCCTTTTTTTATTTTGATAAATTGTATTTTGCCTAAGTTGGATTTGACCAGTCCTGTGCACTTTGAATCTGTTCGGATAAATGATTTTTGTTTAAAGTATTGTTATATTTAGTGTGGAGGGGAGAGAATGGTAAATAAACAAACCACGAATATTTGTTTGTGTGCTCGTTAATAGGCTGATTTTCATGAGAGACAGGAAAGATTGAATGTTGTCAGTTTTACATTGGATATTTTGAATTACACAAGTAAATTATTTACAAACGATTTGTATGAACTTACTCATACCACTGTGTTCAGAATCATGAGCACGAGCAAAATATGGAAAAGTTCTATAGCTTACTAATGTTTTTATTTTTTTATTCACCTATGAATAAGAATCTAAGGTCTTTATGATACATATAGTAATGTGTCAAGTAGTAGGTTATATGAATTTTCTTTTTCTTTTTCAGTTGTCTGTTCCAGCTGGTCTTGGTTCATCAGCCTATCATCAAGCTGGAGGTTTTTCGCACCCAGTTCTTGGGCCTATGGGTCCCGGGTTAACTCCGTACCCAGGTGCATATGGTGCGATGGGAGCTATGACAGGTCTTCCAAGTGCTGTTGCCCCAGGAATGAGCTTGCACAGAGATCCTCGTTCCTTATCAAAGCAGCCAAGTGAGTTGGTTAATCCAGTCCAAGTGCCAGAAAATTCAACTAACAAAGACCAAGGTGCGAGAAATGGTAACTGTTTTTGCTATCAGCCTGGGCATGTGTGAATTACAAGAGAGGATTGCTGTGCATTGTTTCCGCTTGCATAAAGCTTTGTAGTGAGTTTGCCAGCAGGATTTTCATTCTTGAATCTGTTTATCTTGATTTTTTGGCATGTTATGTTTTAACATGTTATTAACCTATGTAATTATGAATTACGACTTGTAACAGAAGATTGTTTTGCGTGCTGTGCATGGTTTTTATTCATATGAAGCTTTGCAGTAAATTTACTGGAGGCATTTTCATTCCATTAAATTTGTGTCCGATTGGCATGTTGTGTCTTCCAGTAGTGTAGTATTCACACTTTATTTTTATTCTACTGTATCTGATTGTCGTTTTTTTTGTAAGCTGATGTTGGAAAATTTGAAAAGTATAAATAAAAGTTTGAAGAATTTATCCAAACATGAGGACGGTTAACATTTAGAGATTGTAAGTATGAGGAGAATTGTTAACATTTATAGATCCACAAACTAATACACTCTTGAATAAGGAGGGAATGCTGCAAGGGTCTAATGATATTTTGTGTGCATATTTATGAAAGGGGGATGAAACTGATTGCAATAACTCCTGAGAAATGTTTCTTGAAATATTCCATTCTTCTAGCATGGTGTCTGTTACGCATAATAAAATGGGTGTAATCAGTGTGATTTCTGATATGACCCAGTACTGAATACCTGTATAGATATTTTATTTATTGGTGTAATTTATACTAAATGGAGGATGTTTGAGAAGAGAAGTATTGTACATTATAGCTTAATACATCTTTATTATATTCCTTAGATCCATGAGTTGGATGATAATAGGATGCAGAATAAGTTGTTATAGTACTATACATTTTTTCACATTACAAGTACAGTTCATACTACTATAGAATTTCACATATCATAAACAAAGGAATTCCCTGGGAAGTGAGCCGTACATTGGAGTAAAATTTTCTTATTTGAAAGGTCTTCCAGTTTTCAAAAACCTCCCCTCATGCTGGATAGGTTTTTGTTGTTCTCAATTTTCCCCTTCTGTATTCAATTTTATTAATTTTGTGGTCTAGTGGTTAACACTTCTGCTTTGTATTTGGGAGGTCTCAAGTTCAAATCTTTGCCTGGAGACTGGATATACTGACTGGCATTTTTTGTTCTTTTCCTAAGTCCTTCCAGGCAAATTCCGGGATAGTAGCCATGACCACTTCCTTCCACAACCTTTCCAGTTTGCTATAATCCTGTCATTTGATGCTATATAGTCTGAGCTACTGAAAAGTGTCGTTAAATAAACTATAAATGTAAATGAAATTTAATTTTATTACTGAAAATATTTTTGTTGTGGTACATAGCTATTTTTACTTTTGTCTGGTGACATTTCAAATCCATCAGAGTAACTGACATCACATAAACCACCAGATATCTGAC
The DNA here is from genome assembly GCF_000696155.1 of Zootermopsis nevadensis. The sequence goes on along the minus strand of NW_019059998.1, from coordinate 23,006 downwards.
AGCCGTCAAAGTATGAATATGGATCATGGGTGATGATGGAGGTAGCAGGCGCTTCTGAAACACCAGATACAACCAGGGTTTAGCTATTATAAAAATGCTGAAGTTAACATTATTAATTATATTTTGTAATGTAATTATACTGTTGCCATTAACCCACTATTGGTGAAGGAAAGAAACGTTTTTTGATACCTATTCATTTGAGTTTGTGTATAATAAATTGGGTTATATTTTGCTAGTTCCTGAAATGGATGAAGTGATTTTATCATAGTATTTGTGTGGATAACCTTAGTCATATGTAGATATTGATTTGTTGATGGGTTTAAACTGTAAATGTTGTTTCTTTTTCTTCTGCTTAATATTTGAATTGGGCTGTTATTAATTGAATGATACGTTAAATGCATTTTTGTAATATTACCTTTGCTGGTGTGTAAAGCATTGTTTGTAGATTTGTGAGTTATGACATTTTCTTGTATGGTGTTTTCATTTATAGGCATTTTGTCTGCCCTGTTAACACACTGTTATCACATTTATGTTTGGTTATTTATCAGTGCTTTGTTCAGACTTCCATATCTGACCTTGGTCTTGAGCATGCAGTTTCGTTTTCTGTAGACAGGTTCATTTTGTGATTCCTTAAATGATCGATCAGTTTTATATTTTTTTTAAGTATGTGCCTGTCAGGGTTTATCAGGATTTGGACAGAATGTAGATAATTGTTGGGCACCATAATTTGGCTCCTGATGAGGTCTTTCCTATTACTCAGTGTTTTGATCTGAATCTGTTCTCTTTATTTTTGGTGGAAACCCAATGTAGTTGTGTCAACAACATTTTAGAAGCTTTTGCTGGAAAACTGTGTGATGTGGATGTGTATCTATTAGCTGTGTTACTTTTGAATGGATTTGCTGATAGAGCAAATTTGTTTCTTATTGTAGTGTGTCTTTTGTTTCCGAATTCTTCAAGTATTATGTAGACATGGTTAGGATTGCAAACTAACCTATTTTTCTTGAACTTGGATGTGTTTGATGCTGAAAATGAATGCAAGTGGAAAAGTTTGTTTCATAAGCCCTGTTTTCTTAGCAAAAACAGTCTGTTTCTCTCCCAGAAAGGGAAGCTTAAATAACATTCCTGCAAGTATTAGTACTTCAGTTAATATGGGATTGGAATCTGTCTCTGATTCTGTGATGCTTTCCATGCTTTCACTCTGTGTATGTGATGTTAACAAGGTGCACTGCTTTACGTGTATAAAAAGGATTGGTGGTATAGCTTGATTTCTTTCAGTAATGATTATCATCAGTAGGCATTTTTATACTGCTTTATGCAAGTGAAAAGACTGAAGAATTGTGATGTACTCAAACATTACACAGAAGGAAGACATATTTATTGCAAATGATTTAGTCTGTTTACCTGACTTGTGTTGCATTCACAGTTATTGTATTACATAAAATCTTCATTTGAGCTTTATGAACTGCTAAAAATAGAGCTTATAAAATAATAATGTATTTTTATTCATTCTTTGCTGTCAGTGCTTACTTATAAAGCACTAGACTAACCAAATTTTTGGACAAGATTTCAGAATAATTCTTAAGTACAAAAAGAAAGTAGATTGTTTACTTAGATAATTCATTGATTGCGAATAATGATATTAAGGTGATTCTGTAATAGCCATTTATTAATGGTAAAAATATGTATTTTCATATTTACCCTTGGATCTGAGAAAGATGATGGAAATTATGTAATTATGAGAAGTGTACTCTCCACATATTAGGATGGTTAGAGGATGAGATGGGCAGGACATGTAGTATGTGATATGAAACACATTTTAGTTGGAAAGCTTGAAGGGATGAATCTGTGCATGAGTATAGTATTAAAGTAAGCATTCTGAAAGAAGGGCATGATTGGATAGACTCAATTCAGCTGGTTCGTGGTATCGTCCAGTGCCCAACACTTGTGTATGTGGCATTGAAACTTTGGTTTATATAAAAAAATTTGACTGTGCACCTTTTACCCACATGTAAAGGTTCTTGTAATTGGTTATATAGAAAGGAGTAACGATTGTGAGGATGACATTGAAACATTGACTAAATTTAAATATAAGTCAATGAAACAGTCATTATCCAGTTTTATATCTCTTTCAACAAGTGTATTTTCCCTCTATACAATAAAAATATACAGAATAGATTTACTGTAATATAGCAAGTATTAATAACTACGTCACAACCTACTAAATATGGTTCACATTTTGCTGATAATTGCCTTTGTCTTCCTTCTGAAAGGAATGTTATTTGAAGCTTCCTTGGTCACATTGGTATTATGCTTGCTGTTGCTGAAGAACTTCAGTGAGAGGTTCCAGTTATGTAGCTTCTGTTCTAGACCTGATTGGAGGATCATCACGTTCTGCTACACCGTCACTGGTTACTCGTAAGTCTCCTACAATGGACCAGGGTGTACAGGTGAACCAGCCAGTTTCAACTCCAATCAAAGATGACAAGAAACCACAGCAGCAGTTGCCACCACAGACACGGCAGATTCAGACACCTTACTCAGCCAGAGATGGGTAAAGTACCTTTTGGCTTCTAACCTCCAATTATAATTACAGTTTTTGTAGTACTGTCTTTTTGATTATTTTTTTACTTTTGAGGAGTATGCTAAGGCAGTATTTGGAAATTTGTTAGCTGCATTTGTCATATACCTCGAGCCTGGTGTTCCCCTACTGATGTGGCAATAATTTTTGTAAATAATTGTATATTTGCACGTTGTAGCTAGAAAAGACCATATCTGGTTCAACATACATGGTATTATTCACCTTGTGTTATGTTTTGTTTCTATTTGCCTGCACCATCATAGCTCAAGGATTTATATATAGATACATATTTATGGCCATATATATTTTTGTATCTTTTATTTTTTCGGGCAACATTTCATAGTGTGCTGTTGTGTGTCGTTGACATATTAGGATGTGCCACAGGTGAAGAAAGTTTGTGGAACGCTTTGCTAGGCTACCATATGTGAGCTTAGAGTGTCATTTTAGTTGCTAGTAAATAATGGTAGGGAACATACTGTTGCTGTTTTACTGACCCTTATATCAGGATTTTTAATCCTATGAATTTGACTAACATCTGTCTTCTTTATTTGATTTGTATTTATTTATTAAACCAGGATGTAAAATAATTTGTGAAATATGTCTCTCATTGTTTTGTTGTGTCTTATTATAGCACCACTGCCACCAGGTATAAACCCATTTGCAGTTAATAATAAATAAATAATAATAAATATTGAAGGCTTGTTTGAACACTGTTTCTTTCTTGCAGTCCTGTAAGCAGAAGTACTGGTAGTCAGCAGCAACAGTACCATCCCCAGCCTCAACGGGAACAGCGAGAGAGAGAACCTGTACACTCAAAGGAACCGCAGTCTCGTGACCAACAACCAGTATGTTTTTTTATAGTAGTATTGTTTAGTCTCACTATGGCAGGTGTTTGACATCAGCGTCTTATGATGACTGTGCAGTGGACAGAATAGCTCTGGGGAAGGTTTTTCTCAAGAATATTATTCCTCTGCCAGTCATTCATCTGGATGGAAGTAGAACCAATTGAAAATGGCTTTAATATATGAGGAATACAATCCAACAGAATAAAAATGCATTTGAAAAGCTAAGTTTGCTGTTTTACCACACAAAACCTTTCATAATATCTGAAACATATTACATTGTGCACTTAATGCACAAATAATTTTGACTAGTTTTGAACAACTGAGCCTATATTGTATGAAGTACCTAATGTATTACTGTAATTTCTACTAGAGTTTTATAGCACATATTTTAGTTCGCTCTGAGTAATACATGTTCAGTATCAATGTAATTGAGGTTGTGAACATTCAAATAAAATTTGTTTTGTTTTAAGCAGCAGTAATACAGTTATATGGTACTTATTTTGGTTTTATACCTGCTGAAATTTGCTTTAGCTCAGGTATTTGTAAAATTTGTATTTTATATGGCCTGTACATGTGTTACGTTAAATTTTCCATTGTTAGGCTCCTCTTCCTCAGCGGACTTCACAACAACAGCAGCAGCAGCAGCACCACCAGCAGCAGCAAACACCAGGGCGTGGTGGTTGGGTGAACCGTGGTGGAATGCGGCGTGGAAGAGGTCGGGGTGGACCCTCAAGTGGTGGTTTTAACAGGCCACCAGGCTCTGGGCAGCAGCAGACTGGTACTGGTGGCAAGCCCAAGAACACTCTCAAGTTTGAGAATGACTTTGACTTTGAACAGGCGAATAAGGAATTTGATACCCTCAGAAATCAACTGGCTAAAACAAAAATTGGTAAGAATATTGAGGACCCAATTTAGCTGCAGTACTTGTCTGTAGTGTTTGTATTCTTGTAGCTTTTGTTTGGTGTTTAGCTGTGTGATTGGCTGAATTTGACTTTGCCATGGAGAGTTTTGAATAGGCATTTCATGATTTATTTATTTATGTCAAATGGCAGGTCCATAGAATTTCATCTTTGACCCCTTTTTTTTTGCCAGGTTTGTAGACCACTTTGCCGTCAGAGACGTGCATTTCATGGTTTTTCTTTTGTTTTTTCTTTTTGCTTGTCTGATCTAGAAGTTCATCGAAAACATTTTCATTATTCAGGAAATGTAAATATTAGGCTCTCTGACTTGGTAAACATTTTGTACACTTGAGTTTAGTAGTGGCACCTGTGTTCACCTGAAAGTCCCATCCAGCCTTTCATACATCTTTTTTGGCTGTCAATATTTTAGTCTTGACTCTGGAATCATTTGATGGACAAGGTAAAATAAGCTGTCTGGCAGTGAAGAATTTATTTCAGTTTCTTATTCCTTAAATTTTGTCTTGTATGTAACCAACCGACTGACGTGGGTGATGGCCAAATTTATTCAACAGTTCCTCATACTCACACACGTGTACATATCCAGGTTTGAAAATTATTTGTATTATTGTTCTTGTATGTGAAATTTTTTTAAATTGTGTAACTATCCTATAATTTTAATATATTATTTTAATTCTTCTAGTTCACTGTAATTTTCAAATTTGGTATGTTCAAGGGAAGGAATTATAAAATTCCTGAAATGTATATTGTACTAAAAAATTTACATAAACTAAGGAACATAAAGTGTCACTGGCACTGCTTTACGTTCAAGAATCTTGTTGCATTTGTTTTGATTAAGAAGCAAGCAATAACTTTTTGATGACAGCTGGCATGTTTATTCCATTTTCTTGTTCCTGTTGAGCTAATTCTCCATAAATGTGCTTTTGCATGTAATACCATATTTGTGCATGTGCAAGATGCTAACCTTTGACATTGCAATGTTACAGACTCAGAACCTGTTATTACAGGTGATGGGAAAGTGAATGATGACAATGAGAAGAAAGATGACTCTGGAAATGAAACTGGTGCAGGAGAGGGTGAACAAGAGGAGGAGCAACAAATCTTCTACGATAAAACTAAGTCCTTCTTCGACAATATTAGCTGTGAGGCTGTGGAGAGGAGCAAGGGGTGGGTGTTCTGTACTTGATGTAGAGCAACATATCAAATTTAGTTGCACAGCGTCTAATTTTTTTTAAAAGAAGGAATAATAGTAGAGGTATGTAGGCATATATTATTTAACACTGAATAGGATTTTAGGGTGATTATATTGTGAACTAGGAAGTGTGGGAAATGGAATACCTGTGGCCTCTTTCACAGTATCCTTTTAATTTGTAATCTTTTCCGGTTATTTTAGGGTGATAAAATCAAGTAGGATGAGATGGGCAGGAATTGGGGTGAGTCGACTGGATTCATGTGTCTGAAGATGGTCTGGTGGCAGGCTCTTGTGACCTTGAGTTCATGACTGAAGCAAGGCTTCTTTTCTGAACCACCACATTATGTTCTTAATAATAAAATTATTGGTAACTGCAGTGATGCAGTGTTCCATACTGGCATCAGCAGAAAACAGCTTTTTATTGTGAGAGACTGAATCATGCTGCACATGTCAGCTTGTTTCTGCAGTGTCAGTGATGTATGATGTATGACCTGTGAAATGACCCTGAAAACATATTCAGTAATTATGAGCAACATGTCTTCATTAGAATCATGGGTTGCTTGTGGGTGAAATGCTCATTGGTGTTGCGAAGGACTACTACTATTGAGAAGATATGTGTGTTCCTTTTCAAAGTGTGAGAGAAGGTGGTGAAAGGTACACACACATCTTACTATGATATACTATGTAGAGCTTCGTGTCTACAGGATTTTGCAGTCTTTATGAATACTTGTGTACATTTCATCCTCACACTGTCTGAATTTTTATGAAGCAATATTGTTTGTACTTGTGGAACATGTTTTAGAGCAGTTTAACACTACCTTATGCTTTGTACCATATGAACTGATTGTACACTTGTGAAAGGAGGCTGACAAAAAAGCTATACTCTGTCAATACCAGTATGGAGCACTGCATCACTGCAATGTTGCCAGTAAGTCTAGAAGAACTTTTGTTTCTATGTATGTAATAACTAATTACGCGTAATACATTATGAACAGTTATTTTATGTATGTTGATTTTGTCTGTGTGCCTTTGTCTTCAGGCGGTCTCAGCGAACAGATTGGAGGACAGAGCGAAAGTTGAACTCTGAGACATTTGGTGTTGCATCTGCACGCCGTGGAGGATATCGAGGAAGAGGTTACTATGGTAACCGTGGTATGGGTGGAGGTATGTACAGAGGTGGGAACTATCGAGGTGGCTACAGAAGCCAAGGTGTGCAACGAGGTGGGAGAACCAGTAATACTAGTGGAAACACTGGAGGATCAACAGGCAACCCCCAGCAACGTGTTGTCACTCAGCAGAGTAAGTTTACGCTTGTGTATAGTGTATTTACTGGCAAGTAAGATTTTTTCATAATGCAGTAACTGAAGTACTGGGCATAGTGAGTGTTACTGCCTCAGTGAAGTGGTTAGCACCCGTTTTTATTTGGGAGTTCTTTAGTCCAAATCTGTATGGAGACAGCTAATCTGACATACGTTTGTTATGGTTTTCCTTGGTTTCTGCAAACAAATTTTAGGATTGTATCATAAATTGTCCTCGGTTGCTTCCTTCCACATCCTCTTCTGTTCGTTATTCACTTTGTCATCCTATGATTTTCCCCCCTTGAATGTAGGTAGATATAATATGTACATATGGACATACTTTGTAATGGCTTGCCAGTGAAGTTTTGTGCATTAAGTTAATTACAAACGTACTTGGTTAGGATCAGTTAGGCTGTCTGATTTTGACACATGTGCCAGTTTCAATGATTGCAGTCATTTTCCCACCTTTTGAAGATATGTCTTTAAAATCTCTTTACTGGTTTTAGTGTTTGTTGCTTTTCAGGCTGAGATAAATTTGTATCAGAAATATATTTACAATTTTTCTGATGTATTCTTTGCTATTTTCTGTGCTCATTGGGTGTTCATTTATTGCACATCACAATCTCTGTTACAACTATGAAGCTGTTCGTAATTACAGTACAGATAGCACAATTGTATTGTCATTGTATTCATTTGATGACCTCCATAACTAGTAATGAATTCTAGGACTGGGAAGAGAAAAAATGCTACTTAGAGTAAATTGCTAATATTAATCTCTTTCAGATAAATAGGTGTTAAGAGAGAGCTGACCCAGGAGTGTTACAAGGCAAGAAGCAGCCAGTGTTTCACTGAACTGTCTTCAGAATTGTTTATCATCATTTGTATTGCTAAAGTGATTTAGAACTTGAAGCCATCCCTCACACAGCATAGGATTGTTACTTGAGTGAGGTGACTTTTATTTGAAGTTGAAAGCTTGGTTTTTTTAGTTTACTGTTTGTGGCATCAAGAGACTGATGAAGAAAATAGGTGTGGTTCTGTAGAGGGATGTACCTGTTGGTTCAGAGTGAAGTTGTGTTGAGATGTATCTGGGTGAAAATTGAAGGAAGTTTCTTACTTTGGAGCTTGGATTCAGATTGCTAAAAAAGCTGAGAAAAACATAAACCTTGAAGCTGCATGAAAATAGTGATGAGGGAATGCATTGCCACAATTAACTCTTAAGTTGTGTTAGTATAGTTTGATTGGATATTTCTGTTGCCTTGTGCAATTCGGTTCTGGTGTTAAGCTGTGTTTTCCCAGTAAAGGCTTTCAAGCCTACTTTGAGAGACTGATGTGTGAATGTATGTAAGTGATCCAGGAGAAGTAATTAGTTACTGAATTTGATTCAGTCTGATAGTGGGTTGTCTGTCCCAGAACTCAGGACATTTTTTTTTCTTCATTTATCCATGCTACATGACTCAGATTTAATTCCCACAATGTCTAGAAATTGGAATATTTGGGGTAGTATGTTAAATATCGCATTGCAAAATCTTTACTTTTATTCTGAGAATCTGTATATATAGAATGCCCTTATTTAAGTTCAGTATGTGGATGAAGAATTCAAATTTTTCCAATATTGGTATAGTTTGGTTGTGCTACCTAACATAGCGATGTTTTGACAGTTTGTGAAATGTGAGGTTAGGCTTAGAATTCAGAGCCAGTGAGGATGTTAATTTCATAAAATGGTTTATTGGCTATAATGTAATGGTAGCTGGAAGCTAGTACTGTTAATTGTCAGAAATACGTAAACTTTTTTATTTTTTCTATTGCTTCAGTTCATCATTAATGATACTACAGATACATGCATAGGAATGGAAATTAAAATAATTGTAAATGGGGAAGTCAATATACACTTTTAATTTTGTCTGTTAGTCGTTGAGTCATGGTACAAGGCTCTCTGTGCGAAGTTATGCACAGTGTGATGATAAAGGATGGTGCTATGAAGCATCAAGTGCAGTTTTGTGCTTATTGAAACATCTGTATGTGAATTTTGTACACAATGGAAACTGATAACAGTTGAGTCAAAAGAAATACATTAACAGCACATGATATTTTTTATGATTGTATACTGCTTAATCCCTGTGATACTTTCCTTGATAGGTATGAAGCTGGAGAGGATTACATACATGAGTATATTCACTATTTGTATGTTGGTATATGTTGCACTTGCTGGCACCTATTTGAAACAACTTACATACTGCCTCCGTCATCAGGAAGCCCTGATGACAGAGGCAGTATAACCTCTGAAACGTTGGTAAACATCGACCAGACCACACACTGCAACAAACCAGAAGACAGAAATCTTCATACTAACCGCTGTGAAAGCCTCAAATCTTACATATGAAAATAATTGTATTGTAGAATTGGTTTGGGTGAATAACATAAAGTACAAATCACATTAAGATTTAGCATATTTCAATACATTGATGAGATTTGTGGAGAAATAATTTTGTAATATGTGTGGTATATTAATTAGCTATGCAAAAACGTTTGAAACTGGAATACATAAACACACACCAGAGAGTACCATATGCAAAATTGTTTTGGGATGCATTTGGAAAATAGTGTTGATATGATTATTGATTTATGTGGGAAATTTGGATGTTCATCCCATGGTACTCTGGTAAAAGTTAAGTAATAAACTTGGTTTTCGTGTGGGTCATGCAAACAAATGAACATTGGATAAAGTTCTGCATTCAGATGTTTTTTTGTTGGTGTTACATTGGCTGTGGTGTTTGATAATTCTCCTGTCTTCACTCAAGAAATCATAAGGTAAGAAGTGATCTGTTATAATAATGTTCATAAAAAGAATTTTATTTGCATTACAGACGTATAATATGATTTCCAGGTGAATAAAGGCACCAAATATATTTCGTTGGCGGTCTGTAATATTGGTGCATTATGCGGTTTCATTTTCGCGCGTTTTTTCGTTCGACTACGTGTTACAAAATATTCTTGTACGTACGTTTACGGGGCTGGAGCCCAGTGTGTAATTTAGGCTTTTGGGGATTTCATGTCGAATGTTGGGACTCATCCGACGTTACGTAACCCCGACAGCTGAAGTCGCACACTGTTGTAAAGAACTTCAGCTGTCCGTAATAAACCAAGCGCAAGGCTATTGCAAGATAGTAATGTTATCCACGGTGAACAGATGTATCAGATGAAGCTATATGGTGTTCCCGCAGTTGTTTATACCTTTTATAAGGAAAAGCAGATGACAGATTCCTATAATTTATATCTGATATGTTATTTATAAATGAACAGTCACTTGCCTAGCGACCGTGAGAAAATTTGAGGTTATAACCAACGATTTTGACATAAGACGGTTTCTTGCTTGAGTTTATGAATCACTTCTAAGCAATTAATGAATGGGGTCAATAGATGTCAGAATTTGTAATACACACTGGGGAGACATACGAGCAGAAACAATAAAGAGGAATGAGAAATGTAATATAATGGTTCTCATGGTGGTGAAGGTGCCATTGTTTGTATTCTGGGTTGTAATGAATTGTGAACTTTTTATATATATAATTTTGGAGAATGTGTGTTCCTCCAGAAACATGGTACCTACCTATAAGCCAACATTGTATTAACCCAGATTCCGCACTGCATGGGGAACTGTCATTAAAATAAAATTAAAAGTGGCAGAAGTCAGAGCTGATTTCAGTTCATAGTGTATGGCACCTGATATGTGGTAGTTCTCTTAAGATTTATAGAAATTCATACTAACAGGAGTATGCTTATTTCGATCCACATTTCAAGCCAGTTTCTTAAATCTGTGGCCCTTTTTTATATTAGTAAATGGAGAAATGGTTTGAAGTGCCAAAAATCAAATCGCTTTATGCCTGTATTGTCAGTAGTGCTTCAGAAGTACTTGTTGCTTAACAAAATCCAGTCATATATATTGCAGTATGCTTCAGGCAAACCTTTTATTGGAGATACTTAAAATCTGAACATTAAATGTAAACTGTTGAAAATGTTTCTTTAATTGGATATTTTCCACTTTATACATATAATCAATCATTTGGCTATTCAATTTCAATGTACTTAAAGTCAGTGATTATCAGTATATGTATGCTGCAGACTACACCCTCAGCTTCTCATAATGAGGGATTTCAATCTGATATACTGGTTTGTTGCCGGCGCTTACCCATACTGAACCAGGCGTCCCTTCGCGAATCATGTGCAGCACACCTTTGCCAACATTCTCTGTTCTGTTTGTGGGAAAAGAAGAAAAAATGTAAAGTTTTACTGTTTAGATTATTTAAAGATGCTATCTCCACTGCAGTGGTTATGCAGGACTGAATGAGATGAGAGGATGATTATAAGTGTGAATTAAATGTTATCCTTTGAGTGTCTTTAAGTTCTGAGTCATATGTCTCAATTACCATTGTGGATTCATCCTTTCATCATTATCATAGTTCACTCTACCAAACTTTCCTCTCTAAATATGACTTTCGAATTTTGAGCCATATAAAACATACTTACTTCTGTGGTGGTTTATGATTTTCCATTTCATTATAAAACTCATCCATCCATTCATCTTTGTAAGTTATTACATCTGGCTTCTGTTGACTGTCTGGAATGATGTCTGTTTCTGTATAAGCTGGACATATGACCATTACTCTCACTCCAGTAGCTTGATAGAAATAATCTGACTATAAACATACAACAAACAAAATTGCCATCTTCATTTGTAGCCTTCTAAGAATGTTTCATAATTAAAGAAAAATCACCTTTTAACCTTTAATGTATGAGAGCAGGGGTTTTAAACTATGTGCTATAGGGCTGTGGGCAGGATTTTAACTCTGGGGACATCGGTTTAGCTCTATGCTAGTGCAATACACGGTCACCTCCATCCATCCATTGACACTACAGCCAGAGTCGGGCCTTGGCCTCCTCCCATATGGGAGGTTTTCTAGTCTTTGAAGTGTGCATCTGTGAGTAGTGAGTGACAAGCCCATTCCCTCTGCACAATTTGTACTCAATCTTGATTTGTCTGCCCTAGAGCCATCTAGTAGAGAATCAGGAGAGACATGGGTGAGAAATGGGCACAGAATTTTGCTTATGAAACATTTCATTCATTCTCATAAGGTTCTTTTACATGCCATAAATTTATGACATGGGACCGCTGGCTTTACTTCCCCTCCAAAGGAAGTTGTGTTACAGATTTTTATCACCCTTAAAAATCCATCGACCTCGGCCAGGTTTGAACCTACGAACTTTGGGTCCAATGGTGAGCATGCTAACCACCAATCCACCAAGGGCAACACACAGTCACCTAGGTGACACATAAGCCACAGTGCATGGATAGTAGAGGATAAAATTTCCTTCACGAAGCATGCCAGTTTCACTGACATTTTGCACAGAAGAAGAGGAAATGTCTAATTATTTTTCCAGTACTTATGGTACAGAATTGTATCTCTTTTGGCCTTTATCGTATGGGGTAATGAATTTAAATTTCCATATTATGGGACTGCCAGCTGGATTTTAACTCTGGGGGGGAGTTTAATGGTAGTGGTATGGTACTGTGACAAAGCCAAGTGGATTGTATGTAAAGTATTATGAAATGCTGATAAATGTTAAATATGAATATTGGTATGGATGTGTGTTAATGCATGGACAAGAATAATATTATTTTGAGTTGATAGAAATAAAAATATAAAAAATGGTCACTGAGGATGACTGGATACTGAAAAAAGTGAGGGAAGATATAAATAAATATATCAGAAAAAAATGAGAAACATACAGAAATGTTTATGGGATGACGGAGAGGAATGCAGAAGGCCTTGAGATACATCTGTCCACCCATTTGGACACATCTGTTGATGACAATGACAATAATGACAGTGATGATGCTATAGGCTAAACAAGGGGAAAAATGAAAATTAGAATGTGCAATGGCTCATCTAAAGAAAACACAATGATAGTAAACTGAATACTTAACACTAGTTTGGTTCATGACACTAGCAGAATGTTTTAAAAGCATTATATGTATGTGAAATATGCAGAATAGGAGCCAGATGATTTAGGTTTTGAGAGATGATCTAAATGATTGGGAATCATGACTCTACTTTTGTGTACTTCAGCAATGTAAATATAGTTCATGTCACTGCATTATACCAGTTATAGAATTACATTCATTCTCATAGTAATTCTTACCCCCAAAGTACGACTCAATCCAATAACAGCATGCTTCGTGGCATTGTACACTGGTGTGATATTCAATCCTTGTCCTAGACCAGCTATTGAGCCCATATTGACCACTGTGCCCCCTTTTCCTCCTGCAGATTTATCCATGTACTTTAAGGCTGTTAGAGTACCTTGGATAACCCCATTCTGTAAGCATATAAAATTGCTGAAACACAATTCACATTAGCAATAAATATTAAATTAAAACAGTGTGAAAGAAATAAAAGCAGTTAATTTGAACAATAAAATATTTCACTACTTGCTCAGATGTGTTTCCTACAATTTGGGATTGTAGCTTATTTAAAGATATAATTTCAGATACAGAGATTATTTATTGTTAATGGATGTCCACTATGTATGAGCAGGGAAAGCACTCATTTTTCACCTATTCTTTTATTAAACTGTACTGCAATGAAACTGCTTACTTATTATGATTATATATGTATGTATATTCCTGTTCACCATTTCTCTATTACTTACTGCAGTGATAACATGTAGTGAACACTTTATGATTTAGTGGCTACCAGGCAACAAAAAATTCTGTCTTCTACATTGTTAAAACGAGCCATTTTTGGACTTACCACCATGGAAACCTCAAATCCTACTTATTTTAATCTCTTACACAAAAGAGAAAAAATATATTCATGGATGTGTATTCCTCTTATTTTTGAAGTCCTGCCTCCTTGGTATTCATTTATATACTTTATAAGAATAATATAGTGCATTACATGCAATTCTTGGCCTCTGAAATATCCAGTTTTTTTACTACTTACAAGATTGACAGACACTACATATTTCCATTTTTTCTCATTACATAATCCTGCGTTGTTGACGACAATGTCTAGATTACCAAACATCTTGATAGTTTCCTTGAAAGCCTCTGAAATATTAATTATATGATACAATGTAAGTGTTGAAACCATAAAAAATAAATGTTGAAGCTGCAGCACAAATCGTTAACTCTTTACAGTACCTGTGTTCAAAACCGTATATTTTTAAACAGGACGAATATTTCTTGTTGAATATTGAGTATTTATTTATTTCCGACCACTGCTGGCACAGTTTTATTTTTATTTTGTTTGTTTTTGTCCGCTCTTCTGAAATTACCAGGAAGTAGTTACGAGTGATCCAATATGATTGGCATTAGTTACAGAGGATTCATATTAAATATTTTTTTGGTTTTATTATTGAAGAATTTTATCTTGGCACTGTGAGAGCAGACTAATTTGTTGTAAAGAAACTCTAACAATAAGATTATTTGGTTCTTTCTTCTTGACAGAATTAGTATATTACTGATGTTTTAGAATACCATTAAAATTGAAATAATTAATTAAGATCTTATGTCTAAATTGGGCCAGTTTCATGTTATTATTATTATTATTATTATTATTATTATAGGTTGTCAACTTATTTGTGTATTATGTGTTCAAATGTTAATATAAATAAAAATAGTTGGTTAAAAATATTTATTTCCAATATTATTGCACAATATAAGTACGTGAGAATTTGTAAGAAACCTTCAACTTCTTCCTCTTTGGAAACATCAGTCTTGATAAATATTGCTCGATCTTTCCCAAATTCCTTTTCCAGCTCTTGTATTTCATTTTCAATTTTCTCCACCAGGATATCACAGATTGCAATGCCCTGTAAAATAAAATTCCTTACTGACTCTGGCTAGCTTCCAGTGTCGAGAATAAGAATTATAGCTCAGAGATTAGCAGTAATAATACCTACAGATTCCATCCCTTTTCCTTTCTTTATAGCAACAGAGTGTTGGTGATGCTTAATAATGTAGAATCTACAGGTTTGTGATAATTGTTGATTTATTATACAGATGTTATTTTGTACATTTTAAATTATTTGAGATATACTTGATATAGCATATACCGGGTTTCCATTTTATGAGGCTGCGGTCATGCTTGCATTGCGTGGTCGGCTGGCGATCTGTTGACGTCAGCAGGACTAGTTCGTGTTCTTCCCATGAGTCACCGGCGAATCAGTTTCATTGCGTCTCTCGTTGCGGATTGACGTTGGTAATATGGTGTATAGTATTAAGCAACGTGTGTTCTTAGTCAAACATATGCCAAATATTCATCCTACGGAAGATGCCGCCGTAAATATCGCAGACATTTTCCCGGTGTAAGTGTTCCTAGCAGGCCCATGATAGAGAGCTTAGTAAAAAATTTCGTAGTACGGGATCAGTTTTGGATAAAAAGAAGAACAGGAAACGGAGTGTATTGACGGAAGAGAAATTGGAGAACTTAAAGAAAATATTCGACAACTGATTTCGGCAATTACCCCAGAAGAGCTTCGTAGAGTATTTCGAAACATGTTAACGAGATGTGAAACTTGCCTGCAAGCACAAGGAAGTCACTTTGAACATCTTTTGTGATTTAAGGTAAGAACAATTAATGTAATAACATGTATTAGTGACGAGAAATATTCGTAGTTCGCTGTTACTAGCGGCACTGAAACTGATTCGCCGGTCACCCACCGGAAGAACGAGCACGACTCTCGCCCGCATCAACGGGGTGCCGGCCGATCAGGCAATGCAAAGTCACGACCGCTGCCGCATAAAATGGAAACCCGGTAAAACATTTCAGGACCCTTCAGGTGAATGGTTCTCATTAAACTGACAGACTTTTTATTTTAATGCAGGGCGTTTCAGTGTTCCTGTAAAAAATAATAACTGTTGGAAGTGGTTCTAAAATCCCTGTATGTGACACACACAAGTCATGTGCACCACCAAGTGTGTGTGTGTACACATGCACATAGGGACATTTCAGTCACTTCCCGCCTCCACCACTCATTGGTTCTACAGGCTCACAAGGACTTTGTATTACTCTGTTTTACTGACATTATTAATAGTCTCATGATTATTATATTAACGTAGTATTTGGAAGGCCACGCATTTAAATCTGACCATAATCACTAATGTTAAAAATAAAAAATTAATGAAAATGTTGTCAGTATAATGACAACCAATGATCTAAAGATACGCAGCCAACTCCCAAAATGTTGTGTCTCAGACAGTGTACAATACTGATCATAATATTGGCGTAATAAAGATTATTACTCATTCATCTCCTCTGTAATTTTATAAAAGTAAGGTGCTGTTTCACTCTGAGTAAAACATTTCCTCAGGTTTGGAGCGTTATTACTTAGGGAATTAACCCAATTCTGTGCCCTTAGTTTTGCTGTAGATTTATTATGCACTTTGTTGTTAAAACTCTTATTATTCAAAATACCTTCACTCCCTCTCGAAGAAGTTCCTTGGCAATCGCAAGTCCTATACCCCTCGCTGCTCCAGTTACAAGAGCTACCTTTCCCTTTGGGTCCATATTACCTGTAAGTGAAGCCATATCAAACTTGGTGTCTGATGCCTGTTGGGTCCACACAAAGATAGGAAATGTGATTAGTCTGAAATAAATAGGAGATTGATGTTGAAAGAGGACTACAAGAACTATTTTGAATTTGTGCATTTATGTAAGTAATGGAAGAAAGTGGGAAGTAGTTCAAGTTAGTTGTTCTTAATATTCTTCCTCATCTAATAGCTGTTTAGCTTTAGTCCAGGAGGTCACAACGTTTTTAAGACTTGAGGTCTCTCACATTCTTTATTATCGCTTGCGGTTTGCCAACACTTCATGACTGTTAAACAGTTCCAATATATCCTCAGTATTTTTCTTTCTAAAAATTTGATTTGTTTTTATTAAAGATTCACTTACACTGAAAAGATATTTTTTCGGTATGCAGCTTGATACAATGGTACAAAAATGTACGCGGATTACAAAGAACACTGACGGGTCGCATGAGGCCCGGAGGCCGAGAAGCTTAACTTTAAAACCTACCAACTATTCGATCAATTGTTACACACAAAGAAAAAAAAATGGCAGTAGTCGACATCTTGAAGGCGATCAGAAGTGGAAGTTTGTTTTCGTGTAAAGCCACTGTGGTGGTGATTGCTCAGAACAAGTCTCTTATCATTATCCTTCTTAATTTTGAAGACATTTAAACACTTACCTAAACGCAATGTTTCCGCAGTAACTAATTCTTCGTTTTGTTAATAAGAATTATGCTGCAGTTACGTTTAACTCACAAAGGTCTAGTCACAAGATTACTAACGCAGACCACTATCTTTGCTAGTAAAGTCTATACACATTACGTAACGTGTGGATATCGTGGAGCTGAAGTCGCAAGTGTTGTTAATGACTTGCGTGTTTGTGGACTATCGTGTTCTCTTTCTGTAATAAATAAATAAAATAAAATTCCTGACCAACTTAGTATGCATAAAACTTCTAACGGAAGATTACGTTGTCGGCTCTTCTGGGTTGTAGCGCCGTGTAGTCTGGTAGAAGTTTACAGGTCCTTGCTGCCTCCCCTGATGATGGAGGCTGCAAGGACCTCCGAATCGGTGGTAAACGTCTGCCCGACTACACGGCAGTTCAACCCTGAACATCTTCGGACTCACCGCCCTAGAAACCTCAAATCCAACGAAGATTACTATGTTAGTCACCGTATTAATTAACCTATTAATCCACTGACTGGTGGCAGGGAGTTGATCGATTAAAGCATGAATTTATTGACGATTATTATTATTATTATTATTATGTTCTATAATTTTTACTTTTGACGTAAATACATCTATGTGGAAGGGTCATTCCGCAAAAAAGTGTAACGAAAAAGTGACAGGAAAATGTGTAAAATCCGATAACAATGGTTACCTAGGGAACGTCGTGTTTACTCGGCATTGTTGTTATCTAGGAAACATTACAATACATTACTTTACATTACATTCATCTACCACAGACCCATCATAGGCGTAACTAATTCAAGTTAAATAAGCAAAGTCTTAATCAAACTTTACGCAATTGTAAAGCATATATAAAGGAAATATTTAGAATAAAGCCGATATATGAACTTCCTTTCCGTACCGACGTATTTACGTCAAATTCTCCGGAACCGTGGTTCCACTGACAACTTTTTCCGATGCTGCAGTGAAACATGAAACAACTTCCCCTTTCTCTCAGAGGATGAGTTACACGGTAATCAGCGCGTAACACTGTATTCTGTTATTACGATCGTACTTTTATCAACATAAGAGCCCAGACTCATTGTATCAAATCTAATCTTGAAATACAGTAAAGATAAGTTCTCCTTTCTTGAAAATGAATTGCTATTGCACAACATTACTTAATTGTTCATTGTCCATCTTTAATTATTTCTGGAGAATACACCAGGACGTTAAGCATTGGTTGTCCGCATTCTTACTGCTGGGCCATGCATTTCTTCGAGTGCTTAGATCCCCCCCCCCCAATCGTCCTCCACCGATGCCCCACATTCATTTACGCTTCTTGTGCAAGTTTTGGCTGGGGACGTTATAAAAACCCGTACACTTATCTGAGGTATTAAATTCATCCATCACCCTCGAAGTAGTTCCCCTGGGAGTGAACACAACGATCCTAGCGCCGCTGCCAAGCCTGGAAGCATCCCTGGAAATCTTTCTTTGTCAGCCTGTCAAGCACCATCTGCGATTCTGCCTGAATCTCTTCTATCGTGTCAAATCTCCTTCCCTTTAGCTGAATTTTCATCTTTGGGAAGAGGAAGAAATCACACGGCGAATAAGTAGGGTGCGGGATGACGGCCATGGTGTTTGAGGCCAAAAACTGTCGAACTTTGAGGGCGGTGTGCGCTGGTGCGTTGTCATGATGCGTCGCATGTGGAGTTCTTGCTTTAGAATCAGCTGACAGGTTCCATAGCCTATCCCAACAATGTCGCACAAGTCGTTGATGGTACGACGTCGATCTTCGTGAATGGCCTGCCGAATCTTCGTAACATTTTCGGGCGTTGTGCTCGAAGATGGTCGTCCAGAACGCTCGTCATCATCGACAGAGGTTCGGCCATTTTATGTATAATAGAGTGTCAAGAGACTCTGGCAGTTGCCTAAAATATTTCTGGCGCGACGCGCGCGCTTAAATACGTGCATCCGTACGCACATTCGGAGAGCAGCGAATGTTCAACAATGAAGATTTCTGTCTTCTGGGTTGCGCTATGTAGTCTGGTCGATGTTAACCAACGTTTCAGAGGTCATACTGCCTCCGTCATCAGGGCGAT
>NW_019059997.1:215312-230550 GCF_000696155.1 Zootermopsis nevadensis | reverse complement strand
GAGAAGTATCCTCTTCTTGACGAAAGCTGCCTTGGCCAGTAAGTAAAATAAATTAAAAACACTAGCCTAGTGGCAAATAACAGAAAACAGGATTTTAAATATACACATGATTCATTCCGTAGTGACTTAAAGAATGCCAGGCACTTCAGAAATCACACCACAATCGTACAGTTGTATCATTTTATTAGAATCGTATCAGCCGTGAAACAAAAAATAAATGTCTGCATACATGCAGAAGCACATTCAGAAATTCATTCATGTAGCTAAGTATGCTGTCGCAGGCCAACACATGCATAGTTCTATTCTACTTAGCAGACCATTCTACATTCTGTCCAACACATGCACATACCACTTTCACTCTACTTAACTCCTCTAACCTACAGCCGAGAATCAAAACACCATGATCCATGTGGGATGCTTTCCCATTCTGACCGACTTCTTCATCAATCACGGGCTTCTGGGTTGACACCACGTGGTCTTATAGGTGGTATCACCATGATTTTCAGCATGAACCTTGAAAAGATGGAGGGGGTGTGCTCCTCTGAAATATAGGTAACCACCTACAAGATCACATGGTGTCACAACCCAGAAGACGGCGACTTATGGTGCTGTAAAAACCTCAAATCTTCACTTTACTTAAATATTAGTTGTACAACAACAGCGTTAGCTGATGAAAGAAAGTACGAGCAGGATGTGTTGCACAAAAACACAACTTTGGCTGCAAAACCTCACGATGAGATTTCCTGTTCAGTCGAGACGTAAATTGGAGGACAGTGCCACATCCTACAGTATACATAGTGCAATCAACTGTTCAATGCCATTCTTAAATACTAAATCATATTATACACAAGGCTTACATCAACTGGTTTGACTGCATAAGGATGATTAACTATATACAGCAGAGTCCTTCTAACTCCATGGAGCAAAATTCTTTTCAGAAATGAATTTCCCATCTTTTACAATACCCAAAGGTTCATTAGCTTGTTCACAAGAACCTGCAACAAATTCCAATCCTGAACCGGATGAATCAAATCCATATCTTCCAAGAAACACACTTACCTAAGATCCACTGCAATTTTCTCCTCCCACCTATGTCTTAGGATTTAAAAAATGGTCTCTTCCCTTCAGGCTTACCAACCCAAATTTTTTATGCATTCTTATCTCCCCCATGCATACTACATGCCCTGCTCATCTCATCATTAATTTGATTGCCCTAATAATGTTTGGTTGAGAGAGTAATATCTTTTCCTATGATTCATACTAACGGACAAGATGCAGAAAATCTGCTGAGGACCCCCCCCATGATCGCCAGATTTAACCTCACCTGACTTTCTCTTGTGGGGTTACTTGAAGAATGTGGCGTACAGCATAAAGCCAGCAACACTTTAAGAGCTCTGGCAAGAAACTGAAGTCTTGCACAGCAGTAACTTTGATGGCCGCTTGTCATAAATTGTTCACCACTGTCAAGTGTGCCATGAATCTAATGGTGGTCATTTTGAACACCAACACTACATTCACCAAGCGCCAATGCTAATGTTTTTCTTTAATAAAATGTCTTTATTTCATTCACTGAATATATGCATACTTCTTTCTAGGACATTCTGTAGGATGGACACGACTTCCTAATTTGGCATTAATTTTATGCATTCTGTGCAAAGATTATACAAAATCCCAATACATACACTGCATCAACAGCCTATGTTAAGCTATGGGTATGTGCAGGATAAAATAGACACTGAATACCAATAAAAACATTTTAACCCCCTCCCTCCTCTTTCCCGTTGTACTGCAGCTATATTAATAGAGTATGGAACTGAATTGTACATCAAGTGACTATCTGAAACCATGCATTCATCCATGGTAACAGTGCGCCAATTGGTATGTTGCAATTCTTTTTAATTCATACACCAAACAAGTGGCATTTCCATTCGCATCTGGAAAGTGGCAGTCAAGACTTATTTCAAAATATGCTAACTTTGCCTTGAGAAACTGAGGAATATGAAAAGAAACTGGTAAATCAGCTAAGATTCAAACCAATATTACCACTACACGCATCTCCATGGTTATAAAGATAGGTATTGTTAGGAATTTTTATGAATTAAGAACTGAATTAAGTTGGTCCCTTGTCACAACAGAACAGTGCATCCTCAGGTTGCAGATGGAGAAGACTGCCTCCAAATATGGAGGGCAACTGTGAACTCATCACAGTACAAACCAGAACTTTACAAAATGTTACACAGGGAGATGTGGTATAAACATGAGAATAATATTAAAGTGTACCTTAAACAGTGGCATGTGACAGTGAATAGGGTCCAGTGGCAGGATCTTGTCAACAAGATAATAAAATTTTAAATTATGGAGCATATAATCTGTTATTTCAGTGCATATCTCACTTAGGGGAAATGAGAAAAAAAATATAGCAAATTATGTTCATGGAGTCTGAACTTTTATATCTATATTTAGATTTCTTCTACTAACAAGAAAACTAAACTACACATATCCCATATTGTTGAATCACAGATTATTTGGTTTATGGACTGTCTACACACATTTATTTTCATTACAAAATTTTTAATAATCTTGAATTCACCGAAGGTTTCTAAAACTGTACACAAATAACTGTGAGGTTCCTCTCATTTCTCTCTCCCACCCTTCCTCTTGTGTTTCTACCCCATTCCGTTCCACGATACTCTTTCAGGATGCAGTAAGTTATGAGGTGGTACGTACTTAATGTCCTCCCTCCCCCAAAAATCTACACAGTTCTGCTTATACTGTAACTGCTAAAATTATGAAGACGCCTGTCTTCTGGGTTGTTGTGCCATGTAGTACTTATATTAATGTGGTGATTATAATTTTAGCAAGGGTCACCATGCTGTTTTGGCTGGGTTGCCTTGATCCTCTTCAATAAACTGAAATTTCCCACACAACAGATTTTTAACAAGTGATGTGATGGGTGGATGGAAAATTTCTGCGACACATTAACACTGAACGAATAGGAGTACTGAAGACAGGAAAGAGAAGGAAGATGTTACTTGACAGGTAAGGCATGGGGACAAGGACAACGACCTGAGGGTGCATAAGACATGCATTTGAAGTAATGGCCAAAATAAATATTCACAAGTCTCCTGTCATTTTTATTGATAACCTTCAAACTGCAGTAATGGTGGTCATAGTGTTTTAAGGAAGTCTTGCTGGGATCTCCTGGTCCAGTCAGCAAATACTCTTCTCATATCGACTGATTTACAATTACAGCAATAATCGTAGTTACGGAATTAGGAAATTTTCACTTTTCTTATCAGAATTTTTATGAACAAGTTATAGCCTACTTTCTTGGTCAATGTGTTCTAGATTAACTCCATCACACTGATTAATTGTGACCGTCTGCACACCAATTCAAAACCTGAACGTATAATAATTTAACTTAAATTAGGAATTGGTATTTTCTCCATGCCAGATCTGATGGCTATACTGACAAGACTCGATCACAAAACCCCCATTGCGAAGAAGCAGCATGTGAAGCTGCAGCTGTCGTCATGGTACTAGAGGCTTTATACATAACCTAACCTAACCTAACCTAACCCTTTGAGTTATTTAGATATAGGCAGCAGGAAGCATATATAAATGCAAGCATGTTCCTGCAATCTGCAATTCTTTTACATTAACAAAATATTTGTCACACAGTAGTACATAATACATAGAATTCACCGTAGTTACGTTGCAGGATTAATGTTATTAGTAAGTAGGGAAATGAACATAAAAAAAGGAATGAATAGTGAAATATATATTACATGGTGGAACACAGTTCTTCATATGTAACAGCAAATATAAAAGTTACATTATGTTTCACTATAAAAATATAAATCAAAATATTTATATATTTGTACTCCAAACAACAATTAAATCCAGGCCTATAATTACAAATTCTTCTTTGTATCAACGTCCGATGCAAATAAATTAAAACCAGTACGACTTCAGGTTCTCATGGCCGTCAGTATGAAGATGGCTGCCTTCTGGGTTGCTGCACTGCATAGTCTGGTAGAAGTTTACCAACGATTCAGATGTGCTTCCTGCCTCCACCATCAGGGTGATTACTCATCGCCCGAATGATGGAAGCAGCAAATACCTCGAAAACATTGATAAACTTCTACCAGACTATGCAGTGCAGCAACCCAGAAGGCAGCCATCTCCTTTAAAACTGTACATTTGAATGACCTGAGCCATGTATTTCTTTAATAGACTGTGAAAGCTATTTAGGTTATTGATGTAGTTCAAAAAAACAAAGAATTACAAAAATATAACACAATTATTCCAGAAAACATGCTATCTCCTATACTTTGTTGTAAGGTAATTTTTTTCATTACAGTTTGTGTAAGTACCCAAATTTTTGGTAACACAATACACTACTGTTTTACCCAAAATATAAGGAACTTCCAAGTCTAAGATGATTATTTCAAATGTGATGTTAATGATTGGCTTAATACATACTTCGGCAGTGCTGTTAATATATGTACTGAACAATTCGATGTGCGCCTTGTTCGTAAGTCGATAAAACAGGAATAAAGTTTGAAAAGTTGTATCTTTTTACAACTGCTGCCCCATACAAGGTACTAATCACAGTTGTATTTGGTCCACTGTTGGCATGGACATGAGTCCCTCCTCACACACAAAAATATGTGAAATGTGATCACGCATTTGGGAACACAGTTCCACAGGACACATTTAAAGACAACAATATTCAAGCAGGTGCAAAGATAAAAATCAATGTGACAGATGTCCAGACACACAAACCCTGCAACTGGAGGAGACACAGAGCAGAATCTCATTCAAAGATGATGGAGGCAGCAAGGACCACTGAAATGCTGGTAAACTTCACCCAGACCACATGGCGCTACAACCCAGGAGACAGCCAACTTCTGCCATGAAAACCTCAAATCCTACAAAGACGTACCTAATACACGTGCATCAATGAAACTGGCATCAAAAATCAATCTCTCTAAGTATGCAAAGAGCATCTGTGCCTTTTATCCATGAAAAAGAAAGTAGCCCAGCGAGCGATCACTATCATTTTCTGCTGAAGACCTGTCCAGCAGGTGCTCAGTATGCTACTGATGATATACGTATATCCTCTGTACAAGGATAATGTCATTTCTATGTTGCTAATGCATTAGACTTAGTAGACAAGATCAATTTCCTTCGAATGTCTGAAAAATAATGGAAGTACAGAGTGACTTCAATAACTTTGCTGATCAGAAAGCAAATAAGTCTAATTACTTTATAGAACTCTTGGTATCAGACACGTCCTTCATTGATATTTACAGTTCAAGTTTTGCCTGACTAATCTAAAATATCAACAATTCGGGAGAGAAATACAAAGTTTTTTCTCACTTAAAACCGAAAGGGGCTGGATGATACGTGTACTTTGGGCACAAATGGACTTAGCGTACTAGCACCTGGTCATGATAACAGGTTAGTTCAAAGAATGGCAGTGGAAACTTAAATACTCTGAGAAAAATATGTCCAGTATTTGAAGATGGCTGTATTCCGGTCTTCTGGGTTGTAGCGCTGCGTAGTCTGGTAGACCAACATATCGAGAGGTCCTTAGTGCCTCCACATCAGGGCAATTACAGAGGCAGCAAGGACTTCTAAAATGTTTGTAAACTTCTATCAGACTACACGATGCTACAACCCAGAAGACAGCCATCTTCGGACTCACTACTCTCAAAATGTCAAATCCTACTTTCCAGTGTTTCTTTTCCCCCCATAATAAATTCTACATGAAATGGGATTGAAACAGGGCATCTGATGTGAAAATTTTCTCTCTGTAAAAGATTATAAAAGTATCTTATGCAAGAAGATACCGAACTAAAACTACTGAACCTCCTCTTGCATTTTCTTTCTTTTTATGAAGAACAATTCAGCGTGATTTTAAGTTTTTCTTTTTTTATTAACCCTCAAAGCCAAATATAGTCTACAAAATATTTAATAATTCAGTCCCTACCACAAAATACACACAACACCTCCATTATAAGGATCACTTGATTAATGTTGTTCAGGGAAATAATTGCTACTCATCATGAGAACCATACTAAACCTATAAATATAAAACATTTTTACCCAAGTACATTTCACACGACAAGAAATTTTTTGACAGAGTGAGGATAGTCAACAAATTGATATACAAATCAGTCATGTAATACAACAACTGCAAAATCACACTACATTTCATGCCAATGGTAAACAAGGTAAAATGACAAGAATACGCAAAAATAAACGTGCATCACGACATACTACTGCCTTTCAAATTACTATAAGCCCACAGCAGCATTCTGAATTCTTACCTGTATAGAATGTAGTGTTGAATGATGAAAAATATATCAAACACAACAGAGAACAAGCCCAGTCCAAATTTGGTTGGATCACCAAATATTGATTCCCAATCATCTAGAAATAATATCAGAACCAGATATTATAGCTTGTTAAATTCGACCGCATAATTAAACCAATATCTCAGTAAGAAATAGTCTTACCTTGTCAACCTAAATTAACATTCCCCTGCCACTCACTTTATGACACACAATATTTTTTGAATAGTCAACTGTATAGTTGGCTTCTCAAAGAACAGCCCACTTTCTTAATTGAACCCAAAGGTCCATCACCGTGTGCACAAAAGCTTGCCACTGGATTCTATCCTGAGCCAGCGCATCCAGTTCGCTGCATCG
Source organism: Zootermopsis nevadensis (assembly GCF_000696155.1). The sequence continues at coordinate 223,831 of NW_019059997.1, read as the reverse complement.
ATTCCTATCTCCCAAAGGTATATCTTAATGTTATCCTCCCACCTATGTCTAGGTCCTCCCAGCGGTCTCCTCCCTTCAGGCCTCCCAACCAAGACCTTGTAAACTCCCTTCCATCCCCCTTGCGTGCCGCATGTCCCACTCACCTCATCCTCCTAGATTTAATCAACCTAACAACATCAGGTGATGAGTACAGGCCGTAAAGGTCAACATCATGCAGCATTCTCCATGATCTGTCTCCCCCCCTTTTAGATCCAAACATCTTCCTCAACACTCCGTTCTCGAAGAAACTCAATCTATGTTCGTCACTCAAAGTGAGAGACCATGTTTCGCACCCATATAGCACAACTGGCAAAATTTACACTTTTTAATATTTTAATGTCTCCTGTCACTGGAAGAAAATATTTCTTTGAGCATACACCGCATATGTCACAAACTCTCTCTTCCATGATACAACAGAAAAGAGTTAAAACACATCTCTTGACGGACATGGTAAGAAACGTCCAGAAGGAAAGGGGGTTTAAGGGGAACTATGGTCCAAACTGAGGGAAAAGGTTATTTCTGGAAAATGATTAAGAACTGAAGTACCTCATTTGGCAACAACAATCCAAAATGTTATACTGTCAATGAATTCAATAAGTAAAATGACTGTAAAGAATCTATCCTTCTTAAACAAAAGTAGAGAACTGTCATTAATATGCTGGATAAAAATATGATCAGTCTGACAAGATTCATTATAAACGTTTCTCCAGCATCATCTTGGGAAATCGCTTATGACGTTAAATTTTCGTTGAAAACAAATACAAACACTGTAATGCAATACGTAACTTACTGTAGTTGTGGGCATTGAGGATCATCTGCAGCATACTGAGAATTCCACCAGTAAAATCAAGAAAGATGTTGCCTATACTCCACCCCACTGTACTTTTCCTTTTGTAGTTCATGTAGGCCTACAAATGTTAAACAATATTAGATACATGTACTCTACAGAGTACACAAAGTTCAAAAAACAAATATACGCTGATTGAATAAAAATTTTCTAGGATATTATCCATCGTCTAGTAAATATAAAACGTAAAACGACGTTTCGAAGATGGGACTCTATCTCCGTCTTCAGGTTCCTACACAGTTGGGCCCACTAGATAGAGCTAATCCCTATCTCCGTTTTACATTTTTTACGTTTTATATTTACTAGACGATGGATAATATCCAAGAAAATTTTTATTCAATTGACTCTTCACCATCGTCAAGAAGTTTTAGATTTGATAAATATACGCTGTTTCAACATAAGCACTTTGGAGCACATTGCTTCACATGCTAGCTACCCCCACTCTGTTTCGAGGCGTGCTGTCGCAGATGGCCAGCATTCAGGAAATGGTGAAGTCACAGCTGCCGCGCAAATATTTGTGTTCTTTCTACAATATTCTTCTGTCTTATACAATGCTGTTGTTATAGACCACACTTTCCCAAACTTACAACGCCCCCCTTAAAATGCGGCTGGAGTCGAGAGACGCGGCCTTTCAGTCAGTGGAGTTAGATAAGGATGGAGCACCGAGCAAATTACGGGCAAGAAACTGACAAAGGAGTCGTAAAGCCGAGTGAAACAGACAGTTCAGTAAAGTAATTACTAAGACATACAGAAGAGAACATTTGTATCCAAATAATATTTGTGACGTTACAAACATTAATCAAGGGAAAAACCAAATGTACTTGTAATAGCATGAAAAATAAACACATCTTGTGCCATATAAGATTTTTTTCGAGTTTTATGTACATTTCATCGTATTCATTTCAGCCAATTTTTCACTTGGTAAACTAGTTTTAAAGGTTTCTGCAACAGCACTTCACTGCATGATTGGTTACTTTTCAGCTGATAAATCTTACAGTCTTACCTGTGGTATATATTTGATTAGTGTGATGGCGAGTTTCACGTAAGAACAGTATGTCAAGAAATCGAGCCATTTAATAACTTCTGCCCATGCTAGTATCAAGGAAACAGCCACAACTGCAGCAAAAAGCACGTGAAATCCTCGCGCTGTCCACGACACTCTTTGACTTCCGCGCTGAAATTAGTGAAAACATTAAAACTGACACTACACAACACGATTCTCTCAACTGAAACAATTTAATATGCAGAAATAAAATTAAACAGATCTGACATAAATGAGAAGTAGCAGAAACAGATTTCACAGTGAAATTTTAGGTTCTTATAGTGGTCTAGCGGTTAGAACGCTGGCCTTATAATCCTGGGGTCTCGGGTTCGATTCCCGGCGGTGCCCGAATTTATAACTTGTGTTGGGCAAGGCCGTGGTCTAGGTAACACGGAGTTTTCCTCCGTGGCATCCCAACAATTACTCCATTCACACACAGAAGAAGGCAATGGCAAACCATTTCTGGATCATCTGCCAAGAACGTATATGAACAGGTCCCAGTCCGAGAAAAGGATGGAAGGATCTTGTTCATATGGACCTGTCGTCAGACAGAACACTAGATAATAATAGTGGAGAGTATAAAGATGGCTGTCTTCTGACTCGCCGTCAAACACTACCAACAACTGTTGCAAAAATTATTCATACAACAATGTATCAGTGAATAACATCAGTATGTATAGTCGGCGCAGTAGTTTTTGGCCAGCGGAATTTTCAAGGCGAAGGCTAGGAGCGAGTCACTAGTGCGATAGTATAATGCTGACTGCACCGAGGAGCTTATCGGACTGAACGCCCAAACAAAAGAAATACACTGACCGTGCCACCGCAGGTACACAGAGTAGGCCCTTCCGCCAGCTTCTCCACTGGCCAAAAATTACTGCGCTAACTATAACAGTTATTGCTGTGCATGTTGTGTGTATCGTTAGATATAGTTCAATAAACTGTTAAACAGCACAGTTTTCCAAATGAATCATATGTGAAACGAAGATTCTGCAAGGCAGTGCAGGAGAAAATTTTGTCACAAATTTCCCAGAATCACTTTTCCAAACACAACAAGCATCCATGAACTTATTAATAAAGGAAACCTGCTAAAAATAAAACGGCGTCTTCACCGAAGAAAAATTACGCAAAATACAGGCTAGGTTAGAACAAACCACAGAAATCACTGAGATGCTTTGCGCAAGAGACCATTGCCTTGAAATCATCAGCAGTCAAAGCAGCAAATTTCAACCTGCCAGTACACAGAGAGAGCGACGGAGTACGCGTACAGGAACATCATTTTCAGCATTTCTTATGATACAGATGAGTCAAGTTTATTGTTCTTATGGAGCAATTCTTGACTTGCATCGGGAAAATTTCATAGTGCTTGGCTGTGTGTCGTGCAGTTCCTGCCAGGAACCAGGATGACAGTGTTGTGTGTAACCATGCCAGTGGATTCACTGCATTCGTCTTCATTCTTATTACGCTGTGGCCAATTCTTTCGGCAATCTTAAATTTCACTGATAACACTTTAAGCATCTAAAATTTTTCTACATAAAGCTAAGAGAACTTTTTTTTTCTTCAGATATGCGATGCTGTGTTGCACTGCCAACTGTTTTTTTAAAAAAAATATTAAACCTCATGAAATTTGTTCGAAGCTACGTCATTTTTCTATAATAAAGATCTATGTTATTTGTTCACTTTACCATATCTGAGTACCAGCACTTTACACATCAGACAAACAAAACACCGGCAACATCGCCTCTAAAACAGCTTACCTCATATACAAAGCACTGAATAATGGTGATCACAGTAGCAACAGAGGCATGAAGAGAGAACACAACGTCATTAACTTGAACAGGATTCAATCCTGTCGGATACCTGCGCATATATTCCTCCTAAGAAAGAAATAAATATGTTACATTTGTTACATAAGCTCCTAAAAGGTCCTAACATTTGAAATACCCAACCACATAACTCTGAAGAGCAAAGTTCTTTTTCTTAAGAAGTAAACAGTGGCTCGTGAAGTGCAAACCATCTTAAATCTTCCTAATGACATATTCTAAGATGAAATTTAAAAGCAATTGTGATAAGGCATTTCTATGTTTCATTAAGATAGTTTTTTTGAAAATTAATTATGATTTTAAAATTCTCTGTCATTTATTGCCATACGGCCACATAGCGATCACTTTGTAAAAGCTATAATAAAGTAAAAACATTTTGTAAGATGCAATTCCTATACAGAATAATATAAATAAGCAAATTCATTATTTGAGTATATAGCCGATTAACTGTTCAGAAAATAATCGCTCTGTAGAAACAAAGTATTTAACATATGAAACATACAATTCTCCTTTTTTTTGGAGAAAAAATATTATAGAGAATCAAACTTACCTCTATTTCTGTAATCCAATAGAGACCACAGTTGAAAAGGGAATATAACACAAATCCAACAATATTTAATGACAAGAAGTCAAAATTAAGTCCCACAACACTGAAAATAAGAATTAAATAATTACACACGTCTTCACCCAAGGTCACTGGCTGCTTACATCACTAATGAGATGGGAACACGCATCCTCCCCCTTGTCTCAGTACCAAAAAATATTAATTTTCGTAATTTCATTCGGCATTGAAACTATGTTACACGTATATTTTTGAAGTATCCTTTTACATCACAGACTAATAATGTCATATTTTGACACAAATTAAGTTTAAAAGTAGTACAGAGATGTAATGTTATGAATCACTATTAAATGTTTCGTAAACATGCTAGAAAAGTGTTCCGATGCACCCAAACATTAAGTGTACAAATTAGGGCAGAGGAACTGAGAGGAAGATTTTGACTATCTGGGAATGACAAAATTTTCAGCAAAGATGGCGCCATGGTCCGGGGTTTCTGGCCAAAGATCAATACTGCAATTGGACCATCCACCATATTCGGCCCTGTGCAACTTTTAGCTATTCCAAAAACAGAAGACCACTTCAGGGGCCACAGTTTTCAGACATTGGCAACATTCAGAAACATGCAACAACCATCCCGAAGGGCATTCCAGAAATGTTTTGAGTAGTGGAAACACTGACTCAGTAAGTGTACTGGTACGCACGGAGATTACTTTGAAGATGACAGCAACCATTACTGTGTAAGTAATTAAATACAGATTTTATGACAGCATTCTGGTAACTTAGCTGTCACACTTCGTAGTCTCCCAATAACAAATTTCGTAAGACCTCAATCAGCAATTCTCAAGTAAGTTACATACAGATGTAAAGACACAGCGAGGTAACGTTAACAATTTTTCAACTTTTTATTGTAAACGTTCCTGAAAATCTCTGGCACTGCCAAAAACTGTACCCCCGTCCTCCTGAATGTACGTAGCCTACCACTTCATGGACTGACAATCCCCATCTCACAGGCACATCTACTTGTGGTTGATTGATGTAACTGATTATCAGAAGAACAAATGCACACGCACATGTGTGTTTATGTGCGCAAATGTACGTGTGAGAGACTACACATAAACTTTATGTGGATCTGATCACCAAACATAAAGAAATAAGACATATTAGTTGGCCTAGCCCAGGCTTTTTGAAACGGTTACCTTTTTCTCTTCCAGTTTTCATATATCTGCGGATAGAAGGATATCGACCAGGCCACAAAGTAGATCCAACCAATTACAGCGCTCGCGTGGAAAATGGCATCATCATGTTCTACAGTCACTCTTACAAATTTTGCATCCAGTGTTCTGAAAATACAAGCAAACATAAGAAACCGCACTTCACTGGTGGATTAAAAAATTAAATCCGTGGCTTAACAGCTCCATAGAGCCAAAGCCGACTAGCTTGACTGCTGGCCTCACGTTCACATGCCTAAGCAGAGGTGAATGATCATCCAACCAGATACAGGGTGATGTGTGGTCAGCACGACGAACCCCCAGCCATTGCTAGTTTTCAGGACCGGATTACACTACTCATTGTAGCTCCCCAATTTCCTCACGATGCTGGGTTGGCACTGGTCCCATACACTGGTCGAAAGCTCATGAGAAAATATCTTCTCACCCGAGACTCAAACCAGCGCGCATTCCGTATCGCCGGTCCAAAGCATGATGCCTCAGACAGCGCAGCTAAGGCGCGGGACCTTCACTGGTGGATACTTTAGTATTTTACATCAAAATTATAACCCTGGAGAACTAATTAATTAATCTGCTACAGCAATCTAAGGTTGATTTTATGTAAATGTGTCTTCCTTACTGTAGCCATGTAGACCCGATTCAAAATTTGCCATCTTTTTTATGAGGATCGTATTTACGTTTTATATAAAATCAAGGGAACAGACCCCTTTGCAGAACAACGTGAGAATAATATTAAAGTATCTTAAGATACTAGAGATCACGGTAGTGACGATGTCAATAGTAATCATCTGGGTTGTTACATCTTGCAGTCTTATCACACTGCACAGTATCACAATGACAGATCACTAACAAAGCATTAAAATGGATCTTAAGAAAAAAGACAGTGAAAGTACTGACTTAAGTGACGTGGATAGGGACCAGCGACATGCTCCTGTGAGCACAGTAATAAACCTCGGTTTTTCGGAAAAGGGGAGGAACTTCTTGATGCCTGGTGACTACCAGGTTCTCAAAGTGAACTGTGCTCCATGCAGTTGGTCCATTTAGACCAGCGTTCCACGTTATCTCACCCACAGCACACCCTAATTTGACATCGGCAAATGATAGCAAACCACAAAATTTTGCGTCATGAAAAATGCATATGAAACTATACAAGCCCATAAATACTTACCTTACAAGAACGCGGGTACATGAAAACAAAACATTACACACACTGAATAAAACTATTGATGATGAACCTGTGCGCGCGCGTGCACATGTGTGTGTACTATGAATTCTAATTATGAAAATAGTGACTTATCCTAACTATAACATGTGAATATGAAATTTCTCATACACATTTCTAAAGGTGTTCTTCAAGCCTCATCACGTAGGCTGTGATCCATCATCATTAATGCATCTTGGGTTATTCTTGTGCTGTCATTCCAGGTTATTCAGGATGACAACCTCCACAGAACAAACAACCCTTTGCAATGCAGGCCGAGTACCCTCAATAACAACAATTACCACTGACCACAGAGACTGAGTACTCACAAGGAAATAACAGACCATCAGTCATGCAGGTTGACTATCTTTATAGGAATAATTATCGCAACTCCAAGCACGCAAGATGAGCACCCCTGTAATCTTGAGGGGTGAGAAAATGGGGTGAAGGAGGAAAGATACCGTCAGCATTTAACGCTTCGGACTTCCTGCATTCCATGCAAGTCTCAAGATTACAGTCGCGTACTACAGGTCGAGTACTCCCACAGGAAATATGACCCCCAGCCATGTACAGTGAAGACCTTGTAAGAATACTGGCCCCCACTCATGAAGGCTGAGTACCCCCGTGAAAAATGCAACAGAAACACGTACAGGAATGTGTATAAAGAACACCTACGAAGCCACCTTTCGAAATTAATGCTCTTTCAGCATGTTTAAATACACGATGCTAACTACAAGTTTCAGATCACTATAAGCTAAACTACAGGCCATGAGCAGCTGATAAACTATCATAAATAACACCAGATGGAGAGTGGCGCGTTTTCAAGTTCCAATGATAAACTGAACCACAGAGAGTTGAAGATTTAAAGAGAAATTACGAAAAACAATTCCAATACTAATCACATCTTGTGCTGAAGATGTTTACGGAACGTGTAACAAGAAAACTTTGGGATAATTACGAACTAGTTACGTGAATGGACACGTAACATTTCATACCTGTTATCCAAAGAATTTACGAGACTGAAGTTGATAACTGCGTGTCCAGCATCTACTGCAGACACTGTGACATTCCAGCTCTGAACAAAAGGGTCTATGTGGATGACTTGTTTATTTGTTTCAATTAAGTCTCCGTTATTGATGGAGATATTTATATAGCCACTCACATTCTCCTGCCTGCAACAAGAAAATAATAAATTTATATAACAAATTATCTTAAAAACTTTTAACCCTTACAATTGTTTTAAATGCTTCCATCTATTCAGTGAGGACCAGAGAACTAACAAATTAATAAGAAAACAATTGCCTTAAATTTTTATCTAATAGAAATATGCAATATATGAAAGTTGTGAGACCTTACACCAAATTTGTAATTAACAAAAGAAAGATTTCCGTCTTCTGGTTTGTTGCGCTGTGTAGTCTGGTCGATGTTTACCAACGTTTCAGAGGTCATACTGCCTCCGTCATCAGAGTATGAAGATTTCTGTCTTCTGGGTTGTTGCGCTGCGTAGTCTGGTCGATGTTAACCAACGTTTCAGAGGTCATACTGCCTCTGTCATCAGGGCGATGAATATAATGGTTAATATCGACCAGACTACACAGCGCAACAACCCAGAAGACGGAAATCTTCATACTCACCGCTGTGAAAACCTCAAGTCTTACATAACAAAAGAAAGTTTCACACTATCTACACAAGCCTCATGTTTGGAATATACCACAGCATCTCCTGTAAGGCAGGTAATCAAACTTCACTCTACAACGTTGGTGTAGTCTCACTATCACCACA
>NW_019059997.1:190551-215298 GCF_000696155.1 Zootermopsis nevadensis | reverse complement strand
ACAGCAACAGACACATTGTGAACAGCGCAGCAAAGGCTGTGCTCTTGGCACAGCTGTCGAGTAGCCTTGCCGACTATCAAACTGAAATGCTGCATCCAGAAATTCCTCAGTTTTAATAGTATTTGTAAACAAGTATGGAAATTTGGTACCAAAACATTACACTGCTACATAAAAATCAATAATTATTTCTATTAGAAAGTATGAACCTTACTTACGAAATATATATGTCTAAATCCCATTCACCACCAATTTCTATTCTCAGATCCTCTTCTGAGATCTGAAGTGAAGGATCATCGCTAGTGGAGCCTACATGAAAAAAAAAAGAAAAGAAAGAAACTTGTAAAATCACCTTAACCTAATACTGAAGACGCTCCGTTATGCTGGGAGCTGTAAAAGTGCAGTTATATAAAAGTTAAACAATGGCACACTTTCTTACCCTAACTTAATTAGGTCATTTAATGATACTGTTTCATCTGCAGAGGTTACAGACATCAAATGAGACGTTAATGGTGGGTACGTAAGGACTTGCTACGGCCTATTCTGAGGTACTACTCTAGCATTTACTTCGAGAGTAGTCTTGTAAGAGGGTACTGATATTTTGGAAGAATGTATTACCTCCATCTTCAGGGCTGAAGAGACTGCTGGTAACCACCTGCAAGATTGCATGACATCGCAACCCAGAACACTATAACCAACAAATTTACGCGCTTTGTAATTCCTTCTCTTTCATATCAGAAGGCACGACGGGATCGACAGAAAGCCGCAACAGGAAATTCAACGCTCTGGCTTTGGAGAGTTATATTTCTGCACGTCAAAACGTACAGCGACCTGTGAGAATACTGCATGCCTTTAACAGTCGAGGATACCGGTATTTTCAGGTAGCGTATTTCATGGTACTTACCACACTGAATGATTCCAAATATAAATATTACACACAGATATGCATAAGCCATCTCCTCTGGTAAATACTTTATGTTATTCACAGCCTGTAGTTAAGAGGTAGGGTATCTGCTTCCTTCCTGGATTCCGCACCTGTTGCATGAAAACGTAAAAAGTACTGGAAAGCAGGAAATCCTGGCTACAGAATGTTACGAGGTTTACTGCAAAAGGGAAGCTTAAGCTCGTTTAAATTTAATCTCGTGTGTTTTTTATTACTGCTGTAAACATTAAAGTAAACCTCAACTGCCTTCCAAGAAATGTATAAGGTCCGATTTGTTTTGCATACGCAGGGAACGTGACCGAGTCCACGAACAAAAGTTTTAATTTACTTCAGAGATAAAGTTTAAACAGACAGGTCCTGCTTTACATGTAACTTTGCCTACTAAATTACAACTGTTTTTAATGATAATGAGGCTCAGAGCAATTTAATATTTAATCAGCATCCGTATAAAGTATCTACCAGTCAGCATCACAAGAATGTTTGCATAAAACAAATACAAAAGGAATTTGGTCAATCTGCAATCATGGCATGATACTAACACAAGGAATGTAATTCTTGACTGATTCTACATTACTTAATAATGCTACTGTAACAAAAATGTAAAAATGACTTTAAAATTATGATGTATTTATAGTTATTTTACACACACACACATAAGACATCAACTCTTGGTAGTTATATGTTTACTAGACCCAACACTAACATAAAATAAGGTTAAATTGTACTTATTAGGTAGTTTAATGGTGGACCCCAAAGAGAAAAATCCTGTTAATGCCAGGAACTGAAATGTGATCAGTCACTTACAGACTCAGCTCTCCCAGAAAACACAGCATCAAATTGGGGTACATGATAATAACTTTAAATTAATTTATTCATTCATTGCAGACCACAGCACAATAAAACTATCTCTCATGGCATTATCATCTTCTCAGATTTATTCTCATAACTAGAAACCTTCCCCATTCCCACTTACATTTTACTAATTTTAATGTCTCATTTACATCTAGCTTTATACAAAAATTCCTTCATTCTCCATCAGAACAATCTATCATTCTCTTATAGGCCACATCTTCTTTAATAATAAGTCATTTTCTGTTTAAAAAAAACTGATCCCTCTACTTCCTTGTCACAAAACATTTTAATACAGTTTGGACATCTAACTTTTTATGTGCTCTATCACTATACTATCTCATAGTATCTCACGTGAACTAACCTCAACCTTGAGATAAGAAAGGGAACTGTGTCCACGATGTTGCACATACCTCAATAATGATAGTTTAATACAAAGGTACACACAACCTGCTGTCCATGAACCAAATGTGGACCACATACAGTGTTTTATAATAGGTCTATTGTGTCAATCTGTATGGTGCAAAATATTTCGTCAATATCAGAAAACATGTTCAGTAAATTTTATCAGTATCTGGCAATAATAATCATTGTGAGCAACTGTACAGCTTACTGAATAAAGCAAAATAAGGAACTGGGCTGTTTCTTACAAATTAAGAGATGCATGCTGTCAATCAAGAAATTTCCTGCCTGTTATAGACCCCAAAGGCTCATTAAAGTGTTCATAGTTCTAATCCTGAGTCAGATGAATCCAATACACCCTTCACTCCTATTTCCCCAAGATTCATGTTAACGTCAGCATCCCATCTATGCTTACGTTTTTTGAGTGGGCTCTTCTCATCAGGCTTTCCAATCAACATTTTGTACAAATTTCTCATCTGCCACTTGCATGCTACACGCCCAGCCAACACCGTTCTCCTCAATGTTCTCATCATATTATTTGCTGATAAGTGCAAATGCTAGAGGTCTTCATTATTCATTTTTCACCAGCCTACTGTCAGTCCATTCCTCTTAGGTCCAAATAATCTCCTACTCACCTTGCTTTTGTTAGTAACATAAAACATAAAAACTAATTTAAATGTCAAAGAAGTAACTTGATCTCACATAACGCCACTCATCATCAAACCTCTTTTAACCCTACTCTTCATTTCGTCACTACAGAAGTACACCTACCTCCAACAGCACAAAACGCATTTGTGCTGTCCTCCCATTAAAAGAAATAAGGAACTGGTTGCCGTCTGTAGGCATCTTTGTACCGTTGTATTAGGAAGTGTTTTCATTAAAACTCTCCACAAACAGGAAACACGATACCTACAATTCGGACATGTGCTACATAACACACACACTTCGGAATGCACAACCTCCTGCTTTAGGCAGCAGTAAGCGCACTGATTACATAACAATTAGGGACACCTGTTGTCAACAGCATAGTACAAGTTCTAGACTTGGTCTACAGAGTGCATCACATGTCACAATTCTAACTAAACATGTGGCCTTGGTTGCGACACCATCACAGGCAACTAAATTATTTATCTCTAACCGCATTATTATATAGTGGTCCCTCGGCTAATGTCGATAAACGGTTCCAATAAAACCATCGTCAATTGAAACTGTCATTAATGGAATGTAGGAAATACATGCTAAAGGATTAATTCAATCCAAGACGACAGGAAGTTCAAATTTTTCATCCTAAAAACATAGTTTAAAATATTTAAACATGCATTTCTAATAAATACAAGTTATAAGAACATATTTAAGCATTAATATGAATGCATAGAAACATGCATGAATACGTAATTAGAGCATAAAAATAAAAATCCTTGCCGAGCTAAGAAGATGGATGGCTGAAGGGTTTGACAATGAAGTTGGGGTTAGAGAAAATTAATTTTTAGAGACGGTGGGGTATTAGAGGTGCAGACTTAATAAAAGGGGTTGCTGATTGGCTGTGGCCTGCTGAGTCCACCTAGGAGCTCCGATTGGCTCGAAAATTTGAGGATTTGAGGATTGTTGTCTTCTGGGAAAAGTTTGACGCCTAATTTTCTCTGTTTTTGTCTCAATAGGACGGGAGGTATTCAGTAACCCCCTCCTCAAGAAACTTTTGCACAAAACAAAAATGCTCTAAACATGCAGTACGGAACGCGTATTTGTTGTGTTAGGGCCACATTTCTCATATTTATCCATTATTTATTATAAATAATCAAACAAAATTTAATCTTACAAACTGATGTACAAGTAAACACACGGCTCTTGTCGGCGTATCACGTAAAGACAGATCGGCAAAGTTGGTACTTTGGTGTTTATAGTGACATTTTCGTTAAGTTGGAACTTTTCAAATTCCCTCAGACACAGTTTGAAGATTAATAGCACAAAGCTTGGACAAGAGTTCTAGGATAGTGAGGAATCAGGGACAACAATGCTATTGGCTTGAAGATTAGCTCTGCAACAAATGCGGTTTAATTTCTTGTGCCGAAAATAACAGATCGTTGGTTCTTCGAAACAGTTGCAAGAAGGCACGACTGTGGGTGTCTGTTCGTTCACGCAAGACTGAGACATGTCCGGGCGTGTTTGTTGCTGAATAAATACCAGATTACTTTCACAGTACGTTTGTTTGTCTGTCTGAAAAGTTAAGCAAGCGTCTTTCCCAGAGGCAATGAACTTTAAATGCAGCAATTACTCATTTACATTTCACATAGAAGATCAATACACTTGAACAAAACGATCAACAAAGTCACTTTGTAAACAAAAGAATGCAAACCGTGAATGCGGGACAAATGTGTCTAGTAGTTCCCGAAACTTACCGGCAGGTGTCTCGTCCGTGCAGAGCGATCTCTGTTTTTAAAAAAACTCGTGACGAAATCATGTAAGGTGAAATTGCTGGTAGGAAGAAACCTTTACCTCTAGATTAAGGAGCAGTATTGATGTGATTTGTGACACCACCATGACCAAGATAACCTATCACTTTTAAGATCCGTCTCAATGTTATCGTTCAAACTTACTGGTTATTCAGCGGACGCCTTTCCGAAGGTTTACGCACCAATATTCTGCATTTTCTGCTCGTCGCTACCTTACAAAGTTCGCTACCCTAACAACACTGCGCATCGTGTGTGGTTATGGTCGTCCTTCGACCGTGAAAGCCGGGGGAAACCGAGAGCTTGCATGGAAGGTCGGTTCCTTCAGGTCATGAACATCGTTTTATCTTTACTCGTGTTGCTTTCCGAGGTCACGGAGCGTCAACATTTATTGCGAAGTGAGGAAAGATGTCAACTTGTCAACTTTATTGAACAAAACGGCCTTGAAAGGGCGATTCTCCAAGTTTAAAATTGGGCTAAAGACTTTGCACCTACAAACACCTCCTTCTGGAATTATTAACATAAATGCCATGAACATACGAAATCGAAACGAGTTACGTCAACCACATATTTTAATACGTTGTGAAATTTCATCTAATAAAACTCCATGTGTTCACAGACTTTCATAGACGCTGGGAGCGTAATTTTCAATGACAGCTGATAAACAGAGCTTTTTTGTTGTTGAAGCAGGCGGTACATATAATTACCACTAGGCTTTAAAATGAATAAAAATAATGAAACACAGTCACGAAAATCGTTTCCTTCTTACATTGTATCCTGAGGATTTGATGATAACTTAAAATATCATGTGTTACTCACTGTTACTAATCAGTAATATGATATATTGACAATAATCCTCAGAAACTGTCAGCTGTTATCAGCTCCTTCCGGTTTGTTTAATCGAATTCACATTTTCGTCAATGTAACAATTTAATAATCATTATTATCAGCGCGATAACAGAAATTGACATTTTTATCGTGTTAGTTGCTTAGTCATCTTGAGATATTTTCCAAATGTTTATGGTGTCATGCTACTGGATAACTTAAGTGATTAGCACTACGAGAGTGATAACTATCCGTGGATTAGCGCATAGCCGTGTTATCTGCCAGAAGGAACTGAAGACAATGAACGAACGGTATGCATAGCACCTTCAGACATTTATTTCCCGTGCCAAAATACGAGAAAAAGGAAAATTAACATCGATCGATCAATCGATCGACCTATCGATGAATACTACGGTCCTACCAGTCTGAACATAGCACCAGTAAGATTGATGGACAATATTAAACGTCTAGAACGTTCCATGCTGCAGCGGTAAATTTTGTATTGTTGTCCTATAATTCATCACAATGCTTAGCGTTTCCTACACACCGAATGTTCGCTGATATTAACTTAATCAAGACCGGTTTAAGAACAGTTGTAACAATGAGACTTTTCTCCGACAGTGGAACCATTAATAATACGTGCGCCATGTTTATCACGTGATGAGGATGGTGTTGTCTGTAGGAGCCCATGTTTGAGGTTAAGTACAAAACATTACGGTTGGCACTCATTAGTTACATCTGATAGTTACGGCTTCTAATTTATGCCATGGGATCGGTTATGCTGGCCTTCGTGGCTTACTCTGTTCCACTACTCATATTCTGGGAACAATAAAAAAACCACAGCCACTTCCTTCCTCATCGTTTCAAATTGACTACTCAGAAGCAATTTTATCATTCGACGTCATACAGTACATTAACCTAAAAAGCGTTCTGCATAAATCATTGTTCTTTGCTCGCGTTATTAGTTTAAGAACACAGATAATGAAATTCAGTTAAAAAATTAATAGCGTCATGACGACGTAGTTAAAGGATATTCATCTATACTACAATAAAAATAAATGATAACCAAAAATAATTAAGGGAAGTTTCGTAACTGAGATAGATAAGCGAAATCATACACAGATGCATAACCACCACGAATACCAACATTTGAAATCAAGCCAAACTACGTAGTACGAGCGTCTATCACCAGCTGGGGCCAGAGGTGAAGTTCCATTGAGATGTGGCCGAGACTTGTTGCACAACGGAGCGGGGATTTTCACAGAACACTGATGAATGGGCAGGGGAAATTAGAAAATATCATGGCATGCATTGCCACGCGGTGAACGTAAATCTCAACGCTGAAACGTCTGTGGATAATTCTTTGTAATAATATCATATGTACCACGAACATGCGTTGTGATATCTTTAGGGAAGGAACTGGATTTTCAGATAGATATATTGTCTGTAAGATCTTCTTTCAAAGGATTCAATGTGTGTGAAAATGGTTGATTCATAATACGAGTATAATATTACGCATTGCGTGAGACATTCGTAGAAAAAATTGAAAACGAAAAATGTTGCTCTCGGACAGATAACCCACGGAAAGTTATAGAACTATTTTTTTATTTAGAAAATCAGGCACAGATGTGTTTAAAAATTATTGTTAAAAGTGCAGAGATGAAAAGGTCACTGGGGACTTCAAACACAGTTATCATTTTTCCATCCTCGGAGGGGATGCAACACAGTCACTGGCTGCAACTCTGGGGTTCGATTCTCGGCAGAATCAGTAATTTTATTCTTCGCCGACGCGTCGAGGCAGTCTGTGGAGCCCATTGGTATTTGACACCATCCTGACATGTCAGAAAAGTAGGGTTATGTCACACAGTATCATAGAAACGTCGCGGGAACACATTCCTGACACGCATTTTTCGTTTCTTGGTCAAATATAAATTACACTGAAATCAGAAACTCATCTTTGAATGCATTCACTCCTTTTCTCTTGTCTGGTGCAAACCTACAAAGATTTTCAGCAGAGACGCTTGAAAAACACAGCTCAGTAACTTGTTTAAATTATTCTAATGTGTGCGGATTATTTTTGAACACGTTATCTTTAAAAAGAACACTAAAAATGAAAATCCTCCGGTGATAGATCCGGTGATCGAAGGGACCACAAGGAAGTCACACAAAATAGTTCCCATCTTGCTGAAACCAGCATCCTTGTCCATCAAAATCCAAGAATACGAAACTGACGATGTATGTCATAAATTGTTTACAGGAACAAATTAAAACCTGTTTAGACCTGTAGAGACTTGTTAAATCCTGTCGAAACCTATCAAAGGATATTCAAATTTCTTAGAATTTTACCAGACCCCCTGGTAACGTTCAGCTGTTATCGTTTCAAAGAAGGAAATTTGGCCAATTATCCTCCGCCGAGAGACAGCACGCCATACTCCGACTTTTAAGAAACGTTCAGCTGTTATCGTTTCAAAGAAGAAAATTTGGCCAATTATCCTCCACCGAGAGACAGCATGCCATACTCCGACTTTTTAAGAAGTATAATGGTCTTTCACGGAAGGTATTCGAATGCCAAACAATCCATTTTCTACTATTTTGGTTAATAACGTATCCACTTGGGTGGAACCATGCTTCATCGATGCCCAGAACTTTATCTAAAGTGCCTTTGGTCCTTCGAAAGAATTGTGTAAATCAACTGCAGGACAGATTTCGTATTTCCCCATCAACTACTTGAGTTCGTGACTGACATGTATACACGGTATAGACGGAGGTTTGACATCTTCGTAGTCTTACGTAAACTTCCGTATGATATAATCCACTCTCGAGAGGAAGATTTCTCGGTGACTTGAGGAAATCTCAAAACCGATCGTCGCTTGTCACAGAATCTCGACAAGAACGATATCTGTCATGTGTCGCCGGACGAGATATTGTCCCTTTGTTTGGTACAGGAGAATCTAAAAAAACTTGTCCCTAAACTCGTTCTGGTTAAGTTAAATCAGAACGAGATGTGAGGTAGTTTTTCACAATGACCACTTGTGAAAAAGACATCCTTTGCACATCAACCACAATAGTCTTTGGCGTTCCAACAGGAATCAAAATCTTCCCAGAAAGTATACAATTACATAACACGAAGATAATTAGAAGCACTTCCATTGTTTGAAGACAAATTATGGACTGACAAGAGCAGGTTACAACATGTCGAGACCTGCGTGAGTTCTTATATAATCGCAGCGATATTATATGTTTATTAATCGAATCGAATTAAGGACAATCGCACAAGCTCGTTATCGATGTCCAATCGAAGACTCGAGGTCACAGTGCCAACTCCACGTTCGCATAGTTTACGGGAGCAAAAGTGTACTTAATAACACGAGGCCGTGCCTAGGCTTTCGCCTGTCAATAATATCATTCCACCGCTGCTCGACATTCTCTGGGGAGTGGACAGCGAACCAATCGCACAGAGAGAGAGTCTTATCCCACCCTGACTGTAAAATCAACGTCGTAGAATAACGCATTTCGAAGAACCACATCTAGGAATATGGACAGACACTTGAGGTTTATGAACACAGCAATTTATCTGCTTTACATAGCGTTCAGAACTACTCTGAAGGCTGTGGGTTCGAGTCTCGGACAGAAGGCTTTTCCTCAGCACATCCAAGTACTTTAAAATAATTCCTTATATTTGCCACCGTCCATAATCACCCCCAAATCTGATGCTACATAATGTGTGATTAAAGTAGAATTCGACCAAAATATGGAGAAATTGTCATGGTAGAGAGGTGAGGTTTTCGAAAGAAGTGGTCGTGGTCTATTTACTGGCATGAAGACTACTAAACACCTCAGCTGTAGTGACCCATGACCTAGTTCAAATTCGAAACGGAACTACAAGTCAGGAACGTTATTTATAAGTAAAGAACGCCGCTCAAGTTAAGAGATTTTATAGTAACGCATGTTGAGGTCGATTGGTTGGTACGCCTGTTTACTGTTCTGGAGATCCCGGGTTGTATTGCCTTCGTAATTTAATAATAGTTGACACATAACCTCATCTTTTTCATTAATTATTTATTACAACATTTGTGAGAAAACATATCCCATTTTAATTAATCATCCAGGGACAATCATCCCTATTTTTAGTGTGTTGACAATCTAATGTTTTTAGAAGTTGTACCTGTAAGCTTCGCCGTGTCCGTCCGCGTGTACCACAAAGTCGGGGAAATTTTGGGCTGTGCAGTTGGACTAAAATTTAAAAGAAAATCCGAAATGACGATCACTTCGCGTGGAACATGCACACATTTCTGTGCATATTTCGACCGTAACACGAGCGCAAATCGATAAATATTTATCGGAGCGAAAAATTTCTAGAACGATATCTTTAAACGCTGCGCCTTGTTGTATAAGCAACTTTAACAATAGAGGGAAAACCGTTGAGTCACCGGGACGTATCGGTCAGGGTTGCACTGCTTCGTACGTAAACACCACAACCAAGATCGAAGTCCACAGGCTACCAACTACACACACGTGAAGCATAAATAGATGAAAAGAAAATACCATTACTAGAATAGTAAGCAGTTGATGGACCCAGCACAAACCACTCTCAACAAATCTACAGTCACATACCGAGATGCAATTTGTCTGACCCAAATTCGACATCACTGCCCTGAATTGTGGATGCTAACACAAATTCGCGTTACTCTGACATCTCCTTCTCGGTCTAGCAGTTAATTGTTTGCCCTTCAAAATTCTGTCTGTCTAAAAACATCAGTAATTTTGCGTTTCGATTACGTTTACAATGGCTTTAAAAACGTCTCACATGCAACTGGCCACCACGCTCTAAAATAAAGACAAATTCTTGTTAAATTTTATGAGACATTACACAAAAACATATTTGCTCCTTACACCAAAGCACTCGACACTTTTATATCAACTTAATCCATGAGCGCCTGAAAAAAAAATGACGAACGCTTGCAGTAGGGCGTGCTCTGTACTTACAGCGAACCGCTGGATGGACGCGTCTGCGCAGTAGAGTCGCTGTGGTCCAGTGACCTTCAGCCTTCTCGCCCGCGCTCACACTGGCATTGTGTAAAACGGCGTACATGAACCGTGCGTATTATATATATTGCGCGCAGATGTTGAGCGCTAGAGTGGCATATGCGCTGATTCTTCTTCACACGGCACTCATAATGACGTCACAGGTTGCAACATTTTTACAATGTGGCACACGCTCCTAGCTTCGGGGGCTCCTTCGCGGGGGTAAATTTATTTTTTTTTCTCCTGACACTTGGACAGACTGAACAGCTCGTATTTGCTAATCGATTCTTGACTTATTTAATGACGATGTTACAACTACAGTGGTTGTATAGATTCGAATAATAGGACTTGTTGCGAATGATTAATTGAAAGGGATTCGGGAGGAGACGGTCGTGGCCTAGTTTAAGGTACTGTCCCAACTATCGTGTGGAGAAACTGAGGAAAAACAGGAAGACTAATTCCCGTCAACAGCGTTGGTGTTTTAATTTACGTAATGACATCACCACGTGTGCTACTGCTCGAATTTCGCGTGTTAATTGTAAGTGTTTGTTGGCATGGAGTATGAACGGTAAGGAAAATCTTCAGAGACGCACAAATCAACTGCAGACATTACTGGAAAAAATAAAAATTTGACTGAATATGTTTCTTACCTGGAAAGTGATTTATTCGAAGAAACAGTAGCAGATCTTGTGGCGAGTCGCGCAGTTCCATCCGGGAGCTGGGAACTGACAGCATTTTTAATTAGGTCACCAAGTTTTCGATATGAAATTAAATTACGTCACGTAGTTTCTGAGATTAAATGTGAGGACCGGACACGACTTTGAATTATGTTTTATATTTGACATACGATTCAGTGGGTAACCGCTGGAGCACATTGTACGTGGGGCAGAGATGAATAGGAGCTAAGTTAGGTTAGGTTGATGTTGAAACAAAAACAAAAGAAGTGACACGACCCGTGTGGTCCTCGATCCTAGAAATGCGAACTGAACGCCTCTAGACGAATTATTTTGAACTACGGCTACTCAGCAGATTGCAAATCTAAAAATGCAGTAAAAGATTCAACTATTATTCAAAAATAATTTATGGATATCGATTGTTTCAATGTGTAAAATGAGATATATGCGGGCATAAATTGAACCAACTCATTCTAGGTCTTCCTAGTTGGCGTTTTAGAGACACTTCCTAGATGTCGCCAAATAAAAAATGTTTTCCTCGACACTTTGTTTTCAAATACAATTTATGGCATATTTTTAAAGTAAAAGAAACACGTTTCACATATATTTAAAATTATTGTTTTATAATTCTTAATATTTAGTATTATAAATGCGAAGGGACAATAACATTTTTAGATCGTATAATTACGAGCATTTCAAAAATATTTTCTTTTCGCTCACTACTGGTTTAATCACTAAGCAAATTAGGCTGATTCCTAGAGGGGTACAATTGCGGCGGCGGGGGGGGGAGGACAGGAAAAACTGAATTAATAAAGAAGAATAATTAAATTTTAAGAAAAAACTGCACTTTCGAAAAACTGAGAAAAAATCTATCGCATATTCCCAATGTACGTCAAAATCTTCACACAATTAATTTTTAGAACTTAATTTGGGGGAAGGTGTGGAAGGCCGGACGTTCGCCTTGGACGCCCAAAAACCTTTGCTCCAGTCCCGTTCTCATTACTTTTATCAATTTACGGGTCAATGCTATCAGAGCGTCATTATAATCGCTCCAAAGCAGCGTTTCCCTCTGAGAGATGACATTGCACATTTATGCTGACCACTCACCCCTACATAGTGCCGAGGTCAAGGAAGAGAGGAGCTATACTTCCTCTCACCCCAAACGCCTACATGGCGTATAGTGGGACAAACTTTACTTTTTACATAACACCGATGAGTTGCATTCGCGTTGTGTAACATTCCCCCTCGATACGTACACAGGACCTACTGAATTATATAAGAGTATTTTATTTATATGGGGATCAGACTGTATCTCTGTGGAACTGGGCCTCTTAACGATCCGTTGCCTAGGTTACAGTCCTATGCAAATGATATGATGCACTCCTTTAACACAAACTGGACCCTAGACCCGTGTCATGATATCAATATCAGACCAAGATGGGCATACGCTGATGCTTGAAACGATTCCACCGAGAAGAGAAATTGTTCTCCAAAATTGACTTCAAAGTCACTTCTCCAAGCTTATGGTAGCCGCCACGAAATCGTATGTTTCAAGGTCACGAAAGGACTTCGTTCCGTTACCACGCGGCTCCAAGTCAACAGCACAGCGATTCGACCTGTCTTCATGCGCCTGCGCTCCGCTGTTCTTGTGGCAGTGGCCCTGTCACGTGTCTTCTATGCAGTAACAACGTCCAGGCTGTTACTGCATAGGCTGGAATCGAGTATGAACTGTCCAGCAGCTGCCCAAAAGTTTCGAAACAGTTCACAACTGGTGACTGTTCAAATCGTTTACATGATAAACTCAAAACATTATTATTGCATATGCCAAATATCTTCCATCCGCAGGAAGATCGTGACTGTTGCTGGTTGCTTGGGTGTGTACGCTGCCTTACAATGCTGAAATCCGCCACCAGATGGCAGTAACGTTATTTAACTGTCAATTGTTTTTTTTACGTGATCAATGGCGTTATTCAATTGTCAGTTGTACGAGGATAACGGTGAAGTTACAATCATTTGTACTGAACTGCCAATCCATCACTTTCCTTTATCTTAATACTAAAAATATTAACACAATCCCCGAATCACTGATAAACTTATAACCAACATTTGCTGTTATCAGCTCCTAAACTTATATATACTTTCATTATAATCACCATTCAGGTCATCATCAGGTTCACTTTGTACACTTTGCTGGTCGATACTCACGTTAGATTAAGGTTAGAAAATATAAACACATAAGTAAACATTACATTTTTAAACTCGATGTCTGTAAACTCTCTTCAGGTATTCACAGAAGGTCTGCTTATCCAGAACAACAGGCTTTTCTAGCACAAACAATGATTTCAGATAGCTCCTAATTATTTTTACTCTTCTACGTTTCTGGAATGACTTCACTCACATTTTCACGTAATTGTTAATACTAAGTACTGTAGATAGAGGATCATTTTTTAATCACAAATGAGAAATGAAATAATAATACACCTAATTGAAATAAATACAGACCGGAGCAATAACACAATTTTATACCGAATAACGTTTATTTCAAGACGTGTCACGAACTTACTTCGACAGTACGGGTTAATATATTCTCTAGTTGAACATTCAGAAACAACATTTGCAAATCTGTTCCATAATTAATAATTTTACGTAATTCTAGACTAAATTAATGCTGCTATTAATAAATTAACACAAGTGTTGTTAATCTATCTGTCTCCTGGTAGATAGGGAAGGCATTTGTTTGTGTTATTCTTACAAAAATTGCTTGTTTCGCAACAATCCCGCCACTGAACCCTATACTAAGCCACAAGAATCCAATCCAAAACCTTACATAACATCATTTGAGTTTTCACTTATTCTTTATTTCCCTCACCAATGACTACGTTTCCTGTTTGATCATCCAAGAGGCCAGAAAACTGATGCAATATAAATAAATGTAACGTAAATGGCGATTGTGAATCTGTGATCCCAAGAGACCGGCCCTGTTTATCGACAAATGACTTCACGACCTTCCAACTTTGAAATACTGCAAGACTTATCTCGGCAAATTAACACACATTCAACTGTTGACTAAACAGCCAACAAATATTAAAGTATTTTCCTGTACAAACAAGCACTATACCAAATCCACTGCAGGCCCACAGTATAAATATTCAGAGTGCAAATTTACATCACGTGACAAGGGTCGCCTAATTTGACTTGCAGAACAAAGGAAGGGGTCGACATGCAATCAGTTTTATTTTATTTTATCTTTGAGCTAATTAACAATGATCTTTCAACTGCATAAGTCGTCAAGATGAAATAAAGCGTACGGAAACGGCCGTGGCTTATTTTAAAAATTTCGTCTTCGAACGGGATTCGAACCACGGTGAGCATCGATAGTGAACAATGAATTGGAAAGGAAGTTTAACGAAGCAGTCGTGGCTTAATTTAAGGTGCTATTCCAGAATTTGTTCTGTATGTATGCCACATAATCTTAGCAGTTGATAAAATACTGTAAAGGAGTTTAATTATAAAACAAGCACATGTTGATTGAACAACATTAGGTCGTCCAATATCCAGTAAATAAATAGTCAATAATGTGGAACTCATTTACAGCCCTATCATTATAAAAGTAATGACACACTGAAAATGGACAGCAAACATTTCAAACAGTGACGTGGACTGCTTGATTATTGGTATTTAATGACACTGTTTTGAGGTTATATAACATATAAAGATGTATGATAATCAGCATGAATGTCCATACTGATCCTATTCATTCAGATATGACTTTCCTTAAATTATCACGAGTCACAGATATTACTTGTTTATATCTGTTAATGATAAAACATAATTCTACACGTATAAACACTTGATAAGTTATCAGAATTACAGATACAAACTCTGCAGTAAAGGATGAATTAAAACGACTGCAAAATATTGGCTTTGCCTTCGCTCGTTTCCTGATATAAACATGGAAGCTGCTCTATAACATGAATAACACTGAAACACGAAGTATTTGCATGTCACGTTCTCAAGTACACAAACCACGAATAATTAAACACACAGCTTCAAGCATTAACTCTTCAACACTGCATTATTTTCTCACAACTTTCCTGAGATAATGCTATTTTAAGGTAAAAATATGAAAAAATTTCATTTTATAAACGTAACGTAATATTTTCATATAACTTAAAAAGCTTTGAACTAGGTGGAAGCACTATGCAGACCACAAAGGTGTGTTTTCATAGCTCCGAGAATGAAGTCACTTGACACAACGAAAGATTTCTTGACGTGGACCGAGGTCAAATGTCACACTCTACGGCAATGGATTCTTGTTTGGATTCGGGCGAATAGCACAATAAGGTTAAAGGAAACACAATGGCACAACCAGGAATATTGAATTTATGACATAAATGTCTTCATTAATTATTTATCATCATCACAGACCATGATGTTTAACATCTAACTATGAAGGGTGTTAAAACTAGTAACTTCATCACATGATGTACATCCGAGTTGTCACATTCCTTAGCGCAGATATCCATAAAATATTCTTGTGTTATAAGCATTTTTCATTCTTTTTAAATTCTTGACCCATATTATTTTATATTCCTTTCAATGCTATTTGATATTCAGTGAAAATATCGGTATATCAATTGCAGTCTTCTGGGTTGCGGTGCCCTATTTTCCACCGGAACATTGGTAACTAACCTAAAAGGTAACATGGCAACACAACCTACAACAGCACGATCAAGATTAATCGGAAACACCACTGGCTGTTAGGGAAGTGAAATGAGGCAGACTGGGAAAATCTGGCAATGCATATAAGTTTTTCAAATATACTTCCGAGCACTGAATATGAGATACCACATTTCATAGCCAAAATACACAAAATGTAAATTCTTAGCAGTGTGTACTTTAACCTGCATGGCGAATAATAATTAAAATGGAGAGAAATACTTTTCATTTATTAGAATAACAAAATACTACAGAAATGTATTATAAAAGTACATTGGCGACAACAAAGTAATGACGAATGCAGTGGTCTGACAATCTTATTATTAATCCTGCTACAAATGAAGATGTTACTGCTGGCCGAAGAGGGAAGCCCCCACCCCCAAATTAAACTCCAATGAAATGGTCTGTGCTCTGCTGTTAGGTCACGCAGCATTGTTATGATGTTTTGATAACCTCAAAAACATCCTAAGTCCACGATGGCTACATATGACACACTTGAGATCAATATTCTCATGACAAACATGATACATAATGGAACTAGCAATTATATCAAATATTTTTTTCTCTTTGTACAAATTTTTATAGAAGTTTTATCAATGAAAGGGGGTTTAATTTAATACTAACTCTTCTAAATGTGAATGTATAGTACAGAGAAACAGTTTTTTGATAACAGCACAATTTCTGTCTAACTCATTTCGCCGTACTTTAATTCGTATCTCTTACTGAAAACATAATCACACATATATAGCAGGCAAACAAAAGAAAAACATTAATTCGGATCGACAATCTACACAGACGCACAAGGAAAGGAAAGGAATCAGAACCCAAGACTCAAAATTTCTACGCACAAAACAATAATTTTAATAAGACAGAAGAATAAATGGACTAATGATTAACAAAATAAATTAAATAATCCTGTTTAACTGATTTAATTTAAGGCAGCTTAATTTAAAGCAGGAGGACAGACACAGCCGTCCGACGCGCTAACAGAAATATCCACTTATACAGCTATTAACATACATCGACTGGACATGTAAGGACCGGATGGCAAATCTTTACCTAGCGTCGTTCTGCAAGAACAGTACACAAAACGCATACGAATACAACTAATCAGTACAAAATATAACAGGAATACATGTATGAAGTGAACATCCAGTCCTCAAATTTGTACTGGAATAATAATATTTTTTTTTTCAAGTCTTATCATACTTTACAATACAGTTTTTAACTTTTCAGCTACCTTTACAAGAACATTCTTTATTCTAATATTACTTAATTAAATATACAACATATTGATAATTTACAACAAACATCTCAATTATCTGTTAAAATGCATTAACAGATTATGAGATGTTAATAAATTTGGAGTGTTAGCTTTGGAGAAGATGGGAGCTAACGGATTACACTGACGTGAACAGCTCTCTTACGCGTTGCTTTCAGGCACTGAACACACGAGTAAGAGTCGTGGAACTGAGGAAACTGGTGGAGGCCTATCACAAGGAAACAAAAAACTTACTGTTTCATTTTTCACTGCCTGCATTACTGAAGAAACTTCAGCTTGACAAAACTGATTTTGTTCCCACTGACATGAACATGAAAAGGATAGAGTGCGAAGGGCAGACATCAGATCCCACTGGAATACCATCTGTCTATGTATTATTATTTATAGTTCTGCAAATGACACACTACATAAAAAGTAAATGTAAAGCTGTCCCACTACACGCCATGTAGGCGCTTGCGGGGAGAGAAGTATAGCTCCTACTAATTCTTAACCTCGGCACTAGATGGGGGTGAGCGGTCAGCGTCACGCCCCCGGGAAAGGACCCCGGTACCCATTGGACAGGAGGCTGGGTGGGCCCCAGAGCTGGTCTGGACGCAGAGGCTAGAGGAAAAATCCTCTGCCCCCGCGCGGGGTCGAACCCCGGTCGCCTCAGCCCGTAGTTATTCACTATACTGACGCGGCTATCCCAGCTAATTACAGTTTTCTTAAAATACACTTTCTTTACCTAAAACATATGGAGGATAACAAATCTTCTGTTGTTATCTAAGAGCTTGCATAAGCAACATACACAGGTTTCAATTTGATAATGAAGACAATGGAAAGGGAAAAACAGTAAATTTATTTCAAATTCTCTTGCGCTTTCAGTATTCTATTCTGCTTTACCAATGTACATCCACTATGAACATGACACCTAACAAAATACAGTCATTAAATTTCATAGCATTGTGAGACGAGTATCTTGAGTTAAAAAGTTAAAACTCTGTTCCCAAATTGAGAATTTTATGATCAAGTTAATGGGCACACTACAGGTTCATTCAGAGACCTGCGTAGAAAGAAAAAAAAATTGCAGATCTGGTACAAGACAACTTATAAGCCCAACTTAAGACCAGGATTTAAACCTACTGCCAGCAAAAGTTAATATACTTAAAACGACGTACACATATTCCAGGAACAAAATTACTCTCAACATATTTTAGAAATGTCTGCACGCCACGTCCTTCCTCTGTGAGCACGTGACATTACTCCAAATTAAAACGCTTTACAGTTCTTACCAAATGCAAATTTTAACCAAATTGGACGACCATTTACATGAAGATATAATATTATAAATAATCTCTTAAAAATTATTTGATTCAAATATCGCAGTTATTTCTAACAGAAACACTGCTTATGTACATTTTATATATTAGCCACTTCGTGCTGCTGTTGACGATGACGATAAATACATACGAATCACGTGCCTATTTGTGGAAGTCTGTGGACATTGATAATTTTATTTGTCATATCAGAGATTCAGGTGTACTACTGCAACTCAAAAATATATTTATTTGCAATAGCAGTGTAATATTTTAGAAATTTTATAGCCAGAGTACATTTTATATTCAAGGTGGGTAGACACATTTAACAACAGCATTTCAAATTTCATGTTACGAGCGACAAAATGTTCGCTGTTATTTAACTTATCCTTATTAAGAGTAAAATACCCTATAACATTAATTCATGGACTACTTTATTTGCAGTATATACACACATCCTATAAATGTTATTTTACGCATCAGATTTTGGTTTTCATTATGCTATTGCGTTACGACAGGCATACCACTCCAGCTCTAGAAAAATAATTGGTTTCATTTTCTTTTGACTAAACTTCCCTGTCTTTATTTATACTGACGTGGCAGACATAACCAAGAC
Source organism: Zootermopsis nevadensis (assembly GCF_000696155.1). The sequence continues at coordinate 196,224 of NW_019059997.1, read as the reverse complement.
ACTGTGATCTGATTCTGGGTCATGAGGATGCCTTGCGTTATGAAGTTAAAACGACTGCATTTTGTACATTTTTAGCGCACAACAGTAGGCAAACTCATGGTTCCAAAGAGATCTGACAATAACATTGACCTCAATGGTCTACTGCATGTCAGCGAGACGCACAGTGAAAAAGGTTGAAAACCCCTGGTTTATAGATGCCAAAACCAAGAACACAGTAAAAAAAAAGAAGATGAGTATTAAACGCCACTACTCTTCACCTCCGTGTCACCACCTGCCAATTTGTCCATTATTCTTTAATTACGGCACTGACAGTGTAAACATCTGACAACACCAGAATCCATCCAAACTACAGACTGAGCTCCAGGTAATAATGAACTTCGCCTCTTTGCGGTATTAACCACAAACACAATGAGCAGTTGCCAACTGAAGGCTTCTCCCATTTCTTCAACTGAGGAAAGATTTTCTTGGTCCATCCAACCCTCCCTCATACTTACTGCAGGAACGAGATGCAATCTGAGTTATGAACAGAAAATAACAGGGACACTTGACACACACATGTAATTCTTAACATTTGCTAATTTCTTTTCAGCATCTTCATTTTGACTCAAATGTATGTTTGAATGGGAAGAGTTGGATTTTCATGAATACTGAGAAAAATAAGTTTGATCTTATTTATGATGATTCAGGTCATCATCCAACCGACGTCTGTCACATGTACACTTCAATGAATTCCTTGTCTCTTTCTTCGAGTTAGTCACTTCCTGAGAAAAGGGGGTAACTTATGCAAGTAAAAGCGAAGCAGTCCCATTACACGCCATGTAAGTCGCTTGGGGGGAGAGGACATAGAGCTCCTAAACATTCTTAACCTCGGCACTAGATGGGGGTGAGTGATCATCCAGTCTATAGGCAGTCACTATACTGACCGAGTTACCACGCGTAAATACGCAAATCATCCGAACGGCAAGAAACGCTAGTATTAGTACTGTCACAAATCTGGAGAGACAAACGGGGACAGAGTTTGTTCCAAGAACGTCGGTTTACTACGGTAACCAGTTAACGCGGCTGATTGGCCGAGAAGATTTTATTGATTGTACTTGCTGCGAAAGTCTCAAATCCTATGGATCCCTAGAGAGTTTAAGTGAACGCGTTCTAATGAAGGGCTCTGACTGCCTCACCTACCAACACACAGTGAGATTGAAATTGATAGTTCTGGACCAAGGAATGGACTACTCGATCCCTCCCGACCTGCATCCTTAATACCCAGATTCCCACAGGAAACAGGGACCCAATTGGACTGCAATCTTTTTCCACCCAGACAGGACACACAATCCCAGATGAGCTTTGATGTTATCCTCAATGTATCAAGTGCCATTGCTATTGCAGTTTTATCAGCAACTGTGTTGATTCCTAAAATGGAACAAGCCACATTCCTTTCGCATATTACTGTTTCGTCTATCGTAACATTTCCAGTCAACAAATCTTTGTTCTTAAAAGTTCTATGAAAAATTGGGGCATATGACTCGTGCAGGGATGCACAGTAAATATATTTCTGACACAAAATGCAGATTCATACCTGACTCAATCAATTGTCTCGATCATATCGTCAGTTATAGTCGTACTGCTGCCTGCTGGTTGTTGTGCGTTCTGATGCTCCAAGAATTCTTTCAAATGACTCACTGTACAAGCAAACATCAATTAGCATATATTGTAAAACTATGAACCAAATATTTGGAGTGCGGTCTTCTGGGTATAACAACATGTAGTACTGCAGGTGTTTATCAGTGCTTCAGAGGAATTTACCACTGTCCTAAAGACAGACTAATAACCATACAGAAGAAATAATACAATTAAAATTCTGGAGGTCCTAAAACTGGCTCCATCCCACATCAACACCAAACGTACCTTCATTATGCAAACCCAAATAACATCACACTGACACACACAACTGCTACATGACACTGACCTTTGGTGTTGGAAGCAAATGGGGGCTGCATCACACTGGTGGATGGTCTTAACAATTGCAAAAGCATTGGTGGACGACTCGTAGCTTCATTTCTTCCTGTCTGTTTACCACCCAAGTTTGGTAACTGTGGAAATAATGATACACCGTCAAAAATGAAGCCAGCTTCACTGTCAAGGCACAATTACTATAATCCAGAAACAGAAATCAAGTAACAATAAGAGAAAGGCATACATTACTCCACCCCACTTAATGGTACCTGCACCTTGTCACGGTGGTGGGGCTTGAGTACCTCAGTGATCCTAAGAGCTACTGGTAGGGCCTCCCTAGCCAGATTGGTCGAGGGGGAGAGGTCAGACTAAGTCAGGTACCCTGATCCTCCAAGTTGGGGGTTTGTCGCAAGGCTAACAACCTCGCACCGTAAAAAGGAAGATGTTTCGAAACCTCGATCGAAGCCTCGGACAGACGGACCTAACAGTGGACCGAATGGAAGAGGAGAATTGAGGAGGCCATGGACCAAACACAGACAGGAGAGCCAGAGAAGAAGATACATTACTCCAAATAATCACACAAATGGCAAGGAAGATGTAAAAAAAATTGTTCTGAGAGACACTGTCACAGAAATCTGAAAGGCAGAGTTGAATCCTCTTACTGAATATCCATCACTAGAACGCTGCATGCATGACACATTTGCAAAGAGCAATGCTTGTATCCAAATATATATATAAATTATATGGTGATTTAACCTGCTCAGTGCAGACTGAAAAGCTTTTGTCAATGCGATGAATGATTTAGCAAATACAATATATAATTATAATAAATTATAATAAATTATTAGCTATCCTTCATATCATCACTTTTGTCCTCAGTTGGGGCATGAACATTAAAGACAATAATGCTGCACCAACGTCCTTCCAAAATTACGTAAGACAACCTGCGGCTAACAAATTCAACTCTCTTAATTGTGGCCCTAATTCTGCTATGAAGGGGGAGAGAGAAAGAAAAGAAAAGAAAAGAAAAACCACACCTAGGAAAAAGTGAAATTTTCCACTAAGTCTAACTTATAATTCTCCAATTCTCTACTCACTGATTTCAGTGCCCTAGCCCTATACAGACTTCTAACATTCAACGTTCCAAATCTCATATCGTTTTTCAATTGCCAAGGTTGTGCCAAAGAGTGTGTGTGAGTTTTTTACGGTGAAAGATTGCTTGTTAGCTTCACACCCAACCCCCAAGCTGGAGGACCACCCCTCATCGGCTGCCTGCGACTGCTTATTCAATATATTCGCAGCTAACCTCCATAACTGGAGGCTGTTCCTCCATCCGCTACCCGAGGACGTGTCACGCCGTGGTGACAGGGAACCACAAAACATGGCTTACTTAATAAATATCTGGCATAAATAATTTCAAATAATGAAAGGTATAAGCCACGGTGGTCTAGCGGTTAGAACGCTGGCCTTGTAATCCTGGGGTCTCAGGTTCGATTCCCGGCGGTGCCCGAATTTATAACTTGTGTTGGGCAAGGCCGTGGTCTAGGCAACACGGAGTTTTCCTCCGTGGCATCCCAACAATTACTCCATTCACACACAGAAGAAGGCAATGGCAAACCACTTCTGGATCATCTGCCAAGAACGTATATGAACAGGTCCCAGTCCGAGAAAAGGATGGAAGGATCCTGTTCATATGGACCTGTCATCAGACAGAACACTAAATAAAATATAAAATGGAAGGTAGACAAAAACCACATAAGGACAATACAAGGAAACTACGAATGACTGGAATTATCATGCTGACTATATCACTTCTGACGTTGAACTCAGAAAATTTTAAGTTTTGTTGCATAAAGTGTACCTGACTCTTTGAACAGGCATGAAGAAATACTGCAAAATGACATAACAGATTTTACATAATGCCTAGAGAAATGTACAAAAGAATTATGTGACTCATGTATACCTGTATATCACATCACTGTTTCTGTTTCAAAACAAGAAATATGTAATGAGAAGGTTAACCTCCACGCATAAGTATGAGAACAACCATCGCATTCATTTCAGAACCTTTTCTCTTACCATGGCCCCTAATGATGAGCTCGGTGGTACACTAGGAACAAGTTTAGAATGCATCCTCAATATACCAGGATTATCTGTAGCAATATTTCGGTACAAGTTGGTCGGATATGCCGTTATATTCTGGTTCGTTTGCTGACGGTCCTAGAACAAGAAACAACCACAAACTTACAATTAGAGAATTCTACTTATAATAATTAACAAATACTACAAATTTACCATATCAAATATCAACTATGTCTTGCAACGAGCAATTCATTTCCCCTTTCCGCTCGAAAGTTTCAGCTACTACTGACAGTTATATTATATATAAACAATGTTTTGACATGTACTACTTATTTTACTAATAACTAACTACATCAAAAACAGAGAGAAGGTCTCTCTAGTGGAGCTGACAGCTATTTATATGAATGACAAATTCCTCTTCTTACGGAACTTATCAATTCTGCAAAATCTCAGCTCTCCTATGCCAGTTCAAACATTCAAAACCTATTTCTCTCTAATATCCATTTTTTTATGTTCTTCACACTCCAACATGGGTGAAGGGCACATCCACGTCTGTCTGTCTGCTGGATTCTTCCTGCATGTCCTTAACCCTCCTGCTGGCCAGATCCAATTTCCTGTTGGTTCCCAGGCCCTCCCCCAATTCTGACTCCGGTCCCCACTGGGTAGGCCACGGCTTTTCCCTGACTGCCAGTCTCCTATAACTCTAACAGTTTCCATGCACGTGGCTTCCTCATTGCCCTGACGATGGACCTCTGAAACACTGGTAAACTTCTACCAGGCTACATGGTGCAACAACGCAGAAGACAGCCATCTTCAAACTCGCCACCATGAAAACGTCAAGCCCCACTTAACAAAGAGTTAATTTTACCTGTAAGAACTGCCTGAATGTTACGTTAGGGTTGCTGTAGTTTGCTCCAGTCTGCATAATATTCTCCTGATGCTGCCTCAGTGTCTCCTGTTGCTCCGCTTGCTTCAACTGCTCCTGCTGTATTCGGTACTGCTGCAGTGCTTGCAACTGCGAATAATACATCTTGCGCCAAGCAAAAATAAAATAAAAAATCATTTACGGAGCCTTACTCTCATTCCAACTAAAATATCATGAGCTTGTACTTCCAGTGGCCCAAAATGTAGAAATGCTACAGTGAATTAAAGAAATTAATTAATCGGCAAAAGGACACAAACAGGGTGGAACACCGATAACATTAACATTACAGACCACCACTGCATCATGTTCTAAGCCATGTGTTTCTCTAAAGGTGGCGACTGACTTGTAACATTTGCCTGTAATGTAACGTGTTACAAATCAAGCATTACACAAGTGAAGACAGCGAACGGAGCCGCTCACGCTCGCGGGTGCTCCATCGTGTTGTCGGTTTTTTCGCGAATCCCTTTGAGTGTTACATTACAAGTCAGTCAGTCAGTCGAGCGGCGTCATAACGAGCATTCATGAGTTCTTTAGATAAGAGTAGCGTATTAAATGAAACAAAGATAACACAACCTCCACGTCCGACATATTGAATGAAATGAATGGAGCACACATGAGCACAGTCGAGCCGAGCGTTCAAAACGAGCATTCGATACGCCTCACCAGTTGTGGTGTAATGTAACATGCTCGCCGCGAATGTTACATTACGAGTAAAT
>NW_019059997.1:174841-188860 GCF_000696155.1 Zootermopsis nevadensis | reverse complement strand
GAGCCGCTCACGCTCGCGGGCGCTCCATCGTGTTGTCGGTTTTTTCGCGAATCCCTTTGAGTGTTACATTACAAGTCAGTCAGTCAGTCGAGCGGCGTCGTAACGAGCATTCACGAGTTCTTTAGATAAGAGTAGCGTATTAAATGAAACAAAGATAACACAACCTCCACGTCCGACATATTGAATGAAATGAATGGAGCACACATGAGCACAGTCGAGCCGAGCGTTCAAAACGAGCATTCGATACGCCTCACCAGTTGTGGTGTAATGTAACATGCTCGCCGCGAATGTTACATTACGAGTAAATGTTACAAGTCAGTCGCCACCTTAACATCTAACTAAAATGCAATCCTGCATAAAGTAGCCAGTGAATTCCTCCTCCAAGAACATCAATATCTTACAGCAGATTTAAGTAAATTTACAATTTAATCATACACAAGAAGCATAATAACGACAGATGAAGGAGCTATTACTAGAGTAAGGTACCAGAACATGATGATGATGATGATGGTGCTTCTGTCATTGTACGTAATATCCTGGTAAATATTCCACCTCCTTTACTTATCCTTTTCAGTACCACCCTCCCGCCTTTTCCTCAGTCTTCCACATAGACACATTTCAGGTTTCCCCATCTAAGTTACATTACCAGTGTACCTTAATCTTATTAATTATAAAAGTAATACAAGATGCCCTGTACAACTCTTGAAGCTTACGTTGCCTCGTGTTCTCCGTTCATCACAGAATCTATCTCTTACACATTTGAATATTTTCCTTGACTTTTTATTTCCAAACACAATTCATGTTTTTCCCTCATATTGAGAGAAATTTCACAGCCATATAAAAGGTGGCAACACTTTTAGTATATAAGTCGCAATGTAAAACGGTTGGTTTTTCAGGCGGCAGATTCTCATATCTCATTGCTACCCTTCTCCTACCTGATCTTTTAAACTTCCACTAAATCTAACTTTGGTAATTTTCTTATGACTGATGTCAGTTGACCTCCCCTGTACAGACTCCAGATATTCCAAGTTCAAAATTTCATGGCCTTTCACCCATTGCACGGATATGTCAAAATTCAATATCCTCCATGATATTTTGCGGCAAACAGTTTATAGTTCTGGGTCTAGCTCCCAACCTGATGGACCAACCCTTATCAGTTTTCAATGTCAATTTAGTACTCATTCAGTAATTAAATAATATATTTAGGAAGTCCTTCTTAATGTACAATTAAAAACTGTTATCATATTACATGTTACACTGTGAAATTTGATAATTGTTTGATTTTACAATCTTTTCTACAAAAGTGTTACATTTATGAGGCCCGAACATTTAAACATCTGCCGGCCTCGCAGTAAGGTTCCTTTCAAATATCCTATATGTCAAAGGATTAACAAACCTGGTAGTTTTGTGCGGGTACCGTATTCTGTGAAGTGTTCAGGTACTCAAAGATCCGGCCAATAGCAGCGCTCACTTTTTGTTGAAGTTCATCTTCTGTTATAAGAGGGTTCTAAACAAACAAAAATCATCACATAAAATGCCTATACACTTGACAACCCTTATAAATATTTCAAAAGTCTGGGTAACCTAAATGGGATCGTATGTTGACACTGCACTAAGTAGCGTGTTTCATGTTTGACGTGCTTTACAGAGCACTCTTAAAATGAATGATCATTGCTTAGTTCAAGTGATATTATTCAGAAATAAAAACCATTAACGAATCCCTTAGTAAGATTCTGTTAATATACAGAATGATTACAAACATCTAAGCAACATCAAACATTAATTACGAAGAAAAAAACTGATGAATTGAAAATCAGGCAATAGCAATGAAAAACTCTAGAATTTCTTGGATATCATACTGAACTGAAAGATGTGTACTGTCTGTGGCTATGTATGCATCAAAGCTGAATTCTGCTTCTTTCCAACAGCATATCAGAATGAACTTTCTTTCAAGTGTCGTAAGCTTCTCGTAACAGCAGAGCAGTTTCCCCATCCCTAGATTTCACCTCTTCATTTGAACTCCAAACAATGAAAAGTGTGAAGTCACAAGCTTATAGCAGTCAGAGAGCATTCCACTTACTAAGCAAAACAGAACAACTGAAAACAGATGACCAACCTTTCAGAAGCAACGGCCAATGCTCTTTCATGATCGACACGACAATTATAATAAATTAGTTAGAATGAAGAATCAATTGAAAGAGTGGCATCAGATAGAGATAATTTTGTTCATAAGGTAGTATATTTGCGTCATATTGTGAATTAGGTTAATATTTTCTGTCAAATCACAATTTTTAATAAGATAATAAAATATAAAATATTTAAAATATCATTTCACGTTCCGCATCGAATGATCGATTTACAAATTGGAACGTTTAGTAAAAAATTAATATTAAAATATTAAAATATAGAGATAATTTTATCACAAAAATGTTACATCATTGTAATTTATGTTGTAACTGTTCAAGGCTCACTGGTACCACAACGAATTGGTGAAATGTCACTTAACAAAAATTCAATAATCTTTCTAAAAACAATAAACCTCAAGTCATTAATTTATTTTTGTTTTCCTTCATTAGAGCAAATATTCTTTGAACAAATATAATTTGTCAACCTACAAAAATTCATTATAATGAGACGTTACTGTAGTGATTCAGGAAGTTTGTGATCTCACCAACGCGTTGAAACACAACATCCAATTTGTGTTGTATGAACTGGGACACGAGCCAGAATTCCAGCGTGTCCGCTGTTTCATAATAAATGTCTGAAATTTCTCAGACAACTTGTAATCATCCACTATTTAAAACAGCATGTCACATAACCAATTCAAGATTCCTTATCATAACTGAAGAGCATGACAAAAATACATATAATTGACAACATTATGAGATCTAAAAATGTCAAATCAAGTCTTGCAACATCTGAATGATTTCAAGGTAATTTATAATTTTTAAAATCACAGTAAAAAAATATGTACTGACCTCGTTCCGTAAGGTTTCACGAAGAGCTGGTATGTTCAGACCGGGTACACCAGTAATTACTGAAATAGAAGAAAAAGTTGCAAGTACTACAAAACAAACCAAAATGTGAATAACAAGAAATTAAGGAAATCACTGTTACAGAACTAATATTAATTTCAATAAAATCTTCTACGGCAATAAGCCACGTCAAATGGTTGCATGCGGAGACCAACATTTCAGGAACCATTTGTCCCAACCATCAGGGTTCTGATGTCATCAGAACCCTAACGAAGGGGACAGAAATGGTTCCTGAAATGTTCGTCTCTCATGCAACCAAATGATGTGGATGATTACCAGAGAAGATTTTATCGACTCTTGTCGTCGTGAAAGCTTCAAATCACATGATATTAATCTCGTGCTGACATACCTGGTGGAATGGTCTTGCCCTTCTTCTCATTCTCATACTCTTCCCACGCAACCTTACGTTCCTCCTCGTTCAGCTCTTCCTCCTCTTTGTTTTGAAGCAAAGAATCATGTTCATGGTATGTAACAATCCAATGTTCGTGTTCTTTCAACAGCTCAGCTAGCAGACGATCCTAAAAAGTCATTCACTCATTTAAAGAAAGCAGCGCACAGTGAATGGTCCTACCTCTGAAGAACATTTTCAAGCAACTCTTACGTGAAACAAGAACTTTGATAATAAATTTAAAGAATAGTTAATACATTTAAGTGCTGATTTCTTTATGACTCTGCAGCATACAATCAGAGATAGCCATTAATTTTTTTCGGTAAGAACACAAGGCCTCTCAGATATGCAGCGTCACATACAGAACTTGTTTCTTTGAAATTCTTGATAGATTCATGCACTGCATGTTCATTAGGTTCTGTATCAGAATACTCATTTAATCATGCATTCTTTGCACTGTGAATTTAGAGATATTACATCAGCTTTGTCCCACAGAATAAATTTACAAAATTTTTAAAATTTAAAAATTTTCAAAATTTGTAAACTCAGATAATTTTAAAATTTTTCAAAATTTCAAAATCCAGTATTAAAAATGTCATAATTCCCACATTCAAAAATAATATTTAAACACCTACCCTAACTTAACTTCCTTAACTGAAACTAAACAAACAAACCTAACCTGTCTTAACCTAACGAACCTGACTTGACTTAACCAAAACTAATGTTTCCTAACCTGTTCCAACACTTTGACTGATTCCCACTTACATCAATACAAACCACAATTACCACGGGAATAACAGTAAACATTCAAAGAACACATAACAGTGGTTGCCAATGGTAACAACGGCGACCATCGCAAACAAATGAATTCCCACCAAGACCACCAGATTGCAGTACCTCAATGTCAACCTTACAGCTTTCCTCATTTTACATTTTGTTATCGATGTTCATACGATATTCGAAAGTACAATTTTGAGTTCATACAGAATGGCACAGCCTCCATACCAATTTTTATTCCAATCTGTCCAGTGGTTCTTGAGTTGAATAGATTGGACACGATTAGCCCATAATAAGAGGTGTAGATTTAATCGGCTCAGAATAAGACTGAATCTTTGCGTCCCATAAAAGGAATGACTATAAGTTTCTTGATAAGGAATGTGCTCTATTATTATTATTAAGTGTTCTGTCTTACGACAGGTCCATTGCTCTGCCCAAAAAGAGCTCTCCAGTTGTCCCTATTCTCGGCTTCTCGCTTTAATTCCTGGAACGTCATCTTCTTTCCTTGTTTAAGGTCGTCGGTTAGCTGTATCAATCTTCTTCCTAGTCCTCTCTTTCCTTCATCCTGGCCTTCGGTGATATCACTCAGTAACCCATTCCTTCTCATAATATGTCCCAGCCAGTTAGCTTTCCTTCGTGTAATCTTTGCTCGTTGACTCTCCTCAATACTTCTTCGTTGGTCACTCGATCCGTCCACCTGATCTTCTCTATTCTTCTCCAACACCACATTTCGAAACTCTCCAGGTATTTCTGTTCCTTCTTCCTGAGTGTCCAAGTCTCTGCTCCATACGTAACACTTCACTAGTTTCGTCTTCATCTCCAAGCCCAACTTGCTAGGGAGAAGTATCCTCTTCTTGACGAAAGCTGCCTTGGCCATGGCTATCCTTGCTTTTACTTCCTTGGTGCATAGAGCGTCCGTCGTGACTATGCTTCCCAAGTACTTGAAATGCTCCACAGTTAGTTTAGTTCATAATGAAAGAAACAAAACAAGCAAAACAAAATCAAATGACATTTATTTTCTAGTACTAAGTATATAACAAACACGCAATGTCTGAGCTTTAGCAGAAAAAAATACCTTGGGTAGAATTGGAGTTGGCCGTTTGGTCTTCTGCTCAGGATCAAATTGGTAAAGCTCCTGAAGATCAGCCATGTTGTAATGCCTCTCAATTTGCTGTTCATCCACGACTCGGCACGACAGGGACAACTTTGTCACTTGCCTATCATAGATCTTCTCTTCCATTGTACCCTACAATGAATTATGTTCAGGAGTTAACAAATGTTGGCTGAGTTCATCAGTCGGACAAAAATTCTACTCATCAGATACTTCATCCACATGAAAAACTGTCGTGGACAACTGCTGTTTGTAAACGAGTGGCTATAACTGACCCACACAGTGGAGAGTTGAGTAGGTACTATCTTAGCTTTCAAACATGTTGAAACAGTTAAAATAAAACAAAGGAATAAATTATTTATAGGGTAATTTACAAGAACAACTGGCAAATTATGTTTCACTTTAATCCTCCTTACACCCTTATGTTCAAATGCGTGTCACATTAACGAAGGAACTCATCAGTCCCAGTCTGTCAGCAACATCATATTTGAAGATTTCTGTCTTCTGGGTTGTTGTGCCGTGTAGTATGGTCGATGTTTACCAACGTTTCTGAGGTCATACTGCGATAAATCCCCCTGATGACGGAGGCAGTATGACCTCTGAAACGTTGGTTAACATCGACCAGACTACACAGAGCAACAACCCATAAGACAGAAATCTTCATACTCACCGTTGTGAAAACCTCAAATCTTACAACATCATATTTGTTTTTACACCAAATTCACTTAAAATGACCACATTCTTAATTGTAATCTGCACAATACTTCATTTGAACCTTGTTAGCAGTGTGCCAGAACTAGCATGCAGTAACAACAACATTAGTGTAAGAGATGTGTGGTGTTTCATGTACCTTCTCCTAAACCTACCTTTTTTTGACGCTAAAATTATTATATACACTTCATCACCAAAGGCATTCATGAGGGTACAGACATAAAAACAACTTCATAAAGTACTTTTAACGCACAAATACTCATAGCCTCCGACAGCTCTGTTTCTCTGCTGTACTCTCCTCTGGTCCTGCATGTTCTGCAGTCTATATGACAGCCAGTCTGCTTGAACACAAACATTCTCTTCCGTATTTATGAATTACTGTTCAGGACTCAGCTTTGCAACCACAGAAGCTGAGGAAATGTAACAGAACTGTGTGAAAACTGCGCCTGGCTCATATTCCTTATAGAGTCGCAAAGCTGAGTCCCAAACTAGACCATTTACCTGACAAGAAAGTGGCAGCTGTCAGAAACCATAAGAATTTCTTTAACTCCTTTGACTTTGCTGCTTTCCTTCTGCCTGTTGCGTCTGAATTATAACAGACAACAGTTTGAAAATCCTTCTTTATTTCATAGAGCATACCTGTGCTAAAAACCGGTATATGTAGCATGGCTTCTTCTGGCCAAACCTGTACACTCGGAAAATACTCTGAACATCGTGCGATGGATTCCATGATGCATCAAAAATTATAACACGGTTTGCAGCATATAAATTGATGCCCAAACCTCCAGCACGAGTTGAAATGATGAATAAGCGAGCCCTGAAAGTCACAACAAATGTTACGTGCAAACAAACTTTCTGGTGTAGAGTCAATCCTTAAAAGTCACTCAATAAATCAACAAATTCTCCTTTTTTCAAAGCAAAAGTCTGTGGCATGTAAGTTATGATCAGAAGTTAACAAGAAACTATTATTACACATAATTCAACCTATCACAATATTCAGGTGATGGAAGTTCAAAGGAGAAAAATAACATGTAATTTAGGTCATAGGTTAGAATGACAGCCTAATGTGCACATGGTCATAGGATCAAATACTACTTGGGTCCAAGTACTTTGTTGTTTGCAAGTGTAATTACAGACTACTGTTGTTATTGTTGTTGTTATTATTATTTATAGAAGTTTATCATGGCTTGAGTGGGATTCGAACCCACGGTCCCCGCGACCAAGCGGCACAAGACCCACGCCAATTTTAGATTCTTAAAAATGAATAAAAACAGATTTTCAAAGATACTGTCAAATTACAACTTGAAGGACACAGAAGAACAGGAACACTTAAGACAAGCTGGACAGATGAATTCAGTTGAAGATGGCAGAGGCCCGAGGACCTAATACTCGAAGCAGAAGTATAAGATTGGTACACATATTTAAAGAAAACTCTTAAGAGACGGCAGTATAACAACAATTCCTTACCATGTCATGGCCTCAAGATATCAACACTAGCCACTTCTTACTGAGTTGAGGACGTTTTAAAGAAAAACCTTAAAGGTTTAATTACAAACCTGTGGTTCTCTTCACGGTTGAAGAGCTTGCACCAGACATTACGATTCTCAGATGATGTTGAACCGTCAAGACGAAAATAATCCAATCCTACAGACCACGAGCCTGTATTACCATCCAGCGACTCTTTAGTTTCTCCATCTTGTGTAGCAGAATCAACACGTGCCAAAAAATATTCAATGAGGTCCAACGAGTAGAGAGACTGGCTAAATACCAACCTGAAACAAACACTTCATAAGTGACATATTCATAGCAAAGAGTCTACGCGCATTCTCATGGCGTGAGTCCGAAGATGGCTATCTTCATAGTCGTAGTGCTGGGCGGATGACCTCTGAAACGTCGGTAAACTTCTACCAGACTACACGGTGCTACAATCCAGAAGACAGCCATTTTTTAATGCACACACACACACACACACACACACAGAACTACTGTCTACTCACACTTTATCTCCGATTTTCTCACACTCCCGAAGTATGGAAAACAGCAGAGTTAATTTTCCGCTGTATTTTATATCATCAAGTTCATCTCCATCAATAAACTGCTTCCACCAAGCCACGTGGTTTGATTTCTCTTCATCTTCATCTTTACCATCCTTCCCACTTTCCAGTTCTACAACATACAACATTCAGAAGTAAGCAATGTAAACAGACTAAAAGACCTCCAGACGTGAAGGTCAGCTATGAACATGCTAAATAAGCAGCTGTGGATGTACATGTGCTGGGCCTCCAATATGTTATAAAATGCTAAGCAAGGCCTTAGAATGAATGAATGAACGAAGCAAAAGAATGTGGACATGCAATTTGGAAAGTGAAATGTCAGGAGTCGAGAGAACGAGCATAACGCAAGTTAGATTTAGTAGGAATAGAGGTCAGATGGGATAAGGGTGGCAACAAACCAGCAAATTATATAATGTGTCCAAAAAATGTGTATATATACACATTTAATGAATGAAATCAAGGCATTTTAATAAACTGACTGACAAGCAGCCACCAAAGTTGCTGCTGTCTATACAACATTTTGGGGCTCACTGTACATTCTTCTATGGGAATGGGAATACTAATCAGTATAATCTTCTCACAACACAAAATCCACAAATACACCGAGACTTCTGATGGAAAGACAAACAATCAAACCGATAATGTCTTGGTAGACAGAAGACAACACAGTTAAGTCTTTTATTAGCTCAGCATATTACGAGGCGCGTCCCAAAAGTAAGTTTCCCACTCGTCCTACAGCTAGCAAACCTTATATTGAGCGAAGCGACTGTGCGTACGTGATAGAGCAATGACCGGACAGCGAGTCTCCTGCAGGAGTTCAGCTGGGAGGTGTTTGATCATTCACCCTACAGCCCGGACCTCGCTCCCAGTCATTTCCATCTTTTCCTACACCTCAAGAAATTCCTGTCCTGTCAGCGTCAGCGTTTTGAGAATGACAGAGAGGCGGAGATGGTTGTCACACAGTGGTTCCAATCCCAGGCGGGCGACTTCTACGACACAGGTATTCAAAAGTTGGTCCTACGGTATGACAAATGTCTCAATTCCGGTGGCGAATATGTTGAAAAATAGCTGGACACTTGCTGTATCTGTTGCAATAAATATTTCCATGAAATTGTGTTTTGTTTCTGTAAACGGCCCCAGGGAAACTTACTTTTGGGACGCGCCTCGTATTAGCTACACCTCCAAAGATTTAAACAGCAGATCCGAAACACAGGAAAGAGTACCGGCCTGTCAACATACTTTGTAAATATGTGTGTGTGTGTTATCAGACACATACAACACATAAACACAGTTAGCTCACCTTCAACTAGATTGTTACATGTACTTCGTGTGTATCTGCCGACACGTTTTTGGTTGCTCGCCTTTCCTTCTTCTGCAGCTTGCGTATCTGTCTTGTCCGAGGAAGAACCATCTGATGATTCTGTTGTCTCGTCATCATCATCAATGAAATCTTTCAACGAACCCTCTGAATCCGATTCCATTAAACGCTGAAAAATTATAAAAAATTTATTATTGTAAAAGTTCATTACATCAAGTTAAAAATCAGTCTCTGCACCAAACATCACGCATGGTAAATCGGATCTAGCGGATTTCTATTTTAACACACCTGTAGATTTTGGAACATACTTATTTTCCACCTTAATTACCTCAAAATTAATTCCTATGGAACAAACAATATACTTCAGGGTTACTTAATAACTATACAGATAAATATCTTTCAAGCTAACTATGTTTGCTGAATTTCTTCAACTCTGACTTACAATTTCTCATAATTTATCAATTTTACCTTTCTCTCTGCAGTTTTCTCAGCCTTGTCATCACTCATCTGCAATACCCTCGGATGTGTCCATATTCTCGATAGATTCTGGAAGTCAGTAAAAAGCTGTGCTCCCTTGCCCCTCTCCCCACCTTTACTCAAGTGTTCCAGGTAATATCGATATGCCTTAATTTGAACTTCAGACAAGCGGATTGAAATAACATACTCTTGTTTTGGTGGTAGAAATGGAGTCAACACAGAATAGTCAAACCTCTGCAACAGAAGAAAGTACAATATTTTAACATTTTATTTCTTATTAGTAAGGGTGGAAATGAAATGTCTCAGAAAATCAATACGGAAAACGAGCAGGGACAGAATTAGGAACACCAAAATTAGAGAAGAGGTGCGAATTAATTCACTTAAAACAAAATTGGAAGAAAAACAATTGAAATGGTTTGGACATGTTCGAGTGGCAGATGAAAGAAGGACGAAACAGTTTTTGGAAGCTACAGTTGAGGGTACCAGAACAAGAGGAAGACCTAGATGACTGCGTGCACTTATGTGGGTACGGACGTGTGTGTTGGCGAGATCATCGAACACACTATCCATTGAAATAAAAATAACGGTGGCAGTGCTGGAAAATTAGTTTCATCCAAGAACTGCAGCACCTTATATATTAGTTAAGTACTTCAAAACACTTACTTAATTCTTAAAATTAAATTTTTTGAAGACATGTTTTGGTATTAAAATAACATATTCAGGCCAATTTCTTAATATACCAACTAGGATAAAGACAATTAAAATTAATTTTAACTCACTTCAACAATAAAATGTTGCTTTGTATTAATTATCGTGGCAGAACACAACATAATGAAAACGGTCTATGCGGAATTTTGTAATGTAAGTGAAGAATCTACACATCATATTTACATAAAATAAAACAGTAAACAATTCTACCTGAATTGATCCCTCCAACATCTTGTGTAGAACATGGGCCCGGCGTTTCATTATCTT
The DNA here is from genome assembly GCF_000696155.1 of Zootermopsis nevadensis. The sequence goes on along the minus strand of NW_019059997.1, from coordinate 178,014 downwards.
CACATCGTGTGCTGTTGAGTCTTCAAACTGTCCATTTGAAATGGGGTTCATGAATCGATTCTGAAACTCCTTCCGATTACCAAGCAAGTTTGGCTTCACAAATTGCACCATGCAATGATCTGGTAAATGAAACAAAATTGAAATTACCACAGTCACATGTGGCACCTGGGGGGGGAGGTGTGCACAGGAATTTAATTCTTCACACCTTTATGGCTAGACGAGATAGATCTATAATACAGTGTTCTCAAATTCTATTTCTTCCTTATTTCCTATGGAAAATTAACTTATGGTATTATGTCTGTGTGTCTATTCCCCTTAATAAATTCTGCATCAAATGGTTGATTTTCCTGAAACTATGTACAAATGTGAAACAATCACAAACAGCTAAAAAAAAGAGCTCTTTAACAAAGAGCTTTTCAGGATTTTGCCATTTGGACAGGCATTTCCTGAAACCAGGTGATTATCATGAGATCTCACTAAGTAGGTTACTGTGGTTTGTTGCAGGCACAAGGCTGATGGTGGATTAATAGAAAAATGAGGCACAGAGCTAGGATCACTTCGGCGCCCATCCAATTCACATATCCGCATACAAGTTAACAATAATATTACAAGTGTGGCAACGGTGCAAAACATTAGGGATTTATCTAAAAAATGTGATATAATCAGAACCCATACTAGTAAAAATCATGTAATAAAATTTTAATAAATTATATTATTACAGTAGACTGGCTATGGGGCCCACTCAGCCTCCTATCTAATGGGTACCAGGGTCCTTTCTTGAGGTAAAGTGCCAGCAGGGGGTGACACAGACCACTCAACCCTATCTAGTGCTGACGTTAAGAATGAGTAGAAGCAAAACCTTCTCTCACCCCCAAGCACCTACATTGCGTATATCAGGACAGCTTTACTTTACCTTTACAGTTGTATTGTAATAGCTCCTGTTAGCCTAACTACGAAAACTCACATATCTTTAAGACAGCAGGTACTATAAGAAAAGCTGATACTTCTACACAAATGTGAAGTCTCGCATGATCTTATATGTGAATCACATATAATAGTCTCCTATTCTTCATCACTAGATATAGCAATAGAATAGCTTTCTAGGATTGATACTGTACTTTTAAAAACACATTTTAGAACCAAAACAGTTACATAAACAGTGCATAGGTTCAACAAACTTACATTCCTTGAGGTTATTTTGTAACGGTGTACCCGTCAACACGATTCGGCGTAATGTTCTTATCCTTCTCATGGCTTTGGCCAATGCTGTATCCTCATTTTTGAGCAAGTGGCCTTCATCACACACAACAAGGTCAGGACCTGAGAAAGGATAATGCTAGAAATATAACACACATTTATCAGGCTCATATCTGACTTAGAATACAATGCATACGTGTGTCTGTAAACTGATTTCTGCATCAAAACTGACATTATAAAACAATAAGTTCTGACTGTGATTGCCGACCTATTGGACATTATCCAGCACTGTAATTTTAATTAAAATTAAAATGAACGTTTCAGAGACCATAATCTGTGTCCATCTTCAGCTAAAACCTACTCTGTCGAACCCAGTCGATAAACCTAGTCCCCATCTCCAAACAACAATAAAATTTCAACTCATCCAGGACAGAAAAATTATGATTAGTTCCCACTCCCACGGTGAACTGTACTATAGGTCAGATTGCCGAGGAGACAAATTCCTGTAATCTTGCTGGCCCATGTCGTTAAGCCACACATAACTCAGCCACGTAAAGTTTTACAGTCTCCTCTCAGAAGTGACAGTCACTGGAGAGATGCAATCGTCATATAAAAATAAACCTTACCTGGATCAACTAAAGATGACTGGAATGTTTCCATAGCATTTTTTCGCATCCGTTTGGCCTGTGGGTTAGTTAAGATACGGAACATGTCATATCCAATCACCATAACACCTCCACAATCCTGCCATTCCTTCACCTGATACATACGCTCATAGTTCTGCTTGTATCTAAACAGCAAACATATTCATTCATTGGAACAACAGAAACAGACATTTAACAATAACAACAATAATAAAAGACCCACAAGAACTATATTAATAACAACTATTGCAATAACAAACTAATTAACCAACTCTCTCATACCACACACTTGAATTTTAGCACCACTACCAACAAAGTCCAATATCGGACATAATTCTGAGCTATTTCAGTCCAGTTCACACGCTTACATTCCGCTGCTGTAGGATCCATTTTAATATTCTCCTCCTTTCCCCTTCCCAGTCTTCCACACTGCCACTTTCTATGTGGTTTCCCCACTAAAATTCTGTTATTAATGTGTACGATTTGAGGCTTTCATGGCAGTAGGTTTGAAGATGGATGTCTTCTAAGTTGTTGCGCCACATGGTCTAGTAGAAGTTTACCTACGTTTCAGCGGTCCTTGCTGCCTACATCATCGCCCCGATGATGTAGGCAGCAAGGACCCCTAAAATGCAGATAAACATTTTCTACACAGTGCAACAACCCAGAACAATGTCTTACTCCTCCCATTCTCCATGCCCAAACTAAGAAAACCTTATTCATTTAAAAATGCTGGTAATATTAAGACATTAAACAACAAAGTTTTTAATTTTTGACAATCTGACATTGATTTGAAACTGTGAACAGCACTATTAAATATGTCCTCCACCGAAAAAGTCCTACTAAATGTCCAAAACATTAAATGATATATAAATCTCTACAATTCTAACTAAAACAGCAGATAAGGATTGACTCAGACTGAATAAAGGTTAGCGAATACATAACTACGCATGAAAATACAGAATATATTTCACAGAAAATTATTCTAAACATTTAAAAATTCACATATAAAATGAAGATGAAACATTACCTGGACAGCTCAAAAATATTAACCTCCTCTCCACTGCCAACATCTTTCAGCCACATGTTGAACTCGTTGACCCAGTTGAGGACTGTGTTAAGAGGGCTGACAACAAGAACCGTCTTCACGTTGGTGTTTTCGTGTTTCAATAACGTGTGAACAAGGGCCACAACCTGATTTTAACAGAGAACAAAAAAGACTTCCAAACTCTGTGCAAAATCGTACATAGTAATACACATGTCTACAGTGTCTCTGTGGGCACTAAGAGGGCTCTCCAGGAATGCAATGAGCTTTTAGAGCATCACATATCAAAC
>NW_019059997.1:132738-171922 GCF_000696155.1 Zootermopsis nevadensis | reverse complement strand
GTAACATCAGACAGGAAAGGATTTTTTTTATGAAAATACTTTATGAACTTCAATGGAATCTCCAAGTTATTCATGCAGGCGTAATGTGAGAGAATCTGACCATAAACCAGCATCTTGCTTTATAAACAGGTAATAATAAGATCAGAAGAAAATACATTAAATGCACTGTAGTTATTTATCTATTTATTCTACTAAATGAGCATTTGGAAGCAAAAAAGATATTTTCAGAGTCTTCGGACCGGCGATACGGAATGTGCGTTGGTTCGAGTCTCGGGGGAGAAGAAATTTTTTCATGAGCTTTCGACCAGTGTATGGGACCGGTGCCAACCCAGCATCGTGAGGAAATTGGCGAACTACAATGAGTAGTGTAATCCGGTCAGGAAAGCTAGAAATGGCTGGGGGTTCGTCGTGCTGACCACACGTCACCCTATATCTGGTTAGATGATCGTTCACCTCTGCTTAGGCATGTGAACGTGAGGCCAGCAGTCAAGTTAGTCGGCTTTGGCTCTCTGGAGCTGTTACGCCACGGATTTAATTTTAATTTAACATTTTAATTGTCCAAAATAAAAGCATTATAATAACATGCAAAACTGATATTGTTCTTTCTGAAAATAACATCTTTAAGTTTACCTGATGAGGTTTCAGCTTTGAAACAATAAAAGGATCCACAGCAACCAGTTCCTCTTTTGTCTCAGGATCAAAATCCAGAACAAGTTTGTCTAATTTCTCTGTTCCTTCCAGTTGCTTGTAAATCTCATTATACTGAAAAATACAAACACAACATCTATATTAACAGTTAATGTTGTTTACTTTAATTCTGATGCACGACTGAATACATGTTGATTTATAAACTGTTGCAATCTTAGGCAGTAGCACCACGCATGAAGAAACCTAACCTGCACACAGACTGCTCATTCGAGGCAGTGTTCCGAAACCGGTGCGTTGCAAACACACTGGTATGATGCCACAACCTTTTGTAATAAATTGTGCATCTGTATCTTATACTCATAAAAACGCAATATCTTACGTATCATAATTATTTATACACAGACAGATGTTACGGCTGTGTACAATTTCATATCACCCTTTTTGTGAGACAAAATTTTTTGGTGTGCCACCATGTGTCTTTGACAACATACAGTGTGCTGAGGGTGAAAAACGTTTGTGGGACGCTGGTTCAAGGTCCACAGTGTACCTAACATCACTCTGTGTATCGCTGCTGCTGCCCTGCGGCTCTTTATCTCCTTCAAAGTACTCTCCCCAGAGAAGTATGCATTTGATTGATGAAAGATTCTTGGGCTACAAGCAGCGTCAGGTGGCCGAACGTTGAATAAACCATATCTTCTACCAACGTTTCGAGAACAATCTCTGCTCTCATCCTCAGGGCTGCTGGGTAATTTTACTTTCATATCGTTTTATTAGTCCTAGCGCTATTCTGCACTTACTATATAATAGTGTAAACATCTTATTAGGCTTTGATATGCATTTGCAAGTGAAAAAAGGCAAAGATCCGCTTTTTGCTGTTCGGCGGGGGTCTGGTCCCTAACCCACTGTATATGCGGTGCCCTACTGTACCACATTCTTGAAGTTTGCAGCCTGGCATTATCTAATGGAAAACCCATGTCTCATTAAACAGTGCAGGTCTTCTTTTACAGACAAGATGGCAGATATTTTAAAGCACGACATCAATACAGGATTCTCCTTTACAATAATTTTTATTCTGGACAAGCAAAGTGACTTAGTGGGTTGGCTTCTTACCATCTGCCATGGATTTTCATCACTACTTAAACTTATAATGCCATCTGAACTCAACATGCTTTTATCCCCTTAATTTCACGCTCCATAAATCTTGATAATTTATTTGAAAATATGAACAACATAACACAGCAACAAATACCATAACACTGCTCAGATTTTAAGTCTTCATTCCTAAAATCACAGCACAAAAACACAAGAAAGTCACTCAGAACAGGACCTCTGCACAAAGCACAACTTATGAAAACTGTGTAGTTCTCGCGCAAATGAACACAACCTTCAACCAGTCTAAATACATTCCCAGCCAGTCTGTAAAATGACCCAGCAAACAATTGACAGGTAAGTAATGGGTTCAATGCACAAATTACACATTCATATTAATTTACTGTACCTACAAACAGGTATGTGAAAACCAAGTGGGGCATGCATATCTCATAACCGTGAGAACACTAATCTCACTTCAAGATATCATGTCTGAATTAATAATTAATAATCTTAATCTCATATCCCCCACTTAATGGTACCTGCACCTTGTCGTGGTGGTGGGGCTTGAGTACCTCAGTGACCCCAAGAGCTACTGGTAGGGCCTCCCTAGCCAGACTGGTCGAGGGGGAGAGGTCAGACTAAGACAGGTACCCTGGTCCTCCAGGTTGGGGGTTGGTCGCAAGGCTAACAACCTTGCGCCGTAAAAAGGAAGACATTTCAAAACCTCGATCGAAGCCTCGGACAGATGGACCTAACAGAGGACCGAATGGAAGAGGAGAATTGAGGAGGCCATGGACCGAATACGGACCAGAGAGCCATAGAAGAAGAATCTCATATCCTGTTGGTAGACTTACACAAATATTTTATAGTTAATGTATGATCTAATATTTTCACAATGGCCAACATTAATAAAATCATCTCAGGCTATCAACTGGGTCAGTTAGTTAAAAATCACCAATGTTTCAAGGGCCATCTCTGTCCCCATCTTCAGGGTAATCACATCATAGTCCCGATGATGAGGACGTAGATGGTCCCTCAAACATCAGTGATTTCTAACCAACTAACATTGCTGACAGCCTGAAAATTTTAATAATTCACAGCTATTTAACATTTTACTAGACTACAGTTTGTTCCTCACAATGTACAAACATGTAGCTATTTTAAATAATCCCATCTAAACTGAACTGATGGTCTACCTCTGCTCTAAAATATTATAATATGGACTTTAACAGTTACATACTATTGATGAGTTTTCAGAATAAGCCAGTCTCTTTATTAGAAGCCCTCCTTTGTAAATACACAGATAATGACAGACACTGGACTCACCAATTTTTGTTTCTCTAAAATTCTCTTCTTCCTCTCTTCTTCTTCTCGTCCAGCTCTTCGTGTTGCCTCGCCCACATTATCATCCTTCAATATTCGATGGATATTCTTACGTCCCTTGCCCGGAGTATCCGACTGAAAACAAATATCTTTGCATTAGTAACACAAAATTACAGGATGGATTTAGTAACAAATAAAAACAAAAATTTGATAAAAATAGGAATAAAAAACACTCGTTTTGGATCTTTGCTTGTATAATTTACACTTTAATTAAACTCTAAGAATGCAGACTAGCAAAACTTTGTACCACTACATACATAATTCATGGGTGGGAGTACAAAGAGTGAAAATAAAGTTACCTGTGAAACACTTCTAAAGTTTCTTTCTTTCTATTTTTCCCCTACAGACAGATTTGAACATGGAACCTTTAAATCAAAATGCCAATGAACAAACTGCATAAAAGTAAAAGAAATACCAATTTCCTGCACATTTCTAACTTCACCAATGCAGCATAAATAGTAAAATGATAATGTGAAAGATAATACTGACAACTACCCTTTGCTCATAAAAAAGTTACTGGACTGCATATGCTTTATAGCAAACAACAATTACACATTCTCTTTTGAATATTAAAATCTGCATATTTACTGCTAATCTTGGTATGAGTTTCACAGAAATATTTTGAAACACACAGTTGAATATACACGTTTAAATGAGTGTTTGTGTCAAAACAACACATGAATTTAAAAACGTACGATAACATAAAAGACCTGAAATTCAAAATGTAAATTTCACACCAATGCTAATCCCTCACCCTACCAACTTGTCTACCAAAGAAAACAGACAGCTAGGCAAAGTGCAGTTGTCACCTCCATTTTGCTGTGGGACTTGGCCACACATCTCAGAAAAGAAATTAACATTAATTCATGCTTTTCCTCAAATTAGGCAGACATACTGGTGTCTTTGCTTAAGAAACGTTTAGCATAAATAATTGTAATTAATAGAAGGTAGAGAAAAACCACACATGAACAAACACAAGATTATGAATTATTGGAATTATGACGGCAGGTTACACATATATTGCTTCCAATTTCAAACTTAGAAAATTTTAAATTCTTGACTTTGTTGTACAGAGTATACATAATATACACACAATACAAGAAACTTGATAATCATTTGTCTTCCCAAATTTTCCAAGCATGGAAATGGAACAATTTTAAAGAGAGAGAGGAGACGTATGATAGAAACAACTGTGCTAAAGAATGACTACACAGCGCAACAACCCAGAAGACAGATATCTTCATACTCATCGCCCTGATGATGGAGGCAGTATGACCTCTGAAACGTTGGTTAACATCGACCAGACTACACAGCGCAATAACCCAGAAGACGGATATCTTCAATAGTTTCTTACCTTTTGACTAGACTCAACTTGGCAACCATCACTGCTGCTGGAGTCTTTAGCCGGAGCCCTAATTCTCCTCCGTCTAATCACTTTAGAACTGCAAAAACATTTTAGAAGTACAGTTACTATCTATAAAACTATTTCATTAGTGCTTCAAGCACAGAAATATGTTACTGAGTTGTACACTCTGTATTAGTGATGTAGTAAAATACTGATATAACAAAGAACTCATGTCATTTATGCAGACCTATGTTTTCAGTGGACTCATAAAAGATTTGTAATCCCATAACACGTAACTTTCGTTCCATGAATATATTAAAACATAATACTAGGGTTAATTATAATTTAGTATAGTCCAAAAACACCAGAACATCTCTACCTACAGACATAGGAATATAGTGTGTGTGAGAATATTTACATTTCATCTTCCTTTCATCCACCAATAAATTGGAAAACCATCCAGACATTAGGATATGTATGTCCAATCATCATGTGATATCAACTTTGCTGAAAAGCAACATGTTACTTACATGTTTCCATTGAAAATTTCCATGAGAGCCAATTCTTATTTTTGAAACAAAGTATTAGCAAGAAAATATAACCATTACAAACAAAACATAAATATATTAAAAACAGACATTTTTGTTACCTTGGTACATCACTATCAGAGGTGCTGTCTTTAGAATCTGTTTTCTTTGACGGTTTCTTTCGTTTCATTACGACAAAGTCATCGCTGCTGCTACTACGGTTGCTGATGGACATGATATTAGAATTGTCAGAGTCAGACATCTGTTGCCCGATTCTTTTCTTCCTGTTGAGAAAACCAAAACATTACAGTTCCATACCCATGTTTCAGTTCTGTATTGAAGATACTTCTACTGATATGTTTTATACGCAATTTACTGTGGACAAATTCTGATAACATAATGAATGATGTCCTCCCCCCTCAAGACCCTCATCACTACAAAATAAAAGTGTTCACATAAACAAAAATCATAATTTTAACAAGTTTCAAATTGTTATGCAAGTTTATTAAGCCTCTTATACAAAAATTACAATATAACAATCAATATTTTAGTTTTAAACTTGCAAATTTTGAAAAGTAAGACTTCATAATAAAGAGAAAATTTTAATTTGCAATATTTTACTACACTGCCCCAACAAATTACTTCTGTGACTAGGACAAATGCACATTCACACACCATACAAATCTATTGCTAAACTGCCAACACATAACTGTATCACATTAAACATTTCCTTGGAAATCCTACAAAGCATCACTTTCACATTGAAACAAACAATAGCTCATCATTACATTACAACAGATACGATTCATTTTTCCGTCACTCATGTGGTGGAACATTTGAAACTGCAGAAAACCTCTCTGATCAACAGGACTAAAGAATTTTGTCTGCATACTTTTTCATGTTATCCATATATTCTAATATATAAATTACAGTTTAGACAAGTATGTGCAACTTATTACAGGTTGCAAAACTGTAATGATTTTCTTTAACAACAGGCTTATACAAAATTGTTTCTAATTTTTAAACAGTTATTCCAACCATTAAACACGCATGAACGCGCATACACACGAGTGGTGACAACTAAGTTCTCGGAATGACCCTGTAAAAGTTGTATTTAAGCACTGAAACACTAATTGTTGCTGCCACCTTCGAAATAGTCTCTTTGAGCACCAATACACTGAGTCAGTGTTTCAAATTCCAAAAACATCACATTTTGGAGTTGTATGATTTGAGGTTTTCACAGCGGTGAGTCTGAAGATTGCTGTCTTCTGGATTACTGCGCCGTGTAGTCTGGTAGAAGTTTACCGACATTGCAGAGGTTCTTGCTGCCTGCTGTATCAAGGTGATGAGTTTATTCACCACATCACCCTAATGATGGAGGCAGCAAGAACCTCTAAAATGTCAGAAAACTTCTACTAGACTACATGGTGCAATTAGCTCCCATAAGAAGTTTAACCGGCAATGACCTTTAGAATTCAGGAGACATTAAATGTGCATTTTGAGAATGAAGCACAAAACCCTTACATTTGAAAATGGGGAAAATAGACAACTTTCATGTTGACAGATGCACAGTATCGTTTGAATTATGCAAGACTAAGTATCGATGAGTGATGTAGCAAGTTGTAAGTTTCATGTCAAGCCATTCATCAATGCATAAAAGATGAGAATGTGCATTTATCAGTGAATTAACTGAAACAAGTTTAGGTTTTTACTTATTATGATAGGGATCACAATTTTATACTAATGTAAAGACTGTATACTACATATCATTAATATGAAGGACGGTTAAAAAAAGACAACACATTAATGAACACGGTAGACATTTTTTCATGAGTCAGGATTATTTAACATCAAAATACTGTTGGTACTGAGAGGCTGGTGGAATATAGGAAGAAGTTTTCAAGTCAAATTGTCATAGTACAGTTTCATACCCACTGGCAAAGAAACCGGCATCTGTTCAGTGGGTATACGTATGAACTGCTTCCACCATATCACGGAGTTCTTACCCTTGAGACACACTCGTGTTCATCACGACCAGGTTTGACTTCTTCAAACAACCTTACCTTTATGTATCACACCATCACCAACAATCTTAACCCCTGAACCATGAAACAATGCCTTGAGGATCACATATCTGCTTTTGGTGAGTGATTGAAAACATAACAGCAACATGAACAAATCCTGTGAAAAAGCTAACACCGCAGATTTAAATAGTTCATGCAGATAGAGCAGTAGGTGTCAATACATAGGGATAACAGAAATAAAATATACAGAGTCGGTATTCAGTATACACATTTTAGTGGTGAGTTCAACACTCAAAAAAACAATTATATAAGTACATATAATTCAAATATATAATATAATTCAAGTCTATACACAAACTTTAAATTGTTGATGTTAAAATTTAAAATTAATATTGATATATTAAATTTTAACATCAACAATTTAAAGTTTGTGTATAGACTTGAATTATATTATATATTTGAATTTTAAAACACAAACATGACGCATTTAAACTATAAAGTACATATAAACGTGGGTCCAGAAGTCCTTAGTTTTCAAGTTAGGGCACCTGGTGAGTATAACTAGTCGCCATACATACCCATATGTAAAACTGCTGTTGAATAGTGGTGGTGCATACTAATGCAATTGAAACATTGTACCCAAACAAAACATCAGAAATATACCATATGACACTTGTCAGAGTCTCAAGTTCAGCCAAATATCCCAAATATCTTGCCACGAGTAGCTTGATTTCTACATTACAAGAATTGAAATTATATACTGTCTTCATTTCCATGTTTCAGAGATACTGATACGCAAAGCATAACTTTTGTGGTTCCTCTATTAATTTTGAAGTATATCAAAGCAAAACATTTTTGTCATCCTGAACTCAGAACAGACATATAATATATGGTTTTCTAAACACCTGGCTGACAGCGGTGACAAGAAACCTGACCTTTAGAGGTTTAAACTGATATTTTAAGCCTTGAAAAATTGTAATTAGAATTATTATTTTGTTAAAGGAAAAAAAGTGAGAAAGTGTACAAGGAAATTATACAACAGATGTTAATATAGAAATAATAGTTTAACTACAGACGTCCAAAATGAGTTACAAAACTAAAATAAGTGTTGCAGAAGTAAGGATGGACAGTAATAATTAGTCACTAATGACAGCTCATGCACAAGTCACATGAACTTGAACCATACCTGGACTTCTTCTTACACCTGATGTTCTCTTCAGAATCACTACAAGTAGAGAGGTTGGTTAATTTCTAAAAAAAAACTAATTATAACCTACAGCAGTAACACAAGTTTTCAGTGTCACAGAATTCCCACACATTACGAAATAAACATGCCGATATGACACTTCTTAGTATCTTGCAATCAAATTCTGTCAAAGGGGTAAATGAAAAATATGTAAACATTAGTGGCACATATATACAGAGTGTAACTTAAAGGTCTGGCACAAATGTGGGGGGGTTAGTTCTAACCATCAAAACAAAGAAAACAGTTATCATGAACACGAGTCCAGAAGAGTCTTCTTTTTGAGTTAGTCTTCTTTCCTTTCTGAAATTTCTAATGAAGTATCGTCACACTTTGTTTCTTCCCCTCTGCACTTGGAGCAGACATTTGAATAATCATTCATTATCATGAAAAATTTAACAAGAATTTATTTACGACTTGAGGTTTTCGCGGCGGTAAGTCTGAAGATTTATTTAGTTTATAACACTAAAAATGTGCTATTTAAACAGTATTTATCATCAGATTTTTTTAACATTGCCACTGGATAACATTAACAAATTAAATAGAACTGATACAGCATAGACAAGGAATTTGGATCCTGTAAACTAAATCAAAAATGGCACTAGCAGTGTCTGTGCTATTGATGCTGAGGTGCGTTGCCAAAAAATTTATCGAACTGTTCTGCGCGGCTTTCACACCACTCCCCTCTTGCTCTCTGGCCTCCACTGTACGGCATCACTTTGAGCGCATAATCAACAAAGCACGATGCTGGCTTCGAAAATTTCAAGGAGTAAAAGAGGGCTTTTCAAGACCCATGTTCATATTAACTTTTTCCATTATTTTGGACTGTACAATTCCACCTTACATTTATGCCCACCCTTAAATTGTAGCCTGTAAACAGAGCATGAGTGTTGTAATTTGAGAATATGAGAAATCAAGAATAATTTCAATTATCACAATCAGCACATCAGTTCCAAAATATTCCAATCTTTTCTTTACTGAATTATGACATGGGAGCTCCTGTGTGCACGTGTAACATGTTTGTTCAGATTAATTGTATGAAGGAAGGCCAGTCAGAGTGGATTTCTGTTTTTATCTGCTCTGTTTTGCTGCAAAAAGGAGTTATGACACTGGAACACAGAGCTCGCATCTTTTGCAAATAAAAGCTTCTCTGGCAGATGACAATCTACAATATATCACAAGAAGAAGTTGCTAATAGCAAGTTCAGGATTAAAGCGGCAGATACATTTGATGTACAATCAAATTAGAAATAACAACTGAATTCTAAACTGAACACAAGACATACAGAAAACGTAAAGTGTGGTTGGCGTGTGGATGAGTGTATCGTTGCACTGGTGCACACTCAGTAAAACCTGTTAAAGAAGTCGGGATGGGAGAAGCATACATGAAATATATACACCATATTGAAAACCAATGATAATGTGAGGCAATTTATTTGTGTGCACAGCTAAAAAAGCTGCCCTAGCATTCGATTAAACTGTTTTACTATTTCTTCCTAACGCAACTTGTACATCATTACTACTGATCACAGGGTTTAAAGTTGACTGAGTGGCAGTGGTTACGACCCAACAGTCTTGATTTTGTCATTAATGTCACACTCAAGTGGGGCATCCACTCCTGTTCAATGACAGCAGAAAAGTGTTACCAAAGACTGATACTATAAATAAGAATTTGGAAAAGAACATGTTAAAGGAAGAGGCATGTCTGCTCAAAATAAAAATAAAATACCAATGCAGAGAAAGAAGATGGCCAAGAAGACTTCTATGAAAGCAGATTCTGCAAGACACATAAAGCTAATACGGTTTGGCACTTCAACAAATGCTGACAATAAGATTCGACAGCAGCAAAGTGATAATTATCAGTGTTTTGTTTTACGCACAGAGTGCATATACATAGAAACAGCATGTGGGGGAGGAGTGAGGCATGGAAACTCAGTTGGTACAGTGTCTGATTATGAACTGGATGCTGGGGTTCAATCTCCAGCAGGGCAAAAGACTTTTCTTCTAGCCTCTGCATCCAGACTGGCTCTGAGGCCTAGTTTCCTATCCAATGGGTACCACGGGTCACTTCTCCGGGGATAAAGCATGACACAAGTGTTACGCTGACCAATCACCTCAATCTAATACAGAGTTCAAAGAGTACGAGCTATGCCTCCTCTCCCCCAAGCACCTGGTTGAAACATGTATGTCAAAATTTATGAGAAACGAAGTGGTTGTAGATACTGGATATTGTACATGATAACAGCCCTTCAGTGAAGAAACATCTAACTACATAACTGGGAAGCTATAGAATTACTTATGCAAACAGGCCAATCCACCCCATTACGAGACAATACAAATACAGAGAGAAGATAAACAACAAAAGGCTTACTTCACAAATTCAGCAAATCACCAATAAATCTCAATGAATTAATTACGGTTCATATTTCTTCTGTGCATTTTAAGAACCATTATCCTGCTAAGTGTTCAATTACATATCACACATTCATATTTTATGCACCAGTACTTTATTACTCTCATATATCTTAACAAGTCTTTTCATATTATTATGGCAGAGATTATATACAAGGAAAGAAATTTATTTCAACCAAAGTTCACTGTTTTATATCTCATATGGAACTAAAAGTAAACTGGAGGAGGTTCTTACTGGAACTGGGGAAAGGATGAAACACAGACAAAGGAAGAAGATGCGACACGCAAAGCAAAGCAAAGCTTGTACACACACTTGAAACAGTGGTGGATGGTTTTAAATTATTAGGGTGGGGGGTATAAAGAGAAAAAGAGTTCCAGTATCACTCTGATCACCCCAAAACAAATATGGAACTGAACACGGGCCTCCACCGTGAAACTCCAACTTGCTGGCTGTGCTTGAGGCAGACACTTAAGGCCGCCATTCACGATCGCTCCAGATGGATGACATCCGAATGGATGACGTCCAAACGGATGTCGTCCAAAGAGGTACTACATTCACGGTCGCGTCACGCCAGTCGCGGTTTGTTGTCCCTCTGTGAAGTGCGGGGTGTTTGCGATGGACGAAGAATTGGTACTAGCTATGGCAGTATGCCTGTATATTAAAAGGAAAAAACCAAAACGAAAGTGGTCAAAGCAATGGCTCTTAAATAGAAGCAATTTAAGTCCTTATGCTCCTTTCTGAAGCAACTTCTAAGGGAATTTTCTTTGTTGGCGGTAGGATCTTTGGTTTTAAATAAAACCACCAATTCTTCCATTGCTAAGCTTCTGTTAGCTTTATCATGATAGTCTTCATTACTTATCTGCCACAAACATGGCAACTCTCTATATTTCTCAATCACCTCAATAACAAACTCATGACCCGACATTATACAAGTTTGGACTTCACTGGACGAAGGCTCGTGGCAGACTGGCATGAGAATGGACCACGTTTCCGCCACTCACGAACCGATTTGGAGTGGCTCGATCGCCGATTCCCCCATTCACGATACGATGGCGCGATGGAGTGATGGAGCGATCGGATGGATTATGGCTCGACAGAATATCCAAACGAGCCCACCACGCCACGCCAATGGACTTCAGTTTCTGCATTCACGGTACAATTTTGGAGCGACACCGTGCCATTTGCGATCGTGAATGGCAGCCTTTACAACTATGGTCTTACTGACCTTCCCGGCCTCTTCCTACTTGGTGATGTAGAGGGACTCATTCTATGAGGTACAAACACCTGTGCAGTGATTTCGCTATACCTGATAATACGATGACAAGATTACAGCCAGGTGAGGGAAACATCAGTTTAATATGGATCATGAACCATGATACAAGTTGGCATGTGTCACTTCCCACACAAATTTCTGCAGGATGAGGGACAAAGTTGGAAAGCAGAAAAATCTACTATGGCTCTGGCCAGCCTTACAGAATCAGAGACCTTCAGCACAGGAAGCAAGAACCAAAGTCCCTACAAAACACCAAAGTAGAACACTGTTCTGCCTGTCACATTCATATAACACATTACTCCTTCGCTCTAGAACTTGCTTTGCTGCAAGACTTATGAAAGAATGAAAAGTGTTACGCTGAATTAATTATTTAACAATGAAATCTAACAAGCAGTTCTAACCCACTGGGCATTTCAGAACAGAATTTCTAACACAATTTAACAAACATAGGCTGCTGCTATTGTCACTGTTTAAGACAGAATTCATTCCAACAGCAATACGATTTTTAAGTATTTACACCATAACATGCTTCATTACTGAAAAATATTTAACTTTGATTTCTTTGACTTAACAATCTTATTATATATGCTTTTCATGTCCAGATTAATCAGTATGCATGTTATGGTGTACAGTCCTTTCATCCATTACTGTAGTATTATTACCGCCTCAATGTAATGTGATTTATAATCATCCTGAAATGGGTGAACCAACATTTTTATTTCTCTCCCATCCATTCCATTATGTCATTGTCAGAGACTACTTGAAACAACTTGTATGAGATTAAACTCTGTTAATACTTTTCCTACAAGCAACAAAATTATAATCATGATAATCTGTAAATCATATTATAAAGAAATCAACAGTTGTAGTAAATGTATAACAATGCTATAGAAAGAAAAGGAAAATAAGTCTAATACGAACAGTTCTACTTAAATTGTAAGGGGTGATAAAACTAGATAAAGACTATGAGAAAGGCGTACAAACTCTTCATGGCAAAAATTGGTTGGCTGAGTCTGCAAATAAGTCGAACGGAGATGCCAAACCTTCAAAATGAGAAAGAATGAAGATGTTTTCTAAAGAAATGTGGCTATTAAGATGAAAATAATGGTCCTGCACATGACTGATTACCGATGTTTCAGAACACAGTCAGCCTGCCTGAAGATTGAGGCAGTATATATTTAAGAAAATGGAAGAAGGGTATCTTAGAACATGACAAGACAGCTTCCTCCCAAAATTTATCCAATCAGCTCTTCATAATCATCTACCCTCTCCCAGAACGTTGTGGTGAAACTGAAGCTCAACGCACAACCAGCTTTGCTCATGAACGCGAAGAGAGTTAAGGAAAATGAAACGTAGAATCAGGAGCTGGAAACAAAACTTGCAATTGTGGCAAGCATTTCAAGAGATTACAGCCACTTAATTCGCAATAAATTGTATAAAACTTACTTATTATCTTCCTTTTGCTCTCTCTCCTTCTTCATTTCCCATCGACGTTCTTCATCACTTGTATTCAGGTCTGACAGCCTCTCTGTCAGCAATTTGTCGTTACGCCAGCCCCTCTTCTTCTGTTTTAATGATTTCGACAACATAAAAAAATATAGTATATACCTACAACACCCTTACATGAGTACAGGAGGAAGATTAAAGGATAAATAAATGTTATATTATAGTTCAAGTAACTACTGTTTCCTTACTAACTGTACTGAAAATTCACTGTTAAATGAGATGGCATTTACTTTAAACAATCACAGAAGAGAGAGAATGAATATCAGCAGAAGCCTGCAACCTCTGTTACAGCAACTGTACTACTTTATAAAAAGACAGAAAGGTGATTCCCACTTCTCTTGTTCTTTGACAAGCCAAACAACTTCCCCTAGCAAAAAATTAGATGCTTTTACTCTACGTTTCTCACCTGTTAGTGAATTAAAATCAAAGACCTTCACCATAATATGAAAGTGTGGCCTTTTTAATCTAAGAAAATAGTCATGCATATATTGTGCCTTTGTTATGATGTGAAATCACAGGATGTCAAATATTAGGTAAGTCAGTGGTCAACTGATTCTGATTAATGGATGGGAATGAAAATGCGGTGGGTTTTCCAAGGCCTGGTCCCCATTTTGCTCCGTATTTTATAACGCAAATAACGGCCTACAAATCTAATTATTACTAACATATTTAACCATACTTATTTAAAATATAAAAATTAAAAAAAAAATTCTGGTACTGAACTTTATCATATGACAACAGGTTATTTGAATCTCCGTACTACGATAATGACAATTCAAATTTATGCATGAGGGTAGGCAGAACAATTCATCAGATATAGCCACCTTACAAGGGTTTGGGTTTTCTGAATTACCTGAGAATCATAAAGGAAATCATCATCAGTGCTACTACTGTCTGCCTTCTTTCCTCTAACTTCCTTCTTCTTCTCTTCTTCCTTCAAAACATCTTCAGTTTCTTTATTTGCTTTCTTGTTTGACTTTTCTTTTTCCTCAGGATCATCTTCCTTTTCACTGGAATCTTGCAAAAAAAAACAAAAAACAATCAAATCTCACAAATCCTGGTCTTGCCTCATGTTACACAAGATTTAACGCACTACCCCACCCCCCAAAAAAAAATCAACCCCATGATGTGATACTTTACAATTGCACAGTTGTGATGAATTGATAACGATGTGGAAGAAAGCAATTACAACCCATTTTAAGGTACTATCCCATTATCCGCCGGGTTGATAATTTTTCAAATCAGGAACGTAAAATTTTCATCACCAAGTACTAGTGCAAAACATTTTATGAAAAGTGACTATTATATCAGGTTTTTATTAATTTTTTAAACCTCAGAACTAAAATAATTTATAAGGGCTTAAAACTATTCAATTGCATTCTTATGTAATATAATTCAACTGTATATTCAATCTGATACTTTATGTTTTCATCAAACTTAATGTGTTATGATACTGTTATCAAGATTAAAAGAATTACTTTACAGTTGTTTTTGTCATATATTTAATGCTTCCAGTTACTGTAAAATGACTCTGTTCTTTGGCTGCTTGGCATGAGTGAAGGACCTATTTCTAAGGTGGCATGATTATGAAGACAATGGCTTCCATCAAGAACCTACAACTTAATATGGATTCCAAACCACAATGAGGGGCTTCATAATTCCTCATCATAAGTTTGAAATCTAAGAGAGCTATGTGGAAAAACCTGTGCTCACTTTAACTAGTCTGAAACCCCAAACTTATGCACTGCAGTGCCTGTTACTAGGTTACTCATGATAACGTTCTTCTGGGTTCTAGTGCCGTGTGGACTGGCCAGTAGACGCCAAAGTTTTGGAGAAGCATCCTGTCTCCATCTTCAGGATTGAAGTGTAAAAATTACTTCACAAGAAGACAATATTTACATAAGATACCAACTCACATTACCATCTCCAGACCCCATTTGCCATCCATGTTTTCATGAAAAAATAAAACTGGATTGACAAAGTGTGAAGATAATGGAATCAGCACTGTATTTAAATTTGTTAATAAAACTTCCTCAGTTTTCTGTAATCAAGTGCCCAACCACTAGTGTTGGTCAGAGAGAACAAGTCATCAAAAATAGGAACAAGAAACATAACTACAGATCGGTGATGGTTAAACATTCAGGAAATACAGCACATTCAGTTTTCTCTATCTTTACAAAGCAGAACACTTATACAAGAAACCGGATATAGAAATCCGGAGGCTTCCAAAAAATAACAATGGGGAACAATATTCCAGCAGAAATGTAATACATTCCGTAGAACTAGAATCAGCAACCAACACTGAGATTAGTCTGACAGACGACAGCTAAATAGCAAATGAAAAGAATTTGGGAGGCCTTACAACCTAAAAGCTAGCCCAAGTAGATATATAAATATCAATACAGAAAAATGTAATGTCATCGTCCTAAGGCATATCATGCAGGGCACACAAAATGTCAGAAGTTACCAACAAGACAGATCAACACAGCTATGAGATATTTTTGGACTTAAAATGGAAGGACAAACTCTAACTCCACAGAGAACAGTCCTTCTTAAGATGTTAACAGTCAAACAATTACCCACATTTTATGGAACCTCAAGATTCACTAGCAAGATTAAAAAGAACCTGCCACTGGTCCCCATGCTGGGCCAAATAAATTCAGCCTACCCACTCCAACATGATTTCCCAAAGATACAAATTAAGATTGTCCTATCTTCACCCTGGTCTTCCATGTGGTCTATCCATTTCAGGTTTTTAAACCTTACAGAGAAACAAACTACAATTTACAAAACAGTAAAATCCCAACCTAACACGAAACACTGAATATTTTCATAGCAGCGAGAATGATGATGATGATATGGGTTTTAGTATAACGTACACTCACCAACAAATACCAACATTTTGGAGAAATATACTGTCTCCATCTTTACGGCTGAAAATGGAGACATATTTCTCCAAAATGTTGGCATCTACCGGGTCTATACAGCGCCAAAGCCCAGAAGAACATCATCTATAGAAGCGTTTGGGGAATCTACCAGGGAGCTAAATATATCAGACAGACTTTAGTACTCCTTACCACCATCATCAGTGGAACTTCCAAGCAGCATCTTCATTGCCATTTCATTTTCCTTTTCAAGAAAGTTCTTCTTCAGTCTCATGGCTTTCATGACCTCTTTTTCAGAATCTGGTGCATCTGAACTCAAGCTGTCATCTACGAAAGACATTATCATCAAAAGAACTGTGTCATTTCAAATTATTCACCCTTCAGTGTGTGTTTAAAAAAACTTTTCAAGTCATTTGTTCTATAACTTTGTTTACCCGTCACCGTAAAGACCAAATAATGCGGAATCTGAAGTAATCCATGTTATCTATAAACCTGTTTTAAATATAAAAAAGTTAAGAAAATTAACATTATCAAATGTGCAATAAGGGTATCAATATCAGGATTATCTAAATTAGTTCAGATTCCATATTAATTTACGATAAGACAGGTACTGAATTCTTCAGGGCTTCACGCTACCAGGATTAAGATAAAGAGTGCCACAAGAATAAAGTTTAAAATGTTACCATTCGGTAAATATCAACCGAGATAGAGGGGAAAAGGGAAACCGTGCCAAGTATCAATAACACATGATCTGTGTAAGCCCAGAGTTTCAGATGAACTTCTTAGCTTTCCTTGCTGTGCACAACATACCTTCATCAGCAGAGAATGACAGCATTCATTTGCACGATTCAAAGCATCCTGTTGAAAATTGCACCTGGACAAGGTGGGGTGGGGTGGGGGATTGACAGACTGGGCACATTCATAATAGTACAATGTCGTGTGTGTACTGTTCAGGAAGAAGAAATCAGTACAATGAGGGCAGTTATGAAAATATAATAAATAATTGTGTATTTGCCTTCCCATAACTGATCCAATCAACTGAAGATGATGAAACAGAAGATTATTTTCACAATGTAACAGCCTCTCCCGACCCTATCGCTATCAACGTCTCTGCTGCAGTCTTCCTTTCCCACTGGAATGCTGTACAGTTCAAGTTCTATGATACAAATGACATTTGATTAACTTTGTATTAAAATTCTTTTTATGTACCGGTCGTTAACTTCCTGCTGTTTACACTAGTCTCCCTTCATCTCCCCTCAACATCCCCATAGATTGACTGCCAGCCTTTGTAGTGATAAGAGTCAGCAGAGATGTTTCAAAACAATATGCTTAAACTGTCTCGGGGCAACTCTGGTGCGTATCTTCATTTGCACATGTCCTCATTAACAGTCGTTGCAGCAGCCTTCAGCACACACCGTTATCCATCTATATCAATTTCTCTATCACCACAAAGGGAATGAAAATAATAACAATGTTAACACCCATGTTTCAAGTTTGTAAAACTCACAACTACCACCTTCAGAGCGCATTAAATACAACAGGGACAAAGCAGGCATGACATTCGTTACAAAGGCATCATACAACTGCGTTACAACGTAAATTAAAGAAGCAGAGTCACTGTGAGAGCAATGAAGATTACGCATATAACCGAGCACTTGTGCGAGTATGATGTTTGGAAAATACAATAAATACATGGTACAGTTTAAAATGAGACTTATCATTCTGCAAAAGAAATATATCTGTAAATACTTTAAAATTCCATTAACGATATACTTCATTCTTATATGACCACTTTCATGCTCTAAGGGGAAAAGGGGCAAAAAAAAAGGGGGAGAGGCTATTACACAAGTATCGTAAATTACAGTGCTTTATGCACGTTTTACCATCATCATCCATTTGATTGAAGAAATCGATCAACTTCTGCTCTTCTTTCGTTTTAGATTTCCCAATCTTTTTCTTTGCCCTTCTCTTGCCTTTTGTATCAGAATCTTCTGTATCACTTTCATCCATGTCACATTTCTTTGTTCTAACTTTCTTCAATGACTTTAAGTTGACCAAACTGTGGACAATGATAAAGATACATATAGCAAATTTCTTTTAGATGGAGACATTAAACAGCCACTGAAAAGTTTTCTAAAGAAACAGAAGTCACTACTGAAACCAGTTAGGTGCTGTAACTACTAATACAAGGAAGTTCCAGAAAGGACCACATTTTGAGGGCAAAATAAGACGCAAGAAGATTTAATGAATGTTCAGAAACATATATTTCAATCCATGTGGATCTTACAACACCTACCTGACATATGATGTGACATCCACATTCCTTCAAATGTTCTAATCTATAAAGTAATAATTACATTATTCAATATACCGCTTGTATGCAAAATTTCCACTAGTACAGATTCTATCATTGTGGTCTCCATACAAAACTTCAGATGCCTAACCACAATGGTTCACTGCTTATCACTGTCAAACTGAATGCTAAATATATTTCATCCTACAAGTATTACCCCAGTAAGTGGTGCACTTTCACCTCAATATAAGTGATAGCAGAAAATTATACTACAGAGGTGGGTGACCTCTAGCAACATTATGCACATACCAAGTTTCATAAAAATATATCAAGTGGTTCAAACAATGCAAGGTACACAAATAAACATCATACCAGAAACACTTATATCCTTACAAAATAACGAAAGTGAACTAAAAAAGGCTACATAATATCGTAAAGTTGTATTCAGTGCACAAGTGTTAAGATATCAGAAAATTATACAGAAGATCACTGATTATCTGTGTTCTCAGATTGTCTCCAATATGTAATTGTATTTTTATCAACTACTCACAACAGTCTTACATCGAGTTCAAATTGACTCATCACTCCACTTAAATTTTACAATGAACAGCACACATCGTCATCTTTTGGCAAATGCTTATCGATGCAGTAATACTGATTAGCATTCTTGGTAGTCAATTTGTGTGTATTGTCATAACAACCTAACCTAATGTCAGATTTAGTGACCAGTCATATAATACACATCCCCAGTGTTGTGTCAGACTGTGTTGAGGCCACATTGCCCTGACGATGGAGGCAGCAAGGACCTCTGAAACACTGGTTCTACCAGACTACACAGTGTTATAACCCTAGAAGACAGGTATCTTCATACTCACTGCAATGAGAACCTCAAATCCTACTACTCTGAGTTGTTTTATGCATATACAAAACGCTGAGAAAACAAATTGTTTTAATGATCGACAAGAAAAGTAAAATTATGAATGGACACAAGCAAGGACAAAGTGTTAAATACCTAGCCAATACATTTGGAATTTGGCAACAAACTGTGCAGGATATTGTAAAAAAATCAGGACAAGATTTGAAATTTTGAATTAAAGTGTAGGAAATTTGCTGGAGTTTCTCAAAGAAAATTTATGGAAGGTGTGACAAATGAGCAACTTGATTCTGTCATGATAAAGGACTTCCTCCAACAAGAAGCAGAAGGAACTCCAATAATTATGAATAAGGCAAAATAATTTTTCAAGAAATGACAGATTCCTGGAACATTTAAATTTTCTTCTTTAAAGATAGGCATGGTATAACAGAGTTACAAATAAAAGGTAAACAACTCAATGCTGACAACATTGGAGCAACTCTGTTCTATGACAAGATGGCAGAAATAACTTAGAAGGGTCATGTTCCAACACAAATCTACAGTACTTCACTAGCAAAGTTATGCCTACTTGTACATTAGTATCCCCATAAAACGGATAGTCTGCGCTCTACTGTACTTGCAATACATTATACAAATCAAGGACATTTCATGCTGAAGTCACTAGAAATAAGCAAAACACCCATTTACAAAATCCCTTTTCAAATCAATGTTTACACAGAAAACTTGAATCCTGCAATGCTGTAAATTCACATAAACCGTTATCCACCTCCTTCCTGCGTCCATAATTTTACAAGGAACACAGGCACTATCACGTCTGTGCAGGTGCTTGCACATGCGAAGGCCCTGCAATAACCTTTCGAACAACTGATAGATTTTTTCAACCTGAAATAAATATGAAATTCCAACATGACAAATGCAAACGTCTGAAGGGAAAACAACACAATATTACTTGACGTACAGTACCGAAACTGTGGGTGACGACAGGTCTTTGAAGAATGTTAAAAATCAATATGGCAAAACACTTTAGGTATAACTAATGAACCACTCTGGTTATACATATTAAATATGGTATGAAGATAAATTACAGACATAAAAATTATAAACATGGCAATGACACAAATATCCGAGGTTAGGTACAAAACGTGTGCATGTAGCAGAAACCTACAGTAATGGAAATTATGCACATAATATCACAAAACTGTAATTATTCATTTATAATTTACACTAAACATTACACATATCTGAAAGTACTGGAGGAAAGACAGTGCCTCAGACTTCAATGAAATCTACAACCATGCACAAACACTGCCACCATAACAAAACTGATCAGAACAGTATTTCCAAGACTGAAAGCCTAAATTTGAAATTTAAAATAATCTGTTTCGGCAAGGGGAGCAAGGAGGACAATCCTACGCTGTATATTCTGTATCACACAGGCATTTCAGAAGTGATGTCGGCGTACAGTGCGCATGTGACAGTAGTCACGCGCACTTCACAATTACGATTCACAAAGGACAAATTGCATAACCTCATCAGTAGACATGTTTAAAATATTAAAGATAAAACTGTATTATTGAAAAAGAGTAAAAGAGAGAGGTACTTAACATGAACAAGAATGTGTAAAGAGAAACATAACACTTGACGTGTGCGAGCTACCAAATTCTGTATCTTACACTTTGAAAGCCACACCTTTAAAGTTTGTAGGAATACTGACAATATCACACCTTTAGAATATCCACAGACCCACATCAAGCCATGCATAAAGTATAAGAGAATAAGATTTTACTATACATGTTTCTAAACCAGACATCCCACATGAGTCAACCACTACCTAAACCAAAAGCAGGACAAAAGCAAATAAGGTAAGCTCTACTAATTTAAGGAAAAATAGTGTATCACAGTACACACACTCAATAAAAAAAAAAAAAACATTTAAGCAATAATCAGTAATCCCACTCACCAATCCAAACATATTTATATATAATTACAATTTTGTACACACAAATTGCAAACATTTCAAAAGAAGGTCCTATGACAACAGAAAATTAAATATATTCTGCTACCAGCATCTAATTTTACATCGCATGCATATTCATCAGTTATATATGATGTATTTTTAAATTAAAACTGGCATCATAATCAAAGGACCTCCTTGTACAAACTACACATGGGAACATAAAATTTACATAAACAACAAATTAATAACTTCACAAAACCACTAGTCATAGCCATTCTGAACAGAGTAGGATTTGAGGTTTTCACGGTGGTGAGTCCAAAGATGGTCTTCTGGCACCGTGTAGTCTGGTACAAGTTCACCAACATTTCAGAGGTTCTTGCTGCCTCCATCACCAGGCTGATAAGACATCAGTAATCTTCTGCCAGCTACACGGCACTACAACCCACAAGACAGCCATCTTCAGCCATTCACAATGAATTATCGTACACATTGCTCAATGCAGTACAATAGTCTGATAACTATTTTTCACAACTGTTCAATACATTTAAGTCACCAATTACTTTTAAAGCTGACTTCCAGCATTAAGCCATGCCATATATTATGCTTTCCGTAACTTCAAAAACAAGACACTTAGCTGGTGTCTTGTGTATGTCTTTATTAGCACAGCAATTAAGTAAACTACAAATGCAAACACAAGAATATAGACTACACGGATATTAAAGAGACTGGACTGTCTAGTGCTAAAACTCCAAAATAATAGTATACATGTAATGAATAAGAAACTTTCACTAAAATCCTTTCAGGCAATGAGCCACGTCAAAGTACGGCAAAAATCAACATTCCGAAACCTCTGCTATGTCTCACCACACATGGCACAGAAGTGTCCAAAACACTGGTCCTTAACTCAACTTCGATGCAGCTGCCTGTCACAGAGAATTTTAGTGTAATCACTTGCTTGAAAGTTTAAAATCTTAAATAAACTGTTTAACTTCTGTAGTGATGCAAATATAGACTGTGCTTAACCCTTTGAAGTCAGATCTCGCCCAAGTAACATTTAAGTCAGTCTTTAACCCAAAGAAAACACATTTCCCCATTACAAAGATCAAATGGCTAATGCTGTTTAAATAAGTAATCCCCAAAAATCATACAAAACTCACAAACATTAAATTCAGAATTAATGATTATTACAGCAGGTGGTACATATGATTGCAAATGGGCTTTAAAGGGTTAGCACACTACATAATGTCATTCTAACTCCTTGATTTACAAATGTTCTGTTGCTATATCAAACATTTAGGTTAGAAGCCTAACATTATGACCACATGTTCTGTAACATAAGATAAATCATGATGTTAACCTATGGAGTCCTCTCCATTTCAATAAAAAAGTGAATTTGTGCTCATTTCTTAAATGAAACTCAATATGTAAGAGTAGTATGATATACGAGGGGCAGTCAAAAGTTCCCGGAATAGTGGTATAGCACTGTAATGGTAGTCGCATTCGACACATCGCTGGTTGTGCAGCAATTCCTCACCGAGAAAATCATTCCCACCATCACCCAACCACCATACTCTCCAGATCTCGCTCCACGTGACTTCTGGCTGAAAATGGGCCTCAAGGGGACGCGTTTCGCAACCATGGAGGGCATCAAATCGAATGTGACGGCCGAACTCCGGAATATTCCAAACGAAGCCTTCCGCCAGTGCTTCCAACAATGGTAGGATCGACGGAGCAAGTGTGCGCGTGCGCAAGGGTACTACTTTGAAGGTGATTAGGTAAGCGTTGCCATATGTCCTACCATTACAGTGCTATACCACAATTCCGGGAACGTTCTGACTGCCCCTCATAAATATATATGGCAAACAAAGTCAAACATAAAGCTTACAATCGTATTTTAAAATATGCTGCAGCAATACATTTATGGAAATATTACAACTTGAAATGTCCATGACAAACCCCATACAAACTGCCTGAATACTTCTATGTTTCAATATGTTTAGCCACATTTAAAAACCTCAGGAGAGTCTTGGATGAGACAGGTGGTGGTCCATGACAAGTTTTATAAATATGCTAATATCATAAACATCTATAAGAAATGAATACCTACACAAACAGTTCAAAGTTTCAAACTAGCTGCACAATTCAATGAAAACAATCTGCATTAAATACAACAGTATGCGAAAAGTATAGTGGTGTATAGCAGTGTATTTAGTGTAACATTTAAACAATTTTAAGTTAGACCTTTATCATCTGTGAAAATTAATGTTTTAAACTGTACTCATCTGTACGTTCTGACCTTTATGAGTTATTCAATATCCTACAATCAGCATGACTAACGTTTGGACCCCCGGAATGTATATACGAATATATAAAGTCCTACATATTTTATACTCAAGCTTTTACACCCAATCTAAAATGGAAAAGCGAGGAAAGTCTGCAATCAAAATCCCTTTGTGACTCTCGAGTTATTCCTGTTTTTCGTTCTCTTCCTTCCAACCACACTTTTCTGTCTGAAATTGTACAGCCAGGATCAAAATAAATTAAATTCAAACAGTATTATAAGACACTTAAAAATTTGAAAACCACACGTATTTTGAAGGTAATTCTGGATTTCACAAACCATGAATAAATGCAGTGAAGAAACGCAGTCAACACAATCACCAAATCACCATTTAATTAATTAATCAAATCAATGTAAAAAATTATTCATTTATATGAAATAATCTACATTTAAATAAATCAACTCTTTTTTAACTGCAGTATACATGCTGAGAGCTGAAGTGCCCAGAGCCCATACACTCAAAGTAATCTTACCTGTCAATTTCTTTATCATCCTTGGCCTTCTTCTCACATTCATTTTCCCCATCACTGTAGTACTGCTCATAATATTTCTGGAATACTTCATCAAGCAGACGCTCCACAAGTACTGTACACTTCCACCCTAACTTCCCACCTTGCTTATATGCTTCTGTGTCCTTCAATCTAAACTTCTTCCCCCTACCACCATCCGCTTTAATGTCTTGCCTTCGCACGGAACACGATGAATCAACATCGGATACTGAAGATGCCGACGCAGCAGAAGTACTTTCCTTGCCCTTGCGTGTTCGAGATTTTGGACCAGAGCGCTGCTTTTTTGCAGGTTTTGTATCTTTACAGACGGCAACTTCATTTTCCTTTGCTTTCTTTAACCGTTCCTTTATCTTTTTAAGCGGTTCCTCTGCGCAACTGTCTTCATCATCTGTTGAGTATTCAAGAAGAGCTTGCTGGGCCTTTATACAATCTTCTGTGTAATTCAAAGAATCCACAGTCTTTTCCTCCACATTATCCTTATCTTCTGTGGTATCTTCATTCACTTCTGCTTTAATCTTCCCAGCAACATTTTCTTTTCCTTCACATTCTGACATATCATCATTCACTTCCAATTTACGTATACCACTGGTTTCAACTTCTTCATAGTCACATTCCAATTTCTTTTTCTCATCTATCTCTTTGGTGCACTTTCCTGGTTCTTCAGATGTATCCATTTTATTTTCTTCAACATCACTTTTATCACTTCCTGTTTTATGGTTTTGTACTTCAAAGTCTTCTCTATCTTCTTCAGAACCTTCCATAAGAGCACAGTGAACTTCAGCTATGGTATCCTTTCCCAAACCATCAGATACCTCAGTTTTATTACTTTCTTCTGGAGGTCTCTTCATAGTGGCCTTCAAATAAGCTGCTAAAGATTCAACAGACTCTATTTCATCATTATTCACATTACCTTCAACCTCATCACCCTGACTTTTGTCGCATTCATTTTCAAACAGGAAATCCATTGATGCGTCATTACCGTTACTGTCATTTTCACTTACCACCTCATTCTCTTTATTATTACTGACCTCGTCTACTGGGGCATCTTCACTGTCCTCACGCTTTGCTTCACTTTCAACATTTATTTTTGCACAATCCTGCTCTTCATCCAACTTTTTGGGTTGATTTTCTTGTAAGGTATCTTCTACACACATAGCAGTTTTTTCTGGATCATTCACAATGCCTGAAACTTCACGTGTTGGCAAGTCCTGCTCGTGTCGTTGAACATGTACGGTGGATAAACTTTCAAAACTCTTTTCAGACTTTTCATCTATCTCATGCACAGTATCACCACTTCCAGTATAGTTCGTTTCAGACTGAGACGTTTCATCAGCAGTTTCGTGCGATGAACTGCATTCAGCATGCTTCTCGGGAACAATGACCTCTTCATTCTGTGATGAAATATCAAGAAAACTCTCATTCATGTCATTGGCTTTCTCAGTCTCTGCATCTCCACCATCCTCCGTTACATCTGTACTGGCGTCTTTAATTGTTTTTCCCTCTAATATATCTTCCAATTCCATGTCAATTTCTGGTTCACTTGACATCTTCACAGCACATTCGCTCTGGATGTCATTCACTGTACTCTTAACATCAGTGTCTACAGACACATCTACCTCCATTTCCAATCCATCTTCCAGCTTCTTTCTTTTTTTGTCTCCTGCCACTGACTTTTGTGAATCTCCCTCTATCTCAGCACCACGCACCAGTTCCATATCAGAACTATCACTCGTTTCTTCTGGTAATTTCCTTTTTCTAGAGTTCTCCCCTTCCATTTCTACACTCTTGGAAGTACCAGCACCTTTTTGGTCTTCATCTGTTTCTCCGTTTTTAATCCCATTATCACCGCGTTCGTTTTCAGGAACTGAAAGCAGTTCAGTGTCGCTCCCACCAACCCCACTCAAATCCTCCTTGCTCTGACTATGCTTTGTAATAGTTTCGCTCCTCCCGTCTTCATTGCCCTGCTGATTACTATCGGCTACATCTGTACCTGTTTTAGAGCTATGCCTTATCACACGGTTAACCCAATACTTGTAGTTCAAAGCAAGGAAACCCTCTATATGCTCCAGATTCTCTCCAGCAAGTTTAATTAACAACTGCAAACTGTTAACTACATCATCAACATTCTTAGGATTAGTCATAGTCTTTAAATTTACTTTCTTCTCCAAACATCTCTGCACTCGATGTGAGAGGTCTTCACCCACAGAAATGAGTTCTTTTGCACGTTCTTCAAGCCACTCCAACTCTTTCGGTAGCTTCTTCTTGTCGGCAATTTCACTTCCTTGTTTAGATTCTGTCTTGCTTCTTTTCTCAGCAGCACTAGAGTTGCGCCCTACCTTACTAAGTTCACGCTTAGACTTTTTTTTACGGTTTCTCCTTTTCTTGAAATCGCCAGAGCTAACTTCTTCACTGTCTGTGCTCGCTCCTATATCCGAAACTGACGCATTGTTTTCAGTAACAGAGCCGTTTTTTACTTTCTTCTCACATTCCTCTGACTCAGATAGTGAATTACCAAAATTCTGTTTACGTCTATTCCTGGATAACTCCTGGAAATGAATGGTAATGTAAGATTATATCAGGTTATGGGCTAAGATTCATGATTATGGGGTGAATCATAAAGAACTATGGGCGGCTATCGTAACATATATACACATATGCCCTAGGGCTACACAAATACAGAAATGTTTAAGTAAAAATCCCATCAAAATACAGCACTAACTTCAAAGTAGTCTCTATATATCATTGTATTAGTAACAAAAAAACTCTGCACCCATGTCAATAAATTCAGGGCCAAAGACTGCCAACTGATACAAAGCGTAAGTTTAACAATCTCCGCTGTGCTGTGCTTCAAGTCATCACCTTATTCAGTAGCATAATATTCACCCTCAATATATTTATTTTGATATTCATGAGAAATTCAAATTACATTTCATGTATCAGTACGGGTTTCAAGTTTCTGATGATCAAGTTAATGCAAGTACCACTTTAAAGTCAGTGAACTTCTATCAGACTATATAGTGCTATAACCCAGAAGACAGCCCCTTCATACCACCCACAATGAAAATCTGCATTCCCACATAAATTCTGATTTTCTATTGGGGGGAGGGGGAAGTGGACACAGACACACAGACCGAAAAAAAAAGACATGCACAGATTTAATATTTCTGGTCAGCCTACAATAATTGTAATCCTTCCCCACTTGTTCATGAGTGCTCACACACACTGTTTCTGATACATCTTTTAAACAATTTATGATCATGTAATACACATTTTTCTTTGGTTTGATTTTATATTTAGTGTCAAGAGCACGATTAAAATGCAAGACTTACAAAATCTGTACATAAAGTGTCAGAGAATATGGAGTCACTGAATACTACAATAACAGATAACTAACCTGCAGTTACCCGAAAACCTAGCAAATTTTGTCACAATATTTACCATACCAAATTTCCAAATAAAATTAAATTCTCACTGGGTTCTTCATGGCTCCTCTCTCATAGCTTATAACATGAAACCAAATGATTCATTTCCCCCCCCCGAATCATCCTACCATCATATAAGTCATAATTTGCCTTAAAAGTTACCTGCATTTCATTCAAACTTGTATCATCATCAGAACTGCTCTTAGTGCTGAAATTCTTCTGACTTAGTAGACGTGACTTCTGCTTTAACTGAGTCCGTTTCTTTTTCAGCTGTTTAATATTACACTGGTTTCCTTCTTGTCTACATCTAACAAACAGAATTACAAACTTTCTGAGTTCCATGGTAGTAAAAGAAACGGAGAAGGAAAAACAAAGGGAGTTTTAATAACCATTTACATATACACAGCAGCTGTTTTGTATTCGAAACATATAACGGAATGCTGCTGCCGGTAACAGACCTTATCAGATATGAGCATTCTGTTCACGCTAAGTGCAGGTTCTTAACAGTGTTCAAGATGGTATAGTCGGCGCAGTATTTTTTGGCCGGTGAAATTTTCAAGGTCAAGGCTAGAAGCGAGTCTCTTTTGCGATAGTATAATGCTAACTGCGCCGAGGAGCTTGTGTGACTGAACGCCCAAACAAAAGAAATACGCTGACCGTGCCACCGCAGGTACACAAGAGTAGGCCCGTCCGCCACCTTCTCCACCGGCCAAAAACTACTGCGCCGACTATACATAAGTATTTAGCAGAACAAAACATTTTCATCTACAACGGTTATGTGAAAAGCAATTCAGCTCGTGTACGCCATAAACAATTTCAACAAAAATTCCCTGGTGCTAATATTCCTAGAAGGTGTACCATCCAACGTTTGGTTAATAAATTAAAACTATGGGTTCGACATTGGATAAGAAAGTAAAAATAAAATGCCATGTACTGACTGAAGAAAAACGGGATAATGTTGGTGCAATGTTGAAGCGTTCATCAAGAAAACCATTTGCAAAACTAGCTCGGCAAACTTATGTTTCAGTCTTCTCAACAAATAAACACCTAAAAAAATTAGTGAAACTTCACTCATACAAAACAATACAGGTGTATTCATTGCACCCAGATACATGGACAAATTTTTGTAACTGCCTTATCCAATCAGTGAATGAAGATATACTTGACCCATAATTATTGCTTCTTACTGATTAAGCGTCGTTTTATTTAAATATGCACGTGAACACACATAATGACTGATACCAGTCCCCTGAAAACCCTACAGTTCTTCATTACATCATAATCCAAAAGTTGGTGTTTGGTGTGGAATTAGTGTAAAATAAAAAAAGCCGGTATAGCTCAATCAGTATAGTGACTAGCTACGGGCTGGACGGCCGGGGTTCGATCCCCGACGGGGGCAGAGGATTTTTCCTGTAGCCTCTGCGTCCAGACTGGCTCTGGGGCCCACCCAGCCTCCTCTACAATGGGTACCAGGGTCCTTTCCCGGGGGTAAAGCCGGCCGGGGCGTGACGCTGACCACTCACCCCATCTAGTGCCGAGGTCAAGAATGAGTAGGAGCTATACCTCCACTCCCCCCAAGCGCCTACATGGCGTATAGAGGGGCAGCTTTACTTTACTTTACTTTACTTTACTTACTAAAAAAACTGACCATGGATATACTTAAGTTACAAAGGTATATTAATTTTATTTTGAACAGGTTTTTCTCACAGTTAACAGAGAATGAAAGACTACAGTGGTATGGTTACTTTCAACAGGACTTGTCAATGACGCACACAACTGGTAACTCCACGGCTGTAATAGGTGATGTGTCTGGCAAGAAAGTTATTAGTGAACACTTATAGCATGCTTCTTCTCCAGACCTCATGCCATGGAATTTTCATTTATGAGGTATCTTGAAAGACAAAGTGAACAAAAGAAATCCCCACACATTACATGAACTTGAAGAAAATATTCAAGAAATATCCAGTGTTTCTCCAACAGGCCTGCAACACATGACCCTGAGTTCTCATGCTGCAATGCACATTTAGAAGCACAACGGGATATTTTAAAAATCTCCTACATCTCCTTTGAACAAGCAGGTTTGTCTCACAGCTTATTTTGTTTTCTTTCACCGTGTTTGCAACGGCCCAGGCAACAGAGGGAAGGCAGAGCTGCCGGGAGCATGACAGTGGGCTAGGTGGTCCAAAAACAAATGAAAACCCCATATACCAACACACAGAGCTATATTTGGTTGTTAAAAGTAAAGTCTTCATATACTGCATTTATATTCATTTTCTGGCCTTATAAACTTCAATTTTACAGTCAATCACGGTCATATGGATTGTGATGCCATGTGGTCCTGAAGGTGGTTATCAATGTTCAAAAGAATGTATTGACTCCATCTTGAAGGTTGGAGGGAATGCATTCCACCAAAACATTATTAACCACTTACAAGACCACCCGGCACCACAACCCAGATGACCACGGTCAACATCTTTGTCATGAGAACCTTGAATCTTCAACTCATTTTATAATACTGATGATAAATGGTCTCAGTTGTAATCTTACTCAGTTCTCTAATTATGATCTGAGGTTTTCACAGTGGTGAGGCTGAAGATGGCTCTTCTGGGTTGTAGCGCCATGTAGTCTGGTAGAAGTTTACCAATGTTTAAGAGGTCCTTGCTGCCTCCACCATTAAGGCACACTACCAGACTACATCGCATTACAATCCAGAAGACAGCCATCTTCTTACTCAGTTCTATTCAGCAATATATGTGACTGAATCCCTTTTTGAGGTTGATACATGTGAGATTTCTCTCTCAATGATGTTATAGCTGGCAGAGAGAACCATAGCTTAGAAGCTCAGAAGTACAGAAGGGCCCTAGTATTCTCCACATACTGGAAATCACAACTTCACCAGAGTGGAGGGACCAACCTTTACACTAGGGGTCCCCAACGCGGTGTCCGCTGGCGCCCGCCAAGACTTTTTTTTGGGTGCCCGCGTTGTTACGGAAAGAGGTTATACTGAATAATGAAGGCCGTTCAACCATGAACATTATAAAATCAAAGCGCAGATCTCGGCTTACTGACGCCCATATTGACGATTGTTTGCAAGCAGCAACATCATCCTACACTCCCAAATTTGAAAAACTGGCCGATGAAATGCAGCGCCAAACATCACACCAACTTCCCACTTGAGTAATAATAATTTCACTTATAAAAGTACGTATTTTTGATTGCGTGGTTTCTTGTATCATTAAACGTCTTGTTGTTTTGTGTATTATTTGGTGTCCATATCTTATTTGTCCAGAGAAAAGAAAATTTTGCTTTGTTAATTGGTTGGTGCCCACCACGATCTTATAAACTCTCAAATGTGCCCGAGGGCACAAAAAGGTTGGGGACCACTGCTTTACACAATAAACTCTGCTATTACATAAGTCAGAGATTAAATTGAAATGTCCTTTGACAGTCTGGCATCTCATCCTAGGAGTAAACATTTAATCTGCGCAGGATAAATAATATATACCCTGACACAATGGAATCTGTCACAGCATCTTCTGATTGATTCTTTCAATGATATATTTCTGTGGTATCATTAGTACTGATCTGCTACTTCATGGTGACCCTCAGGTTTCAGACACACCCTATACTTAAAACCAGAGCATAAAAATACAATGCATACCTCATCTTCATAGAATATGACTGAGCATTCACACAGATGGCACGCAGTTCCCAAAGAGGCTTTCCATTGCACACAAAACACTGCCAGTCCTCTGACTCGATGTCTTTAAGGATGGAACGATTCAGATTCTGCTTGATGCATCTCTACAAACAGAAAATAAGAGTGAAAATATTCACTGCATAATAGACTAGATTTCCAACTTTATACAACCAGTTTTCATTCTTAAGAACATTCCAAAATTATGCACTGTTGTATATTACAGATGTCATATTCCATAGGCGCTCACGGGAACAACATAAGCCAACAAACCTTAAGTGGCAAGGGTAAACTTTAGAAAACCTTGACATCTTATTTTCCCAGACCACTTTCAACAATACCTCACTTGACCACTGCAAGCGAGCCACAATCTAACACACTAGTCAGATACTGGAATGATCAGAACATTTACAGGCTCAATCACAGTTACTCGAATTCTAGAAGTTTGCAGTTTACATTAATTTGAACTCATTTTCTGGGGAAATTAGAATGCAAGTTCGAATTAACGTGAACCCGCCATTAACCGAGTAACTGGAACTGGTAACTGCAAAACAGAACTTACTGCAACCACTCTTTATATTTCAATGGACAACAGCCGCAGTAAGTAGCTAAGTTGCCAATAACCAGTTATTAGTTGCTAGTTACTGGAATAACTGGTACCTTCGATACCCGACACATAGCTGAACAATGAAACAGAAGACATTCTTTCACATACTGACGTGATATTTGTACGTAAAGCAGCAGACGAGATGACAATCACAATTATTTTTTCAAATCCATGAGAGCAAAGAAAATAAATAGGTTTGTACTAACGAGTAACAAATTAGCAAATACTTTTGCAGGCCGGATCCGGCCCATGGGCCGCCAGTTGGACCACGCTGACATAAGCAGAAGAATTAAACCACTGCTTGGTCACTAAGAATTCTTGTCTATAACTTCGCGTTATCCAGATTACCGCACTAGAAGATTAATGAACAGCAGTATATTTGACAGGTATATGAAAACATTAAAGGAAGGATTTTTTATGATGCCTTAAAATTTAATATAAAAAAAGACAAATCATGTAATGCCT
Organism: Zootermopsis nevadensis; assembly: GCF_000696155.1. The sequence continues at coordinate 139,419 of NW_019059997.1, read as the reverse complement.
GTCATTTGTTGTCTTTTATGGGTCCTCAGGAGCAAAAAATTAAAATGTGATAAAATGGAGCCTGGAACTTCAGGAATCCAGCACTAAAAATTGAGGACAAAAACAACTTTCTTAAAAACACATCAGGCTGACTAAAAGTGTATGCAGGATTTGATGGTTGATGGAGGCAGCAAGTACCTCTGCAACGTCGGTAAACTTCTACCAGACTATGCAGCGCAATGGCCCAGAAGATAGCCATCGTCTAAAAGTGTATGCTTCTAAACAAACGAAGTGAATGCAGATGGATAAAGGAATCAAACGAAGCCAATGATCAACTGTGCATTTACAGCACACCAAATCGCTATTTTTTCAATATGTAATGACATGTCTAACAGCATGGGGATTTGTATCGCTCCATATATTTACATTTTGCATACAGACATGACCACTAACGTAAAACCATGCTTCATCGATTATGAACAGCAAATGTGTTCCCACAAGTTTACTGTGTATAAGAGCAGAATTAAATTAGTCTTGTGCTTGAGAATACAGATGCCAGCGAATCATAAGTTTATTTTTCTGCTAGATGTCTTTGTGCAGATCAATTTCTAACGATATCTGAATTTCCTGAACTTTTCGTTCAGCCATCACATTCCTCTTAGACTCTCTCCTTTCATCATAAACTGTACCTGCAGTCCACCAATTTTTCACAAGCTTGAATGCTCACAGATTTGTAGGGATTTATGATTCTGGGAGAACACGAATAAATCTTCGAATGCACTTGTTTATGAACATTTGGTGTTGAATTGTAAATTTCATTTCAATACAGAGAAATTACGGCTGAGAGACAAACAGATGTGGACCATGTGACATTTGCCTGCTCACTATCTACTCCAAGAATGACTCATGAATCATATCAACAAGACAAGGACTGACTGCTGGCAAAAAAATCTTTTTGTTCTTCGTGTTGTAAAGTTTCTTGCTCAGTTGAACAACCTGTACAAAACACATGTGCAAAAATTTCTTGAACATATGTGCAAATTTCTTTCTGAATATTTAAAACAAAATATATGTTTTATTTTCTCATCCTATTGAGCTTTGGTGTTTTGAAAAGGAGACAGAATAATAACTACTTTGAAACTGAAAAGCATTTCCTGAATTTATTCTTCTGCTTATTTCAAGTTTGACATGATTTTTGCTTGTTGTTATTTAATTTGCAAGCATTTCCAAATTAAGTACATTACATTACGATCTTGCCAGACTTAGTTTCATGGCATAATTAAGTTTTACCTACATTTAATTCCAACCAATTTCCCTACTAGCATCTAAAAAAAAATGCTGTAATATTCTTGAAGTTATATGTTCATGTAATAAATGAACATCATCAGCATATATGAGTACCTAATTTAAGCCATTCAGTTGCATCTCTTCCTCATTTTATTGGCCCTTCCTGATTGCATATTAAAAGAATAAAATAAAAATGACTGAGGATAAAGGATCCCCTTGATTAACCCACTGCGAACATAAATTTATACCACATATACCTTGCAGAAAGCACAGCAACAAGTTGAACAGCAATACAGCATTCCGCCTTGCCCACACCATCGGCAGTATTTATCTGAACCATCTTCGTCCATAGAGAAATTCCCATCTCCATAGAAATTGATACATTGCTAAAGAAACAAATATTTTACACTGGAACATGAACTTCTTAAAAACAAGAATATGTTACTTTATACTCTGATTTGTCACCACTTTCAATTGAATTCACATTTGCATCATGGTTAACGTACATTGCGTATATCATAAAGTATCTTACTCTATGACCCTGGTGCAAATTTATAAGAATATAACACATTTTTAGCAAAGTGAACATACATGAAATGTGTAGTGACACTTTCAAGACTTACATGACTTAATTTTATAATTAATACAGAAAGTTGGGAGCTGGGGGTGGTACAGCATGAAGAACCTTCTTCCATTCTCTTCTCTCTCCCGTAACAGGGCAATTACCATTCCCCGTGCAATCCGACCTCCATCCACAATTTCCAATACGATCTGCTTATCCATTCTCATCACTTCTACTTCGAACATGAAGGCAGTATGTTTCTCCAAAAACATGTGAAACCTTCTATTACCACTACTGGCGCATAACTACATAACATCTGAACTCAGAAGAAAAATCCTTAGAAGCATAATAAAGTAAGATATTCTTGCCAGTTACTTCGCCAACAAAAACTCCACATTATATGCAACTGCGTCGTCTGCAAGTAACGAATAATTACCAAAGGTTTTGTGTCTAACGATATACTTCACGGTCTTCACGACTAAAGAACGCACTTTATTTCACTTAAAAGTGCCAATGAGGTCATTAGATATTCTGACGTCTTAAACCTGGTAATTACTTTAGGATAATTTCACATGAAGGAAGTATCATTTAGTCTCGGGTGATCAGCCATGTGAGAGTGGAATTAGTTTCCAAAATTTCAGAGGTCGTCTGCCTCCATCATACGATGAGCAACATCCTTGACGTAGGGCCACCAGAAAAGAAAATCATCCATAGCAAAAAGAGTCTACAATGGCTGTCATCTGAGACTGCACCAGTTATGCAACACCATTTGTGTTGAGTGAACATCCAACTACTCGCTCTTCCCCACTGGTCCTCTCTCACCCTAGGAAAAATGGCTCCGAGAGCAAACTCAACAGCCAACAGTCAGTCACATCGCTCTTCACATTATTCCCTTATGACACGAACATTATGTAAAATACAGGAGGTCCTTGTTATCCATTGTTAAATGGGAATAGAAAATTGCCACTTGAAGCGTATCTCTTTAAAGCGGGAAATTTCTGCCCATAATAATTAAATAGGGGTTAATAAAGACCAGAACATCCAGTCATCCACAGACAGGTCTATAACTGGAGAATGTAATATGTCATCCACAACATGTTTAACCTTTATCTTGTGCGGAACGTACATACTTGTAACACTCTAAGGAGACTTGGCTACGTCTTTTGGTCTCTTTTAGGGGCTGCAATCATTGAATCACTTTCTTGAGGGTTCTGGCAAGGTCAACCTGCTATTCAAAGCTTCTCACGATGGGCATGATGGGTGAAAAGAATGTGTATCCACTGAGGCAGAGGGAAACAAAATTTTCTGTGCGGTCAGCAGTTCACAACCATGGCTTCTACCATGTCGACATGATAAGACGAGACAGATACCTAGATATCCTTCGCTTCTTACACTTCACAGACAACAGAAATGGAATTAAGATATTAACTGCATTTTTAAAAAAACCGTGTATTCTCTGTTCCATTTGCATAAAAATGGCATTTATTTCGTAATTTTATCATGGTTACTTTAGATAATATTAAAGTTTTCCGTAGAGCGTGCACAAAAATTCAAATACCCGCAAAAAAAATATTCTGTGAGCTGCTACCACTTTGCGATTTAGATACCCGTCGTTTAAAGGTTAAGAAGGAAATGTTTCCCAGCAATCCATAATACAACTCCTACAACCATTCTGAAATATGATGATATTAAAATTCAAAGAAAAAATCACACCCTGGTCCATCGATTGCATAACTGGTGTCATTTACGGAGGCATATTACAATTTTATGTTCTTTGATAAACTCACATAATCAATCACATAACCACTGCCATTATCCAAAATGAAAAGAATCCTGAAATTGAGATTCTCCTCTGCACAATATATATAGTATATATATATATTTACTTTTTATTTCTAGCACAAAATATTCAATAAACTGATGACAGAAGATCTGCCTCATAATTCAGGCCTTCCTACGTGACCTCCGAATCATAGACGGCAAAGATTTAGCAATGTTTAGACTTTTGTTCCCAGAGACAAGCAGAGTCTTGAGCTTTATGTCACTGTTGCCACTTCCACCAAGTGGGAGACTGGGATAAAATGGTGGACGTGCTTGAGATGGGAACCGTTATTTCTCGGGAAGTTCGTGGTCCACGTGATCCTTCAAGTGTGCGAAATTTTTATTTCCTCGATAAATTGGCCCCATCAATTCCATGATCACGTAGCTGATCACTCGAGAAAATTTCATTGCTTAACGCGTGTTTGTCTTTTACATATTCACAGTTATGGGCAAAAAAACATACCTTACACATGAGTACTCTCAGTACAGGATGATGGAATACATTGCGACCTTTTAGCACTACCGACGTTAGGCTAGAAGAGCAGGCTGTGCAACGCAACTTGAGTTTCGTCAGAGCCTCATGATTATCTGCAAAAATATTTAACAACTTAGCTACTTCAACATGGTTTAATAAACACAAGGCTATTCAATATAAGTTAATATGGTAGGGCTAAATAGTTTGCAAAAAAGTCTTCAAACTTATAACTTAAAAAATCCTATCCCTTTACTTCACTGCCAGTAACGCATCATTAGTAAAAATATCAACGGCCGGTATTTTACTCTTATGCTTCAAGATTTATAAGCTTAGGAAATACCTTTGGTTTCAAGTCGGATTTTAAAAATTGGGTACTTGTGGGTTATCGGGACACATCGCTTTAAAAAGAGGTTAGGTTAGATTAGGTTAGGTTAATGTGTGTGGATATATGACATATACTTGAAAGTTATTGTAATTTATTTCAATAAATGACAACTAACCTAACCTATTTTTAAAGCGATGTGTCCCGATAACCCATAAGTACCAAAAACTGTTTAATGATAGCAAGAAATACATTCAGTCTGATGGAAATACACAAACAAGGTCAGAATATATTCTATATTTTGCCTAGAAAACAAGCTTCAAAGGGTTTTTAGGAACGTACAAGAACAAGTTAAACTTACAGTCTGTGTCACTGTTACGAAAACAGATTCACATTAGTTGAAGCTGAAGGTGCTTGATTGTTTGATTATTTTTACGATTCTGTTTTGAACGCATTGAATTAGTTGCTACAGCAATATTCTTACTTGTGACAGACTGTATCATGGGCTGGCAGTCCAATTAATATCAGAGGTGCAAAAGATGAGCTCAGTCTTGTATTATTTATAAACGTATTATCAGATACTTTAGACGAAACAATGCGAGTTCTTATTGCAAAGTTTACAGTATGAGACAGATTATAGGTTCTTAGCAAAGAGTTCAGATGGATTGCACATATTTTAAATTGTGTCTAACCTCACCCAAGGGGGCTTTGTACAAGCTCACTACTACAGACAGATGCTCTGTGTGTCAAGTTAAATTGCAGTGTCAATTATACCAACGTACGACATGCCCCTTAAGGGCCTGATCGAGCTGCAGACATACATTCCTACCATTCTCATTCATCCAAGGTTTGTTGTGCCTCCTGAAGATATTGACAAATCCCATATTTGTACTAGCTGTCCTCTCTTCAAGAGCTATGCTGGCGGTAGCATAGCTACTGGTAGGGCCTCCCTAGCCAGATTGGTCGAGGGGGAGAGGTCAGACTAAGACAGGTACCCTGGTCCTCCAGGTTGGGGGTTGGTCGCAAGGCTAATAACCTTGCACCGTAAAAAGGAAGATGTTTCGAAACCTCGATCAAAGCCTCGGACAGACGGACCTAACAATAGGACCGAATGGAAGAGGAGAATTGAGGCGGCCATGGGCCGAATACGGACCGTAGAGCCATTGAAGAAGTCCTCTCTTCAACAGAGTTTACATCCTCTTATACTGAATTATAATTTCTAACAAGGCTGTATCTTGGTCCTCCCACTACCACAATCAGATCTTGTTCGTTTGCTTGGTAAGGTCTTTACCAACTTTCCTCAGGTCCTCAACAGCCTTTGCAAGAAGACCATTACCGAACATTGTGGTCGAGTGGTAAAGACTCCTGCTTTGTATTTGGGAGGTCCCGAGTTCTCATCTTGGCCTACATGCCGGATACCCTGATGAGTTTTTCGTCTTTTTTTGCTCCAACAAGCCAAGGCTTCGCTGGCAAATTTCCAATGTCTTTGTTTCAAGTAAAATGAATCTGATACTCATATGAACCTCAGAGGCAACATCAGCGCAAAACCTGCTGACTTGCTGTACTTTTGTTTGTTACATTTGTTTTTCCTACAAAATATCACTTAGGAGATAGGGAGCTTGAAACAGACACCTCAACATCAGGGTGTTACATTTAGACAAACTACTTCTAGAATATTTTAATTATCAGACAACATTCTGGCTTACTGTTCCTACGGCTGCCGGCTCACAACTTACCTTCAAAATATTTCTCCCTGAATTCAATTTCCTCTACCGTTTCTTCCACTGCCATTGCCGTTGCAGTACGGTGGATTTTAGGCGGAGATTTAGAACTATCTTCAGCATTTTCATTTTCCTGATCGCTTTCAACACCATTTGAATCTTTGGCAGACGACTTTTCCCATTGTGTTTTCCGAGCTGAAGAGGAAAACAACACAGAACTGAATCCAAATTAGATTCCACCATGTTACAAAATCAACGTTAAAGTTTTAAATCTTTTCTAGCCCGTATTTTTATTTAAAACCTTTATTCAGTCAGTACATATCCAAAGTAACAAATAACTAAAAATTAATAAGATTACATCAATTAGCTTACACAACTTTAACTTCAAACTGTACAAAACACGTGGTCACAAAGTCTTCTTTAAATCAATAATGACATGTCATAAGGCATGTCAGGTCTGCGGTATCATTCTGGACTCATACACATGGAGTCATAGCATCAAACTCCAGTAAAA